>CM065661.1:14556298-14906298 GCA_033220385.1 Triplophysa yarkandensis | reverse complement strand
AAAGTGTCCATGCACGAGACAAATACTCTAAAAGATATGAATTTATTACAAAACCGAAACGGCCAATGTCCTAAAAATGAAATGTGTTCTTGTTCTCAGGTATTCCTAATCGAATGCATTGGACCACTTGTCATATACCTGCTCTTTTATTTTCGACTGCCTCTCATTTACGCTCCCAAGTATGAATTCACCACCAGCAAACATTGGGTTGTGCAGTAAGTATCAGTCCCTTCGTGCCTCATTGGATGAGAATAGTGTGATTTTTCTTTAAGTCTTTTGGACTCAGGCCATGAACAGTGGGAACAGGGTCTTCTGACACCCGACCAGTCGAGTACATTAGGAATAATGTTGCCAAATGTTCTGATTGATGTGCCTCGGAAATACATTTTTATGTGATGATCTGGTATTAAGCTGAACTTGTTGACCTAGGGTTTTACATAGACTTCTCTTTCCTCTCCTCAGTATTGCCTGTGTGTGTCACACTTTCCATTATGGTAAGAGAATCTTGGAGACATTGTTCGTCCATCGCTTTTCTCATGGCACAATGCCCATGCGCAACATTTTCAAAGTAAGTGGGCATTACATTTTTGGCCATTTTAATTTGAGGGGATACGTGAACCTTCTTTGTGTAATTCCCAGACTTTTCCTTTTGTAGAATTGTTCCTATTATTGGTGCTTTGCAGCATGGATGGCGTATTACATCAATCACCCTCTGTACACACCTCCATGTAATCTGCTCTTTACCAGATCTTCTCATATTAACAGACTGTAATCCTCTGAATCCACTGAACTGTCAATATTTTCATGCAGATTATGGAGAAAAGCAGGTGAAGACGGCACTGGGAATCTTCCTGGTAAGCACCTTTAAGCATTCTGAGTGTTGTCATGGTGATTAGATATTTCTCAACCAAGTTTTTCATATATTGCAGTTCTGTCAACTTGGCAACCTCTCAATTCATTTGTATCTGCGAACTCTCAAGCAATCTGGTAAGACAAAATGTTTAAAACCTGAGAACTCAACACATTGCAAACTGAAAGTCATCCAATATTGATAACACATAAAAACCGTAACACATAATCTTTTTTATAATTTTGTAATTTATCCTTAATACATGAACAAATAGCTGTTATATTGCTTAAATTATATTAAAACTTGTCATTGTCTGAAAAAAGACTAATTTGGTTATTTTCACCAGTTTATTATTTTTTGCAAAAATAATAGTATAGAATAAATATTTTTAATTGAAAGTTGGAAGAAAGATTTTTAAAAGTTCACAGAATACTACAAAAATAATAACTTAAACTCTAATCACAGTAAAAGAAATTGGTTGTTGGAAGCACTCAATTGTTTCATGTACATTGTTTCCACATAATTAAATTAAGTTGTTATTACATAACAAGAGACATTATTATATATTACATTTTAAGAGATGTTATGTCGAAATGTTAAAAATCACGTTGAACCGATGTACATGAAACAATTAAGTAACTCCAACAATTAAATTTTTCAGTGTACATAAAAGTGTTCTTTGTTCGGAAAAATGTCTCCTAATTTTCTTATTTCTTAACTTATTCTTATATTATAAATCATATAATATTGGGTAATTTCAGATGTCAATGCGTCAAAAATAAAGTTATGAACAAGCCATTGAGTTTTTTAGACATATATAAATTGTGCTAACATATTAACAACTTTATTAAAATCTAACATTTTATTAAAATGTTTTAAAAAGTCTTGAATTATTAGAATTTTTTATTACGTTCTTATTCCCTTTTTTCCTTTTCCATTTAGGATCTAAAGTGAAGAAGATTCCTTATCCAAGCAAGAATCCGTTCACATGGATATTTGCACTTGTATCATGTCCAAACTACACATATGAGGTGAGAGCAGTCAGAAATGTATTTATGCAGGGTCATCATTCACAAACAATAACAAAATGTACTGTATATAAGTGTGCACTAGCAATACTTTAGATTGAAATCATCCAATGTGGCTCATCTCTCATTTTTTTAACAAAATGTATGCTGGAAAACTGAGTCCTATGTGAACAGCCCTTTAGAGATATAAATGCGGACATGTTTGATAACTGTAACACACCAAAAATGTAATTCGTCCATTCTTCTGCAGGTGGGGACTTGGCTTGGATTCACACTCATGACGCAGTGTGTCCCAGTGTTGTTCTTCACTGTTGTGGGATTTATACAGATGACAGTTTGGGCAAGAGGAAAACATCGCAGCTACTTGAAGGAGTTTAAAGAGTATCCGACACTACGCTCCCCAATTTTACCTTTCATCCTGTAGCCTCCCCTGAATGTTCTTGAGATAGAGAGAGAGCATCTGAACATCGGTATGATGCAAATACAACATCCAGCTCCAAAAATCAGATCTGTTAGTTGTTGTGAGTGTTTAAAGAAAAAAGAACATCTACATATTTCAAGATCTGAGGTTTAATAGAAAAATTCTCGGCTAAAATAAATTTTGCAGAAAGTTCCATTATAATTTCATTATAAAAAGGTAACAAAGTTAAATTAAATAAACTTAATGTCAACAATGTTAGGAAAAAATCTCTTTAAAGTTTATTGGATGTGTTTAGAAAAACTGTGAACTGACTTTTAAAAACATTCTTCTACAAATGTTTCAGTCTTAAAATATTGTAATGTATAATTTAACTGTGCAAAGTTATGATTCACTGTAATGTTGTGTTTTGGGTTATGACAGAGAGAAATTTTATTTCAGTAACCATAAATAAAAAAACGATTTATTGTTCATATACATCTGGGTACATAGAAAATGGTGCAAATTGATGAGAACAAAGTGACAATGAATTTGTTAAGTACACCTTGTAGAAATAATAGAGCTTCAGTCTACAGAGATGATATGAGATATGATAGAGCAGTTTCTGAAATGTCAATACTGGTGTATGACGGGTTCATTTTTAAACCACAGTGTCATATAACCAGACAAGAATGTCTGGTTTCACACAGAATTAATTTTTTTTTGTTTCCTCAGAAATTGACCTTCTTTTTTTTATGATTAAGCCACTTAAATTCAAACCAACTTTCTATGAATTTTCTCTCTATGAACACATTTCTTTATGTAAATTCTATTGCTGTGCAGTGTTGGCATCAACACACGAGTAACTCACTCCCTGACTCGGCTTGGCAGTCACAATGCATAACAGAAATGATTAATGCCCCAGTTTCCGACTCTGAAACTGGATTTTTTCCTATTAACATCACATGTCTGTTTAAGACTGCTGTATAACATTAATGAACATAGTACGTTAGTACATAAACGTGTCTCTAAAGTATTGCAACACTGTAAATCATACCTGACAAAAACAAAGAACGCTGGTGAATGAAACGCTTCACCACGGACAAAGACGAGTGGCCCCATCAGCCCTGTAAGGGGGTAACAGAAGGACCGAAACATAACGGAGGACCAGACTTCAGGGCTGAATCATGCTGTATGTCCAGAGGAGATGAAAGCATTGTGCAAATCTAGTCTTAAAGAGCTCCGCTCTCCTCTTATTTAATGGTTAACGTTCCGAGCCAGAAGATTTGAGTCTGTTTGCCATGAAAATGTGCTCTAGGAGAGGAGGCGGTTGTCCTCCTGAAAGTGGCTTCTCTGCAGTGCCTTCACATGATTCTCGTAGATTTTGAGGGCAGGACCAAGTCTGATTGACAGGCCGGTGAGCACATCGCTGCGCTGCATCAGCAGTAAAGATTTCCCATCTATTTCCTGTTGGAATTAACCATAAGAACCAAAAAATTTTTAGAGCAGCTGCATGGATACAACAAACATACAACCATTATAGGTAAGAAAAAATAAATATGCAATTATTGATACACATTAAGTTTTGACCGGAATATTAGCTAAATGGCTCGTTGTCGTACTAATCTAAAACAACCACTATACCAAAACTATAACAATTTCTAGGGCTAAAATTTGAATCTCTGATAAAGTATGCTTAAGTGAATGGTTTTCTTGAAACATTTTAAACAGTTCAAAGAAGTGCAAATATTAAGTTTAATATAAATAACTTAAAGGTGTTGATTTGTTTCCTCAACATGCTTAACAAAAATAATGGTCATGCAAAATGACATAATAATTTTTAAATTCTTCATGTTTTTATAATTGCACAGATGGCATGTCGAAAATCCTTATACATTACAGATCCACAAATAAAATGTGACCCTGCCTGTGAAAAGGCTAAAGTTGGAAAATAAACCCTGAGATAACAAGCATCAACGTTTGATTTCCGTTATCAATAACAGAATAATTTCGATCTTTTAAATGCCCTTATTCAGTCTATTTTATATCGATCAAGATTACATTTTCACTGAGTGTTCTTTAAATTATGTTGAATGATATCCTGTAGAAACAGTAAATCACAAAAAAGGACTTGAGCTGGGTTTTCATAGGCAGGATCACAATTAAAGTCATACAGTTCTTTCAAATATGTAAAAAATATGTGTTTTTCTTATGAAGCATGGGACATGTATAGGGCATATTTTTTACATGCACCCCCTCTGGTGGTTGGTTACAGAACTAACCTGTGTTTTGAAAGCTGCTGCCTGCTCAGGAAAGCCCACAGATGTGATGTATTTGGCCACATCTGCCACGGTCCAGTGCAAAGGGTCCTGGCCAATTTCCTCCTTCAACACCTCTCTGAGCATGAAGCAAAACAGTTTTATCCTTCAAAACATGCATGAGAGCTCTTAACTGTTGTTGCTGAACATTCATATTTTTGCCTCTCACTTACATTCCATGGTTGATTCCATTGGGTACCACTGTCGTGCAGTTCATTTCTTTATTGCACTTATCATCTAAACAAAAAACGATAGACTTTTTGGTTAATGCAATTAGTTTGTGACTTAATCAAGTTAGACAACTTATTATTTTTTTGTAATGCTTATTTTGAAGACACTCGTGTACTTGATTGACAGATAAAGAGGCAGAACACTCACCATTCTCAACATTAACAGACACGGCGTGAGGTGCTCTGTCAGACATCACAGCATCATTCTAATGACAAACAGAGACTGTATGACACACAGGCGCAAGACAGACATGCAGTGAAGGAAGTGTTCGGATGAACGTGCTTACCGGCGTTGCTCCGCAGTCTGACAGCGGTGGATCGGGTTTGAGCACGCTCTCCTCCATCCTCTGCCCCTCCTCTCCCTGAGGAGCGCACTGCTGAGCGGATGGACAGATGGCCGGTGACTCCAGAGATCCTGCAGGTGACAATGAAATCTCTGTACCTGATCAAGAAAACCACACCGAGCAGAACATTATCCTGTTATTTGTTTCAAAAGACACATTTACTGCAGTTTGTATGAACCCATGATCCAAGTTTATTATAGGTACCTGTGCGCTGTTGGGCCGCTGGCTGGGTGCTTTCAGAATGGACATAAGCACTGTACCCATCTTGCTGCAAAGCATCGTGGGTTGGAGAGTACTTTGGAGAAGCAGTGGGGGAGGGCACGGGAAGACTGATGTTACTGCTGGTGATGGGACTCATGCTGATGCCCGAGTCAGTGCTGCTCTGAGCGCACATGGCATCCAGACTGCTCTCATCACCCTCCTCATCCATACTGCTATCCAGTCCTGCTGTTGTGGACATCTCATCCTAAAAAATGGCAGCATGATGTTAATATACCATCATAAAATGTTTGCAAACAATATCACTCAGGTTGGCAAAATGCAGCTGTGATATATACTTTAAAGTTTGAATATATATATATATATATATATATATATATATATATATATATATATATATAAATATACATACATAGATACATACATATATATCTAAGGCACTACAAATACTACATCACAAAAAAGCAAGAGTTTTATTAAGGATAATATTATAGTAGCATTATGCATCCCCTAAGTCAGATATGTAGTTTCTGGGCTATTCTATAATTGTCAGTATATCTGCAAAACGACATTTTAAAAAGTGAAAACACAAGCACAGCCTTACAAAAACCCTGACTTATACCCAAAGACCTCTTCTGTTAACAAACAGATTAGACAGGAACATAGCTGACATTTTTCAAACATTTTGGGACTCTATCCAACACCAAAGCCAAGAACTGCAGTTGGGCAATTTGTGAGTTATGGATGTGACATTTTGCGTTAGGAATGTGAAATAATAATAATTTGAGAATATAACAATTACCAGTAAATAACCCAACTGTTTATATTATACAAAAGTGACGTGACATTTAGCCAAGTATGGTGACCCATACTCAGAATGCATACTCTGCATTTAAACCACCCAGAGTGAACACACACAGTAGTGAACACACAACCGGAGCAGTGGGCAGAAGTTGGGGGTTCAGTGCTCAAAGGGTCATGGTAGGGTCTAGGTCATGATAATGCCGACCCAGACTTGAACCCATAACCCTAGGGTTAAGGCTAGGCCATGACTTTAAAAAGATAAATGAACCTGCTGTATTGTGTGTGATAAAAAAAGGACACTGTTTTTGGGAGACAGCTAAGTTCTCAAGATTTATGGAAATTAAAACACAAACCAGAAGCAATAATATCCACAAAAAGGCCAAGGATTAGCCCTATGTAGATAATAAACTAATTACTATATTTTTATTTTCATGTATCTGTTTATGAACAAAATGTAGCCTTGTGGATGTTACGATCCTGAAAATAGCTCTTACTTAACTATGCAAAATCATGCACTAAAAATACATTTATAAAAACTTAAAGAGAGACTTCCCATAGTTTTCTGTTGGTGGGCCTACATGACCACCACCGGTTCAGCACCCAGATACCTTAACTCACTGATTCAAAGGTATAGGCCCTCCAGATCTCTGCGCCCCACAAACGAGCAACGACTTGTGTTGGCATCTCAAAATGGTAAGAAATGTCTCTCGTATGTTCTCTGCATCGGTTCCGCGATGGTGGAACGATCTGCCTCCTGCTTCACGCTTGGCAGACTCTGTCTCTATCTTTTAACACCTAAAAACTCATCTTTTCCGGCTACACATAACCCACTAGGATTACCTTCTTTTCTAACCTACTTACTCATATATATAAAAAAACATTTTCTCCCTACAGGTTTTTATCTCGCTTTGTGTAACTTGGTAAACTTGTTGTTCACATATTGTTGTATCGGCTATTTACCGCTTCATTATCTCCTCGACTATTTGTAAGTCACGTTGGATAAAAGTGTCTGCTAAATGACTAAATGTAAATGTATCTGAACCACCAATTTTGACATACGTGCGATAAGTATACAAAAACCTTAGGGAAAAACTCTGTGTTTTCATGGTAAGGTTGACATTGTCCCAGCATTGCACAGTTGTCACTTTAGGTTTAATAATACATATTTTTTTCAAAACAAATTTTAGATTTTCAAATTATTGGAGATTTGGAAAATCAATCCTTTGATAAAGAGCTTTACTTAATTTTTCCCGAGCGTTAACGCAGCTGACAGACATTTCTTGGACACACAAAAGTGAAGAAATATCACAATAAAAACAGAACTATTTTTAGAACAAAATATATTGTCTTGTTTATAACTTAAGCTATATTTAAAATATATAACACATATATATAAATGTATTATATATATATATATATATATATATATATATATATATATATATATATATATATATATATTGTTTATATAATATAATTTTCTGTTACAAATACAAATCAAAGTTTTATTCTGTAAGCCGTCTTTATTGAACTTTATTTCTCACAATAATATTGTGTGTTTGAGAACTCCCACTATATTTTACATATATTTATTTTATATAGTTCAATCTATCTTTAATCTTTTATTATATAAGAGCCAATGAAATTCTAGGACTGATTAAAAGGTTTATTCTCCAAATAAAATGTCAATAAACATACTGACGTTATCACTCGTGTCGGATATTAACGCATTTAAAACAGAAACAAGCATTGTTATTTTATTCTTTTAAACAATTATAAAAGTACCCAAACACGACCATCAGTTCCACCAGGTGCAGCGGCGCTCAACACGCGCAGCGAGTCCCACATCCTCAAGGGGCGTGGCCATGAATATCAAGTGCGTGACGTCCACCAACAGCAGCGAGCCGAGCGTGGCGAGCTCATGAATATTAATCACCCAACGCGGCGTGATTCGTCAAGCGGATTCAAGAGCCCGCCCCCTATCCGCTCCGCTCCGCGCGCGCGGTGCCCGTCCGAGAGCCAAAACACGCAAACCGCGTCCGTGCCCCACACGCACCCCTCCCAAAACGACACCAGTGCCATGAACACGACACAATTACGTCATGAAACATAAAACGTAATAAAATCTCCACGATCTTCACGATCTTCTCCCCTTGAAATAACTAGAAACGATGATTATTATGGTCTGTCGATCTCGCGTGGGTGTCCTCGCAACACGTTGAACGCGATGTGCGGCGCAGAAGTGAGCGTGTTACACGCGCGATCTCCCGGCGATCTCGGACGGCGAGATCGCGCGATCTCACCGGTGCATATCGTGACGTCACAACTCCCGATGACGCTGCTTTGTGACAGTTCGTTACTCACTTCCATGTCGTCATCGGCGGGGCTCCAGTCCGGGGGAGAGGGCTCCCGCTGCACCCCGCACTTGCCCGGGTCGGGCTTTCTCTTGCCCCGCAGAACCTTCGCCGCGTTGCGGTAGGACACCGAGCCCTTATAGTTCACTTTCAGCACCGTCTGATCCTGGATCAGTTTGTCGAGTTCCGTGCGGGTTCGGTCCCAGTCGGAGCCGTGTCGTCTTTTCACCATTCGGCAAATTCTTTCCAGGTCGGGTCGCGCTTTCCTGGACCGCAGCGAGTCTATGGAGTCCAGGATCCAGTCTCGGAACGGTTCGCTCATTGTTGCGTGTCGCTGTGGCCGAAGTGCGTCAGTTGTGCGCGCGACACGACGCGACGCTCGCGGGGTTTCGAGCCGCGCTGCGAGAAAAAAACGGAAACATTCTGTACGCGCGCGCGCGCCTGTCTGCGTGCGTGCGTGCGTGCGTGTTTCGAGCGCATTGAGCGCTTAAGGTGGAATTGCGGAGACAGCGCTGCCCGCCGCAAGGAGATTTAAGGTGGTATTTGCTGCCCGTGTTGCGTGATTCGACACAGAAACGCGTCATGCTTATTTATTGCGCAGTATACTTTAAAAGTACATTTGTGTTATACATAGTTTGTTGTTAATGTTAGGTCATGGCATTTCTTTATTGTTCTGGTGTGTTTTAAACGTCTAATAGTATACATAGTAGAATACAGGCTGGGAATAAAAGATATTAAAATAATCATGTTTATAATAGTTTATAATTGTAAAAATGTTAGCTAGTCCAGCAGATTGTGTGTTAAGATAATGGAATAACTTTTTAGCTTACTGTCTGTTTGTTTGTTTTAACCTTTTGTTTGTTTTACCAATGGTGCAATAAACCAAACATTTTTATAATGAGCCTCAAGTCAAGAGATGTTATTCATTTTTATTCATAATTCAGATGTGCATTACTCACCTTAAGTTTACATTTACATTGCATGATTTGTAACTTTATAAATGTGTTTCTTCATGTTCCATGCATGCATAACTGTTCAGGTTGGCTGGTAATTGCTTCATAAAAGTTTTCCCATTACTTCCAGGTCACACAACACAAAAAGGTCAAATGTGGCACATTGCATTGTCTCACACACATACACATCATTGGCAAAAATATTTGCTCACCTGGATTGATTCACATATGAACCTAAGTGGTATCCTATTCCTAATCAATAGGGTTCAATATAATGTCAGTCCACCCTTTATAACAGCTCCAACTCTTCTGGGAAGGCTGTCCACAAGGTTTAGGAGTGTAATTATGGGAATGTTTAACCATTCTTCCAAAAGCAGATTTGTGATGTCACACACTGATGTTGGATGTGAAGGCCTGACTCTCAGTCTCCTCTCTTATTCATCCCAAAGATGTTTTATCGGGTCGAGGTGCAGGCCAGAAAAGTTTATTCACACCAGACTCTGTCATCCATGTCTTTATGGATCTTCCAAACTGTTCCCACAAAATGCAAAGAGAGCATGGAATTGTCCAAAATGTCTTGGTATGCTGAAGCATTCAGGGCGAGAGGGATTGAAACACCTGATTTTTGGATGGGTGAGCAAATACTTTTGGCAATATAGTGTATAGACTATTCCAGTATTTGAGCATGCAGAAATCTCTAGGTCTGCTGTATTCTGCATAAACGGTGCAAGCTGTAAAGAAGAACATCATTCCACACATTGCCAAGTTCTGACGCCCAAGGCACATTGTACCTGAAGAGCTAATGTGACTTCACTTTAACACTTTGTACATTTCTGGGAACAACGTAAGAGAACATATTTAAGACAGAACAACGTTCGTGTAATTTTAACAATTAAAACTTTATTGGAATGATACATGTTGCAAAATATTATTCTGTGAATTTTTTTAACATACTCAATGTGTCCTACAGGTATCCGTCAACTTCTCCAGAAGGTAAAATAATTAAGACTGTTAAAGGCAGAGAATATACAGTATCATTTCCCGAAAAGGTACAACAGACTACACCATCACCATAACCAAATCGGGAGGAAAGAGACTCCTGTTATTGAAAATACACTTAGAAAATATGCAAAAGTAAATCAAATGTTTTCTTTGTGATTCTTTAAAAAGCAAATAGTGTAGGAAACTGAATGTGTACAAAGGCAAACTGTATCATGGATTGATGCACACACAAAAAAATATGATTGACAATGTACATGAGACAGATGAATGAGAGACTGGGATGTGTTCATTACTGAACTCTGTTTTTCAAGCGAGGGGCGGAGCCTAGAGAACCAGGCACACAGATGGGGCATGACTTCATCTGAATACCACCAATAATGTCACATGCTCTGACAAACAGATACTCAATGAAAGGTGTATATGAGCATTTATACATTTTCTGTCAATGATTTAAAATGTTTTAGAATTGCTGCTGCGTACGAGACATCGCTTCCATATTACACAGCTGCAAATGCCAAAGATGTGGGATAAAGCTTAACCTGTACATTTTCCAACTCAGTGCATCAGTTGGGATAGTCTCGTGTTGCTTCTGCAGACAAATAACCAAAATGTACACAAGCGTTCCTCAAACACTGATTGTTTCATTTCATTCTTCAGCAATTCAAAACAAAGAGGTTGAGCCATTTCTATCATTTCTACACCATTTATATGACACCTTGTGAGGTCTGTGAAAACAAAGTGAGCAAATGTCCGTGCAACAGCTAGAAGGTGAAAAAAAACAGACAAAAAAGCCCAAGCTTGTGAGAAACCTAAACCAACCAAACAAAACATCTGCCTTTTAAATTATTCTTTTCTCAATGCACACCGCCAACTAAATACCCAAAGCCAGGGACGTATCAATATTTTAGTTGTACATCAGGCAGGTTTCTGGACATTTTCTAAGAGGGAAACGCACAATATTGTTCTCGGACTACGTTTTAAAATGGCATTTTAATGAAAGCCATCCAGTGTTCGATAGATACGCCATTAAAAGACATCCAAAGATTTGCTTGAAATACATACATTAAGCTGGCACCAATCCGTCATTCCTGAATGTAAAGTAAAATTATTCCACTCTAGTCTACATAACAAAACAAAGTTCATTCATAGCACATATTTATATTCTAACATACAGATGACTCCTGTGGGAAAAGCTGTAAGCGATAGCCACTGAAAATTAAAGGAAAGGTGTGTAATATCTGTGTCACTTGGGCACCACACAGAAATGTAAAAAAAACCTTTACAAAGAAGTTTGTAACAATTTAGTAATCTCCCATCCCAAATATTACACGTCCAAACATAAACATATACATTACACTTCGAACGGCACCACAAGTAACAAGCACAGAAATTACACACTGTCCCTTTATGCTTATCAAGCATAACAAACTAAAATGATCACAACAAACTTCTGGGAACTTAAAAGTATAGACAGGACTTTTAGATTGTCTTCCATCCTACAAAGTTAAAGAGCAAGAAGGTAATTTTGTTGTGAAGAGTGAAAGTCTGATTCTGTAGCGTTATGATATAAACAGGTTAACTGGTCAATATCATCATTAAACGGAATCAAGTCATGAATGAAATTTAAGACAAAAACAACCAGATTTATCTCGAAAGAGTAACGTATATTGACAGTTCGCCTAATTCTTTGATTTACCTTCAGATGGGTTTGACGATACGCATTATTCACTTCATCTCTCTGTGTCCTATTTCACTGGTTTTCATTAAAAGTGTTATTCTAAAAATAACACAGCTTTTTCCAACGAGCTCTATTGCAACAAGCCTTTGTGCTTGACTAATTTACTTCATTATTTCTTGACATTTTAGTTTTGTGTAATAAGGGACAACAGTGTTAGAGTCTGAGACAGATGGACATGACGTATAGAAAGATGTATAATGAATTTCAAGTATACCTGTACATGCTACAGAATAAAAATATGAAGTGGTGCTGATAAACACTTTTTCACTCTATTACAATATGACTGCTGAAAATTGGGGAGGCAAAATAAAAGTGTGAGGCGATGATTTTCGGCCGGAAAAGAGAGCACCAGAACTATTAGGTCTCGTAAACAATACAATGCTGTTCATATCTAGAACAATGAATCATGTGAATCAAATCTCAACTCTGCCTGAACCTAAAGTATAATGCCGAATCAATTTGAGCATTTAGATGAAAAAGTTGGGGATGTGATGCTTGAAATTCATAACGGCGTTGCCTAAAAAATCCAAGTCAGAGCTCTTGAACACTGCGGTTTGATTTGACCTGGTTGATGGGCAGATGCACAGGAAGTAAACAAGATGTGACAGAATGAAGAACTACAGGGCAAGGACACCTTCACTAATGAAAAATAAAATATCTGCTTATTTTCTCTGGAGAAGGCAAATTTCAGTACCGGAAAGTAACCTCTGAAAACAAAACAGTCACAAACATCCCCATGCCAGCCAATAGCAGAAGTGACTGAATCTCTGCCCGGTGGACCCTGGCTATCAAACAAGAGGGAAAAGATGAAAATGAATAAGTAACAAGTGATGAAGGATCTGAAAAGGCAACACTGCTGGCGCACTCTCGGGACTATCTTTTCGTCTCCCTCCATCGCTGTACGAGGGCTCTACACTGCTGTTGTTGTCGTTGTTACCAGATACAGGCTCAGTCCAGTCTCTCATCAGCTCTCTCTTGAAAATATTTTCTTCACTCTTTCTTTGTTGCCCCACATCTAATTCTCTCCAGCTCTCTGCTCCTCCTCTGCTGCTGCTTCTAGAATTCAGCAAACTCCTTTCCACATTTCTCTGTGAAAGAGACCCGGATTTCTTCTTCTTCATAGTCGTCGAAGTTGCTGGTGTCTCCGGGGCCTTTGCACTTAGGGATGAAGGGGGCTTCCACCTGAATCGCAAAGAAATACAAATAGATAAGAATCTATGAAATACATAAACCACACATTGTTAACACAAAACCACTAAGACATCTCTCAAAATATTTTCTTTTATGAAGCGTTAAATAAAGATTTTGAAACACAGCAGGGTGAACTCAGTCTCAAATATTTCAACCAGTTTCATGTCACAGATATAACACACTTGTGGTTTTGGGATGAAATATTAATGCATGGTCCTTCAATCCTAAAACCATTATTTAAGGCCTGATTTAAATAAATTACAACCTTCTTCTGGTAGATTGCAATCCAGTCGGTGGTTGCAAACCATTTGTGGCCCTTGATGTCATTGACGCCGTTCTTCAGGTTACCGAAGCGCTTAGTCAGGTCTACCTGCAGCAGATTCCTCAGCAGGTCCTTAAGGTCGGAGCTAAAATGAGATGGGAAGCGAACCTAGAGGAAAGTTAAGGCAACATTAATACACTGGGACAAACCATCACATCCAGCTCATTCTCTGATTCAATTTTTACCTTCCCCGAGACAATCTTCTCGTAGATCTGGATGGGCTGGTCAGCAAAGAAAGGAGGGTAACCAGCAGCCATTTCATAAATGAGGACACCCAGAGCCCACCAGTCTACTGCTTTATTATAACCCTGAGAAACAGACACAGCAGCAGAGACAAGGTTCAAGTTAAAACATGCTTGCTACGGTCAGATTTATTTAGTTGTACTCACTTATAATTTACCCAAAAATTAAAACTTTTATAATTTTCTCACACTCTCGTCATTTTAACTTCCTTTCCTAAGCAGAACATAAAATATATTTTGAAGAATGTAGGTAATCAAACAGAAGTAGCATCCATTTACATCTACTAAACCAACACAACTGAATGGTCGCCAGTGCCCAACATTCTTCAGAATATCTTATTTTTTGTTCTGTGTTAAAATGAAACTGATACAGGTTAAAAAAAAACAGCCAGGTGACTTTAATAACCTACTACAGTCTTTTATTTTCTGGAGTTTCTATTCGTTTTCAAGATTAGAAAAAAACTACAGATTATCTTTTGGTATTATAAAGACAAGAAGAAGCACATTATTTAAAATAATTTAATTTTGGATTCAGCTCACTTTACTGAGGATGATTTCAGGCGCCAGGTACTCGGGAGTGCCGCACAGTGTCCAGGTCCTGCCCTTTACACGTTTAGCAAATCCGAAATCTGTTACCTAAGGGAAAAGCATGGAAATGTGCATTAAATATAATCTGATAGACCATATGTATTCTGAAAATCAGTTAACAAAGTTGTAAATTGCCCATGACTTAGCCACATAAAACAAGTGCCAAATTGAAATGTTCAGTTCAACAAAACTGCCTTAGTTTAAATCACGTTATTGTGCTGCATAAAAAAATTAACTGAAATTATTTTATATTTATGTTTACTTATTATAACTTTAAAATGTGTAATAGTTTTCATTATTAAATTAATCCTTGAGCATAGAGTGTTGTTGAGCAACGTATTATCAAAAGTAGCAGTGATTCTCCCAAACAGCACCTCATAAACAATCTTTAAAACAAAGAGAAAGAATTGCTTGAGGTTTGACGTTTTGAAAGGTTGATTTGTAAAGTTATATGGCATTTCAGTTTTGCTATCACATCATTAAACCCTTATTGTTGGGTGTTTACCTGTATGTAGCCCTGCTGGTCTATAAGCAAGTTTTCAGGCTTCAGATCTCGGTAGATAAGATCAAGCGAGTGAAGGTATTCAAAGGTCAGAACTATCTGGGCGGCGTAAAATCGGGCATGAGGCTCACTGCACCAAAGGGAAAATAAATACAAGATCAGAAAACCTACAGAACTAATTACCTACTTTAAACAAACTACATAAGTATAAGACATAGAAAATTTGACATAAAAAATAGAATTTTGTAAACTAGACTTTTTGTCTAAATTAAGCAGAATAATAAAAGTAAAGCATTATGCTCCACTCACTATGAACTATGTGTAATGTTGTGATGTATAGAACTCACCTGAACCGTCCGATTCTACGCAAGTGAGAAAACATCTCACCACCAGGAACATACTCCATCACCATATACAGATTAGTATTATCCTGAAAAATAGAACCACAAGAGCAAAACTGTTGTTTTGAAAAATTGTTCTTTCACTAAACATCATCTATTAGAAAATACAACATTCGTTGCTTTTCAATGATTTCTGCTATTTTTGTAGCAGCGATTTCTGCTATTTTGATATTAAAATAAAACCATATAAATATAACACCCTTTCATTTGTGCAATATTTATTCTGAAAATCATATCAATAGATTGATCATCATGCTAGCGAGTATAAGAGCATCAATACTGAAACATACCTTAAACGAGTGCTCCAATCGCACCAGGAATGGGAAACTGACAGCCTGAAGGATGCGTTTCTCATTCAGTGTGTGTTCTATCTGTTTAAGTTTGACCACCTGAAAGACACAAAGAATAAGATCCGACATGCACGCAACATCTTCATATCTGCAAATGAAATTGTAAAGCACGCTTACCTTCTGTTTGTCAAGGATCTTCATAGCAAAATGCTGGCCTGATTCTTTGTGCTTGACTAGCATGACCCGACCGAACGAGCCTGTGCCCAAGGTCTTCAACCTCTCAAACTGGTCCAGGGATGCAGTGTTCTGTAAAGAAAAAGAAATAAAGTTACACAATCTTATCAGAAGAGGTTATTTAATAGACCACTAGTATAATATATACATAAACAATGATCTTCTAGACAAAGGACAAGATTAATGTTCCACATTTGTGTCCATGTAGGAACCTTAAATCTTTCATCTTAATATTTATCTCTTCAATGTCTTTTTATTGATTTTAAAATCCAGTCACTTTACATAAGTTGTCCTTTAAATGCAGAAATGCAGTTCCTTTTTCTGTGTGGTATAAGAAGTAATATTACCAAGTTTTATTGCATTAGCATTTTCATTGAATACTGTATATGAAAAGTAACAGGGTTAGTGGAATAAGTTCAGCCTGTGTCCAGAAGGGGGCATTCATCAACTCATATCATATCATCTCAATGGCTGTTAGGAGGTGACTTTGTGCTTAAATAGGCTTAACTCACCTGTGCTGGATTCTCCCATTTCTTTAGGAAATCTTCTTTGGCTTTAGCAAGAAACTCCTTAACTGTAAGAAAGATGAAGGAAGTGTCACTAATGTCCAAAACACACTAATGGCATAGCATAGATACTAGAAAAATACATGTGAAGGGCCTGAATAGAAAAACACTGCCGATCATTTCATCATATTAAGTCAAAATCACACTGATACTTTTTAAACTATCATACTTTGTTTCCACAAAGAAAAAGACAGGTTTTGTCTTGATCATCTATGGATGAACTATCCCTTCAAGGAATGACTGAAGCAATACAGTTGCCCATGGCAACACTTTTACAACCTCCAGAAGTTGCTGGTCTACCCTTATTTATGACAGCACCCTTAGGCCATTTAGTCAGCAGTGACGTGCATAAAAAACCTACCAGACGTAACTTTTTACCATTCTTCCAAGCAAAATGTGTTCATATGTAGTATTCAAGTCTTTATATTGACTTCGCTATAATGTACAACGTATCTTTCTATGAAAACTTTTAAATGATAAACCGGCAATGCACCTTATAAAGTTTCTGAAGCATTGCCTAATTTTTTGGAATGCCCAACTCAAAAGAACAGAAACAGGCTCTTCTGCTTGCACTCTGAGAACATACCCAAAACAGTTTTCATTGAGACAACTGGTTTAACTATTGCACAAAATACCCATGGTTTTAGTACAAATTCAACTAAATACATATCATTTGAAGATTTTAATGCAAAACATGTAAATGAAAATGTTTTCCTATCTGCTATCATGTTTTTATGGGGTTTAATGATTTAGTAATCTGTTTTTGTTATTCTTACTAAATAAAAAGTGGTTTAATTAACTGTTAATTGTTTTTGCAACTAAACCATATTTCTATATTATTTATATATCTAATGTATTTCTATAATTAAATAAATAATATTTTCAAGGGTTGCTAGTAGAAAGATATTTAATGTAAAACAAATTTACATTAGATGCTTGTTGTGTTTGTGTCAGAGCTTGCAGCGATCCCACTCGCTGTCTGCTCATGGTTAGGCCAGTTCTAATTTCCACTGTTGTTAAAGCCACATCGAGCTCGTGTTATCTAATACTTCCTGAACCCTCTGTGACCCAAATCAATATCTACTGACCCCTTCAATTTATTGAACGTCTTCTAATTTCTCATTTCTTTGAGTTATACATATTTCGAAATTACTATAACAGGTAAAGCACTTAAAAACACACCTTGTGGTCAATTTTGGGCAATCCCATGCAACTTTTGAATGCTGTGTGGGAAAATTTCACAACACCAGCGTTCAATTTGGGCGAATGCATTGAGTAGATCCAACTGTTTCCATTGAGAAGACGTCCAAATAATGTTGACATGACATATCCACGACAAAAGCACATAAAGCATTCCCAAAGCAAAATGCTTTAAAAAATCCAAGTGTGTGCGTTAAACAATCTGTGCTGAAAGAGGCAGAAGGCATAAAGTGAAGTTAGTCAAGCTCAAATTAACTGCCATTATCTTCGATGCAGCTCTTGGCAGTACAAGAGACAAAGAGCCTCACCCCACCACTTCCCGTCAATTCCCCTGCCATATATCTCAAAGAGAGATTCAAGAGTACCTCTTTCAACCGCATTGTGGATGATGGGATTGCACGAGACGCTAGAGAGACGCGTATTTACTCTGAACTCAGTAGAGGAAGTATAATATGAGATAGTAGTAAAGAAATGGAATTCGACCAAAGTTCATCTGCACTTGACAATGAGCCAACAGTCCATAAAACACAGCAGCTAAAAGGTACTCAAAACATCTCCAAAACAGAGGTCAGGCCTCGACATCTATGCCATGCAAACAACTCAAAATAGCTCTGATGCTTTTCCATTAGTGGCTCAGGATATGCATGATCCTTGCCTTTGTGCTGGATTCCTTGACAAACGGGTGCAGTGGCTACCAGAGGGAGATAACTCATTCCCACACAATGTCCACCAAGCCCTTACCATCTACCAGGAGCGTGGGACAGTCCACTCCTCCTCCACCATCTCCTCCACCACTCCCCTCCACTGCTACTCCAGACGAACGAGACTCCCGCTTCCCAGCATGCCTCCTGGAGCTTTTTCGGTCACACATCAGCCCTGCTGAGACTTTTCTGTCTTCCTCAGAGCATCAGGATAACATCCGTATACCTTACCCTAAGAGTTCGGGCTTGGTTGGACCCTTTCATCCACCTCAACAAGTTCCAGATGAGAGTTTGAGCGGCTTCAGTCGCCGAATCTGGTCGGCGATATCGTCCAGTATGATCCAGTGCTTCCCAGAGCTTGGTGTGCTAAACTTAACCTTTTCCTTGCCGGTAGCTCCACTGTGCGGACATCACCCTTGCAAATCAATCGGCCTCATGCTCGGTCCGTATCAATATTTATTCTGTACACAGTGCCATTCCACTCACCCTCATGTGGAACAAGCACACCTAACACACAGAAACCTACACTCAATTGATCCCAAAGGGGAGGGGCTAATTTATAACACAAATGTCGTGTCCAATGAGATGCACCACTTAACAAATACAGTTTGGCACTTGCAATACATTAAACAAATGAGGCAACCATAGCCTCGAATGTAGAGACGTCTTCTCAAAGGGTTTAAAAAGCATCAATTTCAATGTTACATATAGTGCCAGTTTGGTCTCTCAAAATCAGTGATGACATTGTCATCCTGCAGACAGAGTCCACGATTGATTATCCAGATCAATCAGCGTGGCCCTCGGCCGTTGTTGCTCCCTCTGACGCAAGCCAAAGAGGGTCGACCAGGGGCGCATCGACTGCATGCTCGCTTAAGAGCACATCGGTCTGCAAAAACACACACACATATCCCAGAGCAGCACATGCAGCCTCAGGCCTGGCATTTCAGCCACTTTGGGAGAATAAACATCGTGGCACAACAAGAATGATGCAAAGCCCAGGGAAGGGTTAGAGACCGATGGATTAAAAGACTGAGCTTGATCCGGCCAGGTGGGGACCTGAGAGACAGCGACACCTTTGGTAAGTCTCTCCTCCTCCCTGACCTCATTTCTCAAGACTATTGTCGCTACTCTAGCCTGGGTATAATCAGCTCTCAGATACTTGGCAAGCTACCTTGGGCTGACTTTGTGGACTACAAGTTTGTTAAGGTCGGACATATTAAAAGTTTACTTCCAGATGCCAAGGTGGGATTTTACAAGCAAAGTCTTTCACAGCATAAAGAAAAAACACTCAAAAAAAGGAGAGATGAACAATAGCTCCTGAAATTCAATGCAAAGACTTCAAATTGTAAAAATGTATAAACTAGCCGTCCATAGCTAACTAAATTCAGACAGGAAGAACTGCAGGGACAACAGATCATCGGGACCCCAAAAAAAGCGGTACACACTGACATATCTCCCAGGAGACAGACACCCAGCTTCCCTGGAACTCTTAAATGACGCAGCCAACACCAGGCAACAGCACAAACATCAGTTGAATAAAAAAGCTTTGTACCCGGGATGTGTGTGTGTGTGTGTGTGTTAGTGTGTGTGTTGGCAATACCACATTAATCCACCAAGAGGTGAGAATTTAAAGACAATCTTCTTATCACACACAACAGTATACAACAACACTTACACATTTATTTATGAATGTACCAATAATATAGGGAGGGATGTGATTTCATTAGCATTTGCCAGTTCAGAGATTGATCACATTGGCAATTTTATTCAAGAATGTTATAATTAAATTTATGATTATAAGTTGAAAACCCATGTCAAGTTAAGTTTATAGAACAACTTGCAATTTCATGTTTAAGTAAATGTTGATAGAGGTGAAAGTCGCAGATTGCAGCTTTATTAAATATACACACATTATGAACATTTCACAATAGTTACCAAAAAATGTTATATAATCGTTTGAGTGGGCAGTCAGGAGTTTATTAACTAACATGGGGGAACACTTCAGTAAAAGGGATAGTTCACCAGAAAATGTAATTGTTTTGAAAAAAAAATTTTATGATTCATCTTGCTTTAAGGTTTTATAAAGTATAAAAAGTTTATAAAGTATATGACGTTTAGACAAATAGTATTAGTTATCATAGTTATCAATATTTTCCCAGAAAACGTTTACCCTAAAATCTAAACTTTATATATAAATAGAACATTAATAAAGAAATCTTAGCTGTAAAGCGGTCTGCCTGCAACTCCTTAAGGAAGGATTTATTCATGATACAGCACGGCCTCGAGTATTGCTTTGATAAAGCGGTAAAGACACAATAAAAATATTAAAATCAAATATAAACTTTCAAGTTTTCATATAGTAAAATCATTAACTGCCTTCTGCTGTAAAACATAGTATCTCTAACTGCAACAGGTATATGTTTACGTTGCTAAGAGTGCCCAAAGATACACAGAACGCTTGTCTGAAGCAGTCATATAAAACACAGCTGCTGACCAACCAGAATTCAGGAATTAAACTACCCTTTAAATTATATATATATTTTAATATATGTTCTGTTTGTAATATACGAGTGTTTACAGTCTATATTTGCCCAGTTTTACAAAGGCATCTTTTGTTTACAAATGCAATATTTTAAATTGTTATAGTTTCATTTGTTGTATTTTCATTCTATTTTCTGTTATGTTATTTAAATGATAAAATACCTCTCTTCTTCAATCTATTGTTTTCATTATTCTCATGAACAGTCAATAATCTATCAAAAATGTTGAATTAGGAAGCTAGTATTTCAATATGACACAAACACATTTGAAGGATGAAGGACATTTAAAAGTCTTTTGTTTATCGTCATTGGCTAAAACCCAGAAAATAACAAGAACCACTGTATATTATGTAAATTATTAATATAATTTCACACCCCTAGTCACGTCACACATTGTTATAGGTCAAGCTGCGATATGCAGGTTCGGGCTACCCTTTAAGGATTGGACTGTCCTTATAAGTGGGCAAAGCATACACAACATATGGCAAATTCCAATAATCTTAAACCAAGCCAATAAGCAGTATATTATTTCATAACCATTTATAATTGAAAGTAATAATATCTTAAAGGTTTAAAGGAAGGTTACATTAGGTGAACTTCAAAGCACTCCCAACACTTTGCTATACATCAAAGGGGAAGGTACGACCTTTAGATATGTATGTCTCGCTGCTGCTTTGCCAAGCTCCTCCTTCCAAAGTTATATCCAAACACTCCCTGTGCCAGCAGACTTAACCCACATCATGCCCCAGGTCAGTCACTCACTCCAGGAAGAGGCCTCGAACTCATCCTGGGACTCATAGTAGCTGCCCTCCCCACCACTAGCGTCTCGAAGACATGGACCGGCCCGTTGAAACAGCATTCCTGCCAACCTCTGCAGCATTGACATTATCTACCCGACAGACTGTAGGTGTAAAGCGGTGGCATCCAACTTGATAACATTTGTTTTTGAAGCAAACCGGTAAGCGAGACTTCTGTTTTGACCCCTCTCCAGTGATTCGGGACTCAGGGCAGGGCTGGACCGTGTCAGTTTCCTTGCCTTCCTGAGCTGGGTCACACACCCCTTTCCTCCGTGGGCTTCCTTGAGTTGTCAGGGATCTCTGTTTTCACTACAGACCACCTTGACTTTAACCCTTACTGTTGTCTTTTCATCTAAACCACTGCGAAGGCTGCTATGTCGTCCTCTCTTGTCCATAGACAGAGAAAAAAAATGTACCCTCCCATCCCGTGGCCCCCGATGGCAGCGCACACCTGTCTCTGGGGATAAGGGCGGTCCGACAGCGATGGAGAAGATAGGGAGGCGCAGGGTATGATCATGAAAAAAGTCCCCCAAACCCACCAGAGGAGGGAGCAATGAAAGCCACAGACAAAAAAAATGATTTTTTTGCGACTGAATGTATCAGGCATATTCAAATGACATGCAGTCGCATGCAAATAGAAACCCACTCTTCACACTTAGATTCTAGCAGCAGCATGCCTCTGAGATTCATTTCACACATATCTGTTTTACTCACACCAGCTATGCATGACACAGGCCGAGCTTAAAGAGAGCTTGTTCTTGACTTTGGATGAAGCTGTGCACAAAATTCTATCTCTGGCAGATATATTCGATCGTGAAAAATACGTTTACCCACATGGTTGTAGCAGGTCAATTGTGTTTTAAGAAACACATTTTCCAAGCATTCCACGAGTGGATATAAAACTTTTTAAAGGTGGAACGAAGATACACATGAGAGGTCACATACAAAGTGGTTTTGTTCATATCACCAGCCATCACATGATGTTCAAGAGACCGTTCGGCATCAACACTCCAGGCTGGATCACATAGGCTGCATCATATGACCCCGCCTCCATGACTTTACCAGCTCGGTTCCCAAGTGTTCTCTAAAGACTCATGGCAGGCTTGTGTTTATGTTTCTGGTCCTCTTGACTCACAACCCCATCATAAATACAATTAGTCCCCAGCTTGCTGGTTTGACCCTTGGGGTCAGAGATTCCTTTCTCATGAAACCCAATGCGAGGGCCTCTTTTTCTCATCTTATTTGCTCTCCTCTTATCTCATCTGGAAGACGCTTCCATTTATGATTAAACTATAAATTTAAAAACGAATTTTAATGACCTTTAAAGTATCAGTGAGTTAATCATAACTGTTTTAAAGGCATTTAATATAAATCTTAATGTTCCTGTTGTTTTCTGTAGGACAACTAAACTTCAGACAAAACAATTTTGAAGGTTAAGTAAAGCAAAACCTTATTAACATATTATGTGAGGTCATAACCATTTACAGCCTGACAAGTTCGGAGGCATCAAAAGATTTGTCAATCCACAATGAATGCAAATCTTCTGTGACACCTCAATCACAGTCAATAATGTAGAGATTTTGAAGAATGTCATTTTATTGTGGGTGGGACTATAATCACACACTGCTGAAATAAAAATCAAACAACTGACGTTTTGTCATGCTGTTTAGTATGCATGTTGGTCTTGCATCTCAACCTTCATATTAGCAGCATGGCTGTGTATTTAATTATAATCAAGTTTCCTCTTTCAATGTTGGCTTCCAACAATTATGAAAAGTAAATAGTCCAGTCAAATTATTCTCTGCTTTAGCTTTTTCAAGATATTTCTATGTTTATCTAAATGAATGTATTTATCCTGTTGACAAATTGACGATTCTATTACCAACTGTCAATGCGTAATTGGTTAAAATTTTAATCTTAAAATAATCACAATTTATAAATTAGTCCAAATGGAGCTGACCTACATGATACCAAACAGATTTTGGCAGAGAAAAAGCCTGAATTTATGCCAACAACACTGACACAACTTTTTGTGCAGGGTTATGGGGATCCGGTGTTCTCAAAGAATATTCTTTTACAGTTGCACCGGATGACGCCTTTGTGATTAAAAAAATTCATGAGGCCAAGATTTTTGAATTTAAACATACTTACTCTCTTAACATTTAGATTTATTTGCTCAGTAAAGATAGTCTTTGTTTATGTCTGTTAAAAGACTAAATGTGTGTAAGCGTGTGTTTTCTAACATGTGAACTGTACTTCAGACAGTAGATAACAGTGACATGTTAGGGAAACGTTGTTTGGTGCTCCTTTATTACCAAAACTTCTTAAGTCAGAAAAATCACTAAACATAGTGAAAGGGCGGCTTACTTACCAAAAATATCAAAACAAAACTGTCGTCTTACTCCACCATACTTCAAGCTGGTTATATTTAAAAAACTAAGATGGATGCTCCGATTGATCGGTTGGAGATGGGCCCATAATCACATTCTATCACTCGATTGGTACTCACTAAACTTGGATGATTTTATGAAACGATCTCAATTGATGACGTCAACACGTTGGAAAACATGACGAGTAGTGTGTAAATGTTTTGGCGCTGCAGCCTCATTGTAAAGTCATATTAAAATGTTCTCTGATAATGAAATAATTTAGTAGTCTGTTAAAAAATAGTAACATTACAATCATCTAAAGATAGAGTAATACATCTATAGTATTACTTTATCTGAAAGACGTAAATGGTGATCAGAGAGTTCACATATCAGATAAATAAAATTGAAGCGACAGAATCTGCATTAGTATCGGCCGATCACAATGACAAAAACTCGGTTCTCTTTGGCAACAAATCCTGATCATAAGGGATTAAAGAATTGTGTTGTTGTTATCCAATCAAGGCTCCTCCAGGACCTACAAATCACATTTACCAAAAAAATACAATAGCCATGTATATAGATATAAAAGCCAATTTTGGCCAATTTTAAGAAGCCTTCATGTGCACTACCACATACTCAATACTTGCTCAATCTTGCTTGATCCCCCTGATGCAACAAGTTGTTGTTGTCGGAAGCAAATCAAATGTTCTTCAATACAAAAATCCTCAATCGCTGTGTGTATGAAGACTCAAACTCAAAATCTCTACACGAAAATCATTCGCCATTGGTATTGCCACGAAGGTGTAAGTGAGCTCCCTCCTCAAGAGAAGTTCAGGCCTACACTTTATCTTGTACTAACATGGAAACTTTCCAAAAACATAAACACATTAACCAAGCATCACCGCCAGCAGATGAGTCCTAAAATGGCCTGGACTTGTATAACATCACTGAGAGACAAGAGATTGAGCGAAACTTTACGCCTATCTAACATATTTACTCCACAAAGTCCTTGACGACCGTTCCACAAGGAAACCTTCTCTTGACCACATCTCGACACCGCCTGGTCCCTTATAACAAACCCGTAGAGCCGGTGTGCCATCAGCACCATGACTTGTGATGGACTCACACCTCAAACCAATGCACAAGTACTGGATCCAAGCTGACCAAGGCCAATGGTGTAGAGAAGTGCATCCTCATATGGAAAGACCTGCAGTGGTTCCCACTAATGTGCTCAGGAGGAGAAGCAAGGGGTTACATTCAACAGCAATCCATGACGACACAGCAGCTGTATGTATGATGTCACTCATTCAGATTGATGTTATCTAGATGTTTGCCCCCCCACACTTACCACTCTCCATCTCATTGCCCTTGTTCTTGGCGGTGGGCGCGTTGCCCATGACTGCAGGCCCAGGTGTAACAGATCCCTTCACGTTATGTCAGCTGTGATCGGACCTCGTATCGATCATGCGATGTCTGAGTGTTGTGCACTAACTAGCTCTCCTCATAGCTCGCTGTGACGTCACAGATCGGAAGTGGGGAGCTCTGATCGGTTGCTGGGTTAGCTAGCTAGCGAGCGCGCGCGCGCTAGCTAGCTAACAGTGACGGTTTGAGTCCAATGCTCGAGGTCGGGTACCGAAGCTCTGCCGGTTCGAGTCCAAACAGCACCAGGAACAGCTGTCGTCTTCTTCTTCTCTTCTTCCTCGCTTTGCTAACCCCGTAGGCCCTCGACTGTCCTCTTCTTCAGCCCTTGTTTACACCGTCCGTGCGTGACGCGCTCGTCCGTGTTTTGTCGGCAGCGTGACCGTGGGCTTGTTTCCGGTTCTGAATCGATGTTGTTCACCGTATAGTTGGCATAATTCGACAGTCAGAGCCCCTCCATTAATCCTCCGACCACAGCTACAGGGAACTCCTGCTTCGACTGGGCCCGCCCCCGCGCGCTTTCCATTGGACGCAGTGACGGGTACGCTCAAGCGGTGACGGACGCCGATTGGACGAACGGAGAGGCAGTCAGCGCGGGGCCGGCGGTGATTGGATAAACGCGTGTCGCTGAAACCGCGTCCCACCCTCGGAATGTGACATACAACGTCACGTATTTTCAACGAAAGCTCGTTTTTGGGTTCTGGTTTGCGACGTTCTGGTTTTGCGACGGCGGTTCGGTTTCGTTCGCGGTGATTTGGTGACTCGCGGTGGCGTGTTCGCGAGCGAAATGGCCGCGCGCGGACCCCTCCCGCCAGATAATCCGTGATAGGCTGTGTGACGTCAGCACGATCTATTTTTAGAAAGTTGGTCAGAATTTGAGGCACGCGGACACCTTATGGAATATTAAACCGAGCGAAACAAGCGCGCTGACGTCACGGGCGCGGGTACATGTGCGGTTTTTGTCACGCACACGTGTGAGCGTGTTGCACGCTCAGTTTTCACGTCAAATAAAGCCCCGTGACGTCATAACAATAGACATCGCTGATGAGATGCTGTAAGAAAGCTGCAGATGCTTTCAGGTCCGGATGCTGCAACAGTCCACGTTGCTAGGCAACAACAAGCAAGCGGCTCCTGTCGCTCCAAACGTGGTGCATGAGGTGAACTCGTGCATAATGCATCCCAGCAGTTTTATGAATGAAGACACCTCACAGCTGCATCCACTCTGCACAGATTCATCACCAAATGACAACACAACTTCAAAGGCCATTATCATGTAACAAAACATTTATTTTAATGAGAACCGGCATACAAAGAGACATAGATATATATACAATATTATACAGTCTCGCATACAAAATGAATGTCCAGAGATCTAGATTAACCTGTATTGCTGCTAAGTCGATCACACATTCGGCATCTTAAACATTGAACTGATCTTTCATCCCCTTTAGGTTTGAGAATAGATTGACGTGTCGCGAGAGCTGCGGCATTAGATGAGGCAAATCCTAATTCTTTAATCGTGTCTCGCTTCATTCATGTTCTTAACTGAAAAGCAAATATTTACATTGCCTGCCAGAGATTATCTCCGCTATATACTCCGCGCACCAATGATTTGATTTTAACAGGTGTGACAAAATCAGAATAAACATTTTTTTTTCGATGACTGATGTGTTTGTGTAACCCCTCCTCTTCTCCACAGTGTCCAGATTGACCTGAGCTCGTGGATGAGCCTTGAGATGTGAGGATTAATCACAAGAGCCTGCGTCACTACAAACAGTCCATGGAGTTGTCTGGCACCAGTCCTAGTGGCAGCGCTTTACCCGGGGTGCAGGATGGGGGCAGCATGGTGTTAGGTGTGGGGTCCACATTCTCAGAGTCCTCCATTTTCTCAGCACAACCTTCCCAGTTGATGTGAAATCTGGTAACACGTGGGTTTGAAGCCAGAATGTTTCTCTGGAGCTATGAAAAATAAAAATGCCATTAAGTATACATGTACATCCTGTGGATTTGCAAATAAATATCACAGATGCTTTCCCATCTTTGTAGACCTATATAAAATTATAAATAAAAGTATTTTAAATGTTAAACTCTCAATAAACGCCACATGATCAAGTGTAGAGTTTGTAACCTTGTGGACCTTTACTTTTCCTAGTTGCTATTTTTAGGACTAATAAAGGATTAATCTTAACTGTATGTGTATTTTGCGTATTTACTAAACATATTGTCATGTATTGACTATCCTAGCCTACAACATTACTACACAAGCCATTTGTTTCCTTTTAAATTATTTTCTTAGGTTCCAAAAATTATAATCACTAACCTGTCCATAGGCAGGCTTAATGGGAGGGTTTTCACGAAGCTCAGCATCTGTATATTCATTGTTCACATAGTAGCCGATGCGTATGAACTCCTGTCCTCTGTATGTACATGTGATTAGAACAACAGTAACACCCACAGCATCGCTTTCAGGTATTAGGGCACAGTTCGGAGCATCTGCCTGTTAGATAAATTACAAAAATATTTCAACAGAGGAAGGTGCAGCTTAGAACACTGACATGACACTTATTTTAGCTGCACCTATAGGTGGACTTATCTTACATATTATCTGTATCAATTTGTAATGCTATACAAAATTACATAATTAGAACTGACAATGAACGATGGTAATTGCACAAACATGATGCATTTGCTTTGGATGTGGAAATACAGTGGTACCACAGCATGATTTTTAATTAAGAACTGTCTTGAGTGACATGTTTTACATAAAATATGTTTACAAATACTTCTCAAGATGTAAATATGGCTGAAATTATAAAAATGTCCCTGTGCAAATTTTGGGCAACTTTGGTTCTTGACACTGTGTGGTTACCTGGATTATCTTTGAATCTTTGCATCTTTGAACTTTTGCATTTTCATAATTTCAGCCATATTTTGTCTTAAGGACTATATGTAAACATGTTTCATGTAAAATATGTCACTCAAGACAGTCCTTAATAAATAACATGCTGGGGTATGAACACTTTTATTTTGTTGAAATCATTCACATTTTCACAGATTCTATAAGGGGGTCCTAAACTTTTGTATACCACTGTATAAGAGTTTAGAACCCCATGCTGCAAGTGAATATCAGAAATGTATTTTTAATTATGAACCTATGATACAATCAAAGCACATTTTTATATACACATTTTTAGCTTTATTATTTTACTAAGAATACATACGGTATGATTAATGATTACATGAACAGCTACTTAATGGTATATTAATGTATATTACATTTAATGGTATCGTGATTTTCCATGATAGAGTGATTACCAGACCACTGTCTAGCAGTTTTACGTGAATCAATATGAAAACCTCACCTGAAACACAAACATGTGACGCCCTGCAGGAACAGGCCCAACAAGAACAGAATCAAGAGTCTGATCATACTCTTCACTTTCTGCCGATCCCACATAAATAATCTTCCATTCGAGATCTGTGACAAACAATCACAAGAACAGGTTTCAGCAACAACAAACTAACCCAACAGCATAATTAAACGACACTCACATACACAATAATATTTCATTGTATCACACATACACAATATACAATCAAAGCAATAAGAAAGCCAAGAGTTACAGAATTGCAAAGATCTGAAATCCAGACTCCTTATGTGGAGTTGATATTCTGTGTTACATATGGAAGATGTGGATCATTGGTTTGAGGATTTGTCAGCAGGTTGTGGGTTCGAATCCCAGTGTCAGCAGACATTACATTTAGTCATTTAGCAGACGCTTTTATCCAAAGCGACTTACAATAATCGACAATAACTGAAGTGTCCTTGAGCAACATCTCAGCCCTGAATACTCAATATGCAGTGATGATTGACAACTGCATAATTATGTGAATCACTTTGTGTTAAAGAGTCTGCCAAATGAATAAATGTAAATGCAAATGTGAATAATAATAAAGACAATTGCCTTTGTTCTGTGTGTTGCTTCTGCTGCACGCATTTTCTATGGAGATTTCAGTATTGGAACAATAAAAAAGCAGAATTAAATTCTCCATTGTTGTCATTAACAGTCATGCAGCCATGACACACAATGCCCTACGTGCTTCAATAACGCGCCATGATGACGTCATCCGGTAGCGCTAGCTAGCTAGCCAGCTTGCTAAAACCCTGAAAACATCCCATAATTGTATAAATTAATTTAATTCTCACCCTCGGGAAGATCCTCCATGCACTCAAACGTTATCTCGAACTGAAACGGGTTTCCAAATTGACTTGGGTTGTCCAGCACAGCTACATTTAGCACTTGCACTTTAGCCATGGCTCGAATAAGTTACTATGCTACCAGACGAAACAAGCTCAAAATGGACGCGGAATAAACCGAACTAACGGGAACCCGAAATCCAGCTGATGTTTGAAATAAAAGAGCGGTTAACGAGCCGCTTCTGTTAGCTTAGCAGTTGTGTTGAAAACGTCGACTAGCTTAGCCTTAAAGCGGGGGATTTACTTAAATGTTTTCCTCCTTCGACATTAAAAGACAAAATAAAGGAAACGAGTATCTATGGTAACAAAGATGTTAAAGAACGGTTATTTCGCTGAAGCGCTGAGAAAACAACCCGCAGGATCTCCCGCCAGAGCGTTCAGACAGCCCGGTAAAGCGTCACAGACAGCCGATTGGTCTGCGCGCTGATTGGCCGAGAAACTAAAAGTCCCGGATTTGCTGCGCGCTGATTGGACAGGAATGTGACAGCGGTTCAAAGGACCAATCCTGTTCCTGTCTTCATAGCGGAAGTTCAAAGGTCAACAGGAGGATTTTAATAGAAATAATGTGTAGAGAAATCGAAGCGGCATTGTCTATAATTCGAGTTAAATTGTGTTTTTTCAATCACAAACATTATCAGCTTATTTATTTATTAAATAAATGTTAAGTTCTGAAATAATCACGATGTGCGTTTAAATGAAGCACTAATGCTCAATCAAATGTTTCTTTAATCTAGTTTTTTTATGTCTATTATATTCTATTTCTTATTTTAGCCATCAGATCAATGTTAGTCTAGGCATTACAGAGAGGCTTTGTGGTTTAAAGGTCAAGGTTCTGAATGATGATATTTGACAATATTGTATCATTTTTAATAGAATTTGATATATTTTCATATCAGTGTGATTAACAATACCAGTAAATGACAACCCTAATGAAAGAGTTCGAGTTAAATGTCCTTAGAATGAATAACAAAGAAGAGAAGAAAAGGGACAGTGATATTTAATAAAATCATCTGAAATTACATTTTCAGTTTCACGTTCCTTTAAGAATGTTTGTATGTTTAATAATGTGGACCAAAAGTATTCACTCATCCATCCAAATACTGAAAATGATGTGTTTCAATCCTTCTCGTTCTGAACGCTTTTTGGACAATTCCATTCTCCCAACATAATGGGAACAGTTCTGACCCCTTCCTCTTCTAAGATGACATCACTGCACAAAGAAAGATCCATAAAGACATGGATGACAGAGTCTGGTGTGGCCTGAACAGAGTTCTGACCTCAACCCCGATAGAACACCTTTGAGATGAATTAGAGAGGAGACTGAGAGTCAGGCCTTCTCGTCCAACATCAGTGTGTGACATCACAAATGTTCTTCTGGAAGAACGGTGAAAAATTCCCATAAACACACTCCTAAACCTTGTGGACAGCCTTACCGGAAGAGTCAAAGGTGTTATAAAGGGTGGACGGACATCATATTGAACCCTATTGATTAGGAATAGGAAGTCACTTAAGTTCCTATGTGAGTCAGGTGAGCGAATACTTTTGGCAATATAGTGTATTTGTAAACTGAATTTATCAGCATCATAAAAACACATTATTTCAGTAATCTCAGTACAAATTGGGTGTTGTTAAAATGGAATGTCATTCTAAAAGCATGACAGGTAATCGAGACATTTAAAATAAGATTATCAACAAGAAATTATGAAACATTTAATTTCATCCTAAAATGTTGACCTCCCCAACTACTTCCATTGGCTCAGTGTATAAACAGAGGAATATTGAAGGGTTAACAGTAAACTGGGAACCAATCAATTAACAGATTCCTCTAATGTCTGAGCAAACTTCTGATTGGACTAATATGTTTGATTCATATCATATTTTATAATTGTATTGAACATTGTACAATCTGCCTCACTAGGCTTCATTATCACAGTCAAATGGTTTTCTTGTCTATAAGTTTGTCAAAAGAGGGGTCCGCAACCCTTTAGATTAGTTTCATTGTTGTGTATTGTGTGTCAGTTACTCAATGGTTAATAGTGTTCAAGAAGGAAAGGGATTATAGGGACTGAGGCATTCCAAGAATTTATTCCCTGCTTCAGATCAAAAGTCCATCATGAGTTCACAAAACTGGTAACACACACAGAGAGAGAGAGAGAGAGAGAGAGAGAGAGAGATGGGGGGGCAGAGAGAGGGGGGGGTGTGTGAGTGTGTGTGTGAGAGAGAGAGAGAGAGAGAGAGAGAGAGAGAGAGAGTAGTGAATATTAAAGGTGAAAAGCGCAGAAATAAATTGGATTTATTTATTTACAACCTGTCTTTAATTATGTTGTGGGTTTATTAAAATATATAGAGAGAGAGAGTAATATTAAAATATATATATAAAGAGAGAGTAGTATTAAAATATATACAGAGAGTTATATTAAAATATACATATATAGAGAGAGTAATATTAAAATATATATATAGAGAGAGTAATATTGAAATATACATATATAGAGAGAATAATATTAAAATATATATATAGAGAGAGTAATATTGAAATATACATATATAGAGAGAATAATATTAAAATATATATATATAGAGAGAGTAATATTAAAATATATATAGAGAGAGAGTAATATTAAAATATATATATAAAGAGAGAGTAGTATTAAAATATATACAGAGAGTTATATTAAAATATACATATATAGAGAGAGTAATATTAAAATATATATATAGAGAGAGTAATATTAAAATACACATATATAGAGAGAGTAATATTAAAATATATATATAGAGAGAGAGTAATATTAAAATATATATATAGAGAGAGTAATATTAAAATATATATATAGAGAGAGTAATATTAAAATACATATATAGAGAGAGTAATATTAAAATATACATATATAGAGAGAGTAATATTAAAATATATATATAGAGAGAGAGTAATATTAAAATATATATATAGAGAGAGTAATATTAAAATATATATATAGAGAGAGTAATATTAAAATACATATATAGAGAGAGTAATATTAAAATATATATATATAGAGAGAGTAATATTAAAATATATATATAGAGAGAGAGTAATATTAATAGAGAGAGAGAGAGAGAGAGAGAGAGAGAGAGAGAGAGAGAGAGAGAGAGAGAGAGAGAGAGAGAGAGAGGTGTAAAACACTGTATGAAGTTTAAACACAAATGTATATCTATTCATATATTTTAACAGCCAGATTAAGCTTAAACTGTAACATAAGAAACACAATCGTGTGATTTAAAGCAGACACACAAGAGTTTGAGTGAGTGAGTGAGCGAGAGAGAGAGAGAGAGCGCGCATCGCATCAGTGCGCACAATAGCGCGTCTGTCTCACAGCTACCTGCTGCACTCAGGTATTGTAACACGACACTGAACCATGTGACCGACGACGAGAATATCGGGAGAGAAGCCTTCAACAGCTCAAGCGGAACCCACAGACATCGCTGTGGCACAAGAGTTGGATATGAAATAAATGTGTTATTTTAAATGGAGTATGAATAAGAGAGCGGAGTGCGGCGGGCGGTAGTTTCGGTTCGGACACAGGATCGCACCGGTGAGGTGACGCGGAAGAGACCTGTGACCCAACACAAGCGACCCACATCATCCATGCACTGAGAACACAGTCCGGAACACATCTGGGATCGAAGTTTGGTAAACAGGTAGAGTTTGTTTGTGTGTGTTTAATGTTAACACAACAACACAACTGAAGATTCGTGAAGTGTGTATTAAAGGTGAAACGCCCAGAAATGAAAATGGATTTATTTTATTGGATATAAAACACAACCTGTCTTATTCAATCACACACACTAACTTTTTATTCCCTTGTTGTGGGTTTATGCATAATAAATAATGTAATATTCAAATATACTGGTGCACTAACTTTAAGCATTCTTCTAAGTTATTATAAATATTACATTTGCCATTCATTTGTGTTATTTTAATTAAAATGTAATTTGTAATTAACTTTACTGTGTTATTCATTAGTTATAGTGTTTATGATGGTTATATTGTATTGATCTCACTTCACAGATGTGAACAGAAGTTTCTACTCTTCTTTTACAGCCAGCCAGAGTTGGATGAGACCATTCTTATGCTTCTGATGTCAGACATGATTTATTGACCCGTGTCCACCCTACCCAGAACATCAACCCCTTCTGGATGAGGGCAGGGGTACAGATCGACTCTCAGAGATGATACGGCCGGCTGGGCTCTTGGCAGCCAGTGTTCTGCTGCTGTTCCCCAGGAATGCTTTGGCCCAGGGTGAGTCGTTCGCTCCACCTCTACCACCACCGTGTCCAAAACTAAACTTTCTGTTCTTAAGGAGGCCATCTGGATTATTCACTGCGTTTTAATAGATCATCATTGTTCTATCAGATTAATGTTGAACGCATAATACAAGTTGGGGACACACCTCTTGTCTAAGCACTTCAGACAAGCTCGAGCACGTTTGTTTGCGACAGAAACATGTGAAGTATTGTGGAAGCTGGTAAAAGTATTATTACACCCAGTTAAAGGGATAGTTCACACAAAAATGACAGGATGTATTTCCTTTCTTTTCATTTTAATCTGTATGAGTTTGAAAAAAACAAAAAGAAGATATTTTGTAGAATGTTCGTGACAGAAACAGTGGTCCTCATTGACTTTTATGGTATGTGTGTCAGTTACAAGCATACTTCAAAATTGCATTTTGGGTTCCGCAGAAGCAACAAAAACTCGAGTTGAAATAATGACATAATTTTGATTTTTAACTAATCAAAAGGACAAATCTAGAATTAGATCTTTAATTGATTTTCATACTTTTCTAAAGACAGATTTAAAATAGTTCATGAAGTCTGTAGGTGGATTATATCATTGTTGTCGTGGAAGTTTAAGCACATAAGTATTAGCACATATCTTTAGATTGTGGATTGAAATGTGGTTTCTATTGTAATATTGTGATTGCATATTACATTTGGTATATTTTTATATTTTATTGTTTGTCCACCAACAAGATTCTCCGTCTGTTAAAGTTATATTTGTCCACTTGTGCCCTTGAAGAATTATTTACTCATGTAAATGATTAACATTTTTGCCTTTTCATCTGTATCCTCCCAGTCGGTTGTTTTCTTCTGTGTGGGTTTCTGCTGTGATAGCTTTACACGTTTAAACATTACTCAAGCTTTTGAAAGTGTGATATTTAGTGGCAAGCTCAAATCAGTCACAAGTTTGTACCCTGGCTTCTGACACTATGTGTGTTCTGGATTACCAGTGCAGCGATCATGAGTATCTATACAAGAGATTTAACCAAACTTTTAGACTTTATTTGTATAAGAGAGGACTGTTTTTACATTTTTGGTTATATATTTGAATGCAAAGAAATACCATTTAGAACTTTCAATGAACACTTTTCTTTTCATGACAAGTAATTGATTTAATCACAGTTTATTTCAATATTTTTTTAAATTGCCATTATGATTAAGTTTGACAACATACCAAGCACAAGCTTCTTGGCCAGTAGCAGGTGACAGAGAATTTATGTGGACAAGCATTTGCATACTACAGAGAGTTAAGAATGAGTCATCATTATATTCTGATGTTTTCTTAGGAAAGGCAGGCTTTATATTTTATTTGTGTGTATTATCTGCCAAAGTTTCCAGATATGACTCAGAGCTAGCAGAGCTCTCAGTCAGCGCTCTGTTTCTCAACATCAAGCAATTCTGATAAATTTCTTTACACAATCCACATTTTACAGTTTTCTCTTATGATGTCACGCATTCCAGACTAATGTAAACACTTTTATCAAAATTTAAATTGAGCTTTTAAAGTATGACTTAGACAAGAACAAAACATAAAAAGGGAACTGAAGTTCATAAGTAATTACTGCTCATTTTCATGTCTATGCTTTTTGTTTCCATAACTGTGTAACACAATGTAGGCGTATGTTACATAACACAATCATTAAACGGTTATATTAGGGTTAAGGACAGAAACTCAGAATGAACTGAAATTATTCATTAAAAGAATTTGTTTTAATGTCATCATATTGCTTTTTATTCACAGAGGAGAATACCACAATGCCCAGTAACACCACAACTAGTGACACTACCACTCCCAGCTCAGTAAGTCAAGTCTTGTTTTATGTTTTATTATACAGTGACTTCTCTTTAATATTTTACAAAGGCCTACTGTCTAAAGGGTCATCTTGCATATAAATAGTCTACCAATATAAGTAAATATAAAAAAGTCAGCATTTAAATAATGCTGAAATAGAAATTATATAAAAAAAATTAACTATGACTTATGAATTGAAAAGACAGCACAAATGTAACAAACTAAAATACAATGCAGTTAAACAATTAAATTATATTAGTCCAACACAAGTTTTGTAACAAAACATATTCAAATATTTTAATCATTTATATATGATTATTTCATAATAACACTGGGATTCACCTGTGGTGTTAGTAGTTAACAAAGCCATAATCTGATGACCTTAGTATTAATTCAAGTGTTCATAGTTATAAATTGTTTTTTGAGCAATAAAATTAAAAGTTAATGTATTACAAATATTTTTTTTCTACTGTGGCAGTCAATGATTCCCTAAATATATTAGTTGCTATAATTCTCTCTTGAGTTCAACAGAACAAAGAAAATGTGGTTAGGAAAAAAAGCTATGTTTTATTATGGGTGGAATAAAAAATACTATTTGTGTGTCATTTTAAACTAATGGCTACTATCAAATATTTTTAATCTTTTTCACAAATCAAATATTTGCAGATTTTAATATTTTTTCATGTCTTGAAATGAAACAAATGAAAAACATAATTTTGGTGTGCTAAATCTAAAAATATCTCATCTAGAACTTTGTCTCTTTGCCCAGGATACTAATATTGTGGCCATTGTGGTACCAATCGTGGTTGTGGGACTGCTGGCTATTTTGGTAGGAGTGCTGTTGTTTTTGTTTTGCGTGGTAAAGAAGAAGCGTCAGACGGAAGGAACTTATCGACCCAGCACAGAGGAGCAGACAGGAGCCCGCAGTGTAGCGACACCAGACACCCTCAAATTACCCAAAGAAGAGAGACTGATTTGATACATTTCTATTCATGTCATGAACTGTCCTCAAGCACATGATAATGAGACTTTACGAAATGATGAAACAGATAAACAATAACTAAGCACCTTTTCTGAGAGCGCAGAGAACAGATTTAGCTCTGTGTGATGACTTAACAAAGCCAGCATGACCACTTGGATGACATCCATATTCATCCTCCGAAAACAACACATTTCCAAGTGAATATATTAATATCCACCAAGAAGAACCTTTAAAGAGAGATCACACCTCCTGGAGCTTTGTTTAAAAAAACTTATTGCATTTAATTTATGAAACTTGAAAATCATCAAATGGCATTTGGATGATAGCCTAATTTCTTTTGTCGACAGGTTTGATTGTGCTGATTCTTAGAAATAACATTTCATCCTGGTTTACATTTCTAGCTATTACATAGAAACGTTTTGCGTCCCTAAAATATACAGCATGATGTCTTTACAATCATACAGCCACAGAAAAAAGAAAAAAATTAAGAGACCATTCTAAATATTCATTTAATTTGTTGTGCACAATCCATTTCAGTGTCGACATAAAGTCATCCAAAAAGGTTATCACAAAAATTGGATCCTTTTCTAGACATCCATTGACAGATATTGCTGTTTGAATATAAAATGGTTTCCTTTCTTGTATTTAAAGTCTAACAAAAAATACATTGAATATTTTCTTTTATTTAGACCTGTTTCTTTATCAATCAGACAAAGTAATTTTAAAATGGTCTCTTACTTTTTTCTGCAGCTTTATTTGCATGTGCATCAGGAAGTTTGTTTTGGATTTGTCCATGCATTTCTTTGAACCCTTGACCATGGTGTTGATGTGTCTACCATTATTTCACAATTATTTTTATGATGCATTTAGCATGATTTACATGATATTTATTCATACTGCTGTTTAGAATTTATGCTGATTTCTCATCAATGTGATCAATGCAACTGAGATTTATGTTTAAGAGGTGTGTCATTTTAGAGAGCATTAAACAGTATTGCATAAGTCTGTCTTTATATTGCTTGGTAGGAACAACACATGGATTTACGGAGAAAATATGTGTTTTCATGAAAACCCTCACTAGTGGTTGCCAAGTATTTACTATTAAGTGATAATTCACACAAAAATAATATATTCTCCCACATGTCATTCTTACCGGTATGACTTTTAATATCTTAAGAAGTTGGTGACTGGACATCGGTTGTACCCATTCACATTGGTCAATAAAATAGAAGTGAAATGGGTATAACCGTTGTTCCGTCACCAACATCTTAAGATACCGTTATTTGATTCTTCAACATATCTGCTTTTGTATTCAACTGGAAATGCAAGACCTGCAGGTTGGAAATTTCAAGAGGGTGAATAGATGACGAAAACTTTCCGGGTGAATTAGCACTTAAATAAACACAGTAGCAACATTTCTACAATCAAAATATGATATAATTATGTTTCAAATTACGTAATCCTGAAAAACATAAGTGCAAAAAAGGACAAAGCATTTCAATGTAGAATCAGCCTTTATTCGGATTGGCATTGACAAAGTCACACTGTTACAAATCTGAAGTCTTCACAGTTAAACTCACTTGCATTTAACTTGGATGAGGGGAGGATTTGATGGCGTGCATTTACAACATTCATAAACACACAAGTCTAAATGTGAACTATTTATTAAAATGTCACTTGTTTGAATGGCTGCTGAGAATAAGAACTCAATTGTTTGGTCTGGAGAGCATTGTTGTAATGGGAAGAATGAAATGTAAGGGGTGAAGTGAAACACTAAATAGTTGTGATTTAGGCGACCTCTTCCTCTCCCTCCTCTTCAAATTCGCCCTCTTCTGCAGTGGCGTCCTGGTACTGCTGATACTCGGACACCAGGTCGTTCATGTTGCTCTCGGCCTCGGTGAACTCCATCTCGTCCATGCCCTCTCCGGTGTACCAGTGCAGGAAAGCTTTGCGGCGGAACATGGCGGTAAACTGCTCAGAGATGCGTTTGAACAGCTCCTGGATGGCGGTGCTGTTGCCGATGAAGGTGGCGGACATTTTGAGCCCGCGGGGTGGAATGTCGCACACGGCGGTCTTGACATTGTTGGGGATCCACTCGACGAAGTAGCTGCTGTTCTTATTCTGGACGTTCAGCATCTGCTCGTCCACCTCCTTCATGGACATGCGTCCGCGGAACACGGCGGCCACCGTCAGGTAGCGGCCGTGGCGCGGGTCGCAGGCGGCCATCATGTTCTTGGCGTCGAACATCTGCTGCGTAAGTTCGGGAACGGAGAGAGCGCGGTATTGTTGGCTGCCCCTGCTGGTGAGTGGAGCAAAGCCGGGCATGAAGAAGTGGAGACGTGGGAAGGGTACCATGTTGACAGCCAGTTTGCGAAGATCGGCATTGAGCTGGCCAGGAAATCGGAGGCAGGTGGTCACGCCGCTCATGGTGGCGGAGACAAGATGGTTAAGGTCACCATAGGTTGGTGTGGTGAGTTTGAGAGTGCGGAAGCAGATGTCGTAGAGAGCTTCGTTATCGATGCAGTAGGTCTCGTCTGTGTTTTCCACCAGCTGGTGGACGGACAGGGTGGCGTTGTAGGGCTCCACCACTGTGTCAGACACCTTGGGTGAGGGCACCACGCTGAAGGTGTTCATGATTCGGTCAGGGTACTCTTCACGGATTTTGCTGATCAGCAGGGTTCCCATGCCAGACCCAGTGCCTCCACCAAGGGAGTGAGTGAGCTGGAAACCCTGCAGGCAGTCGCAGCTCTCTGCTTCCTTACGAACGACATCCAGAACTGAGTCTACAAGCTCTGCTCCTTCTGTGTAGTGACCTTTGGCCCAGTTGTTTCCGGCACCGCTTTGACCTGCATGCATGCAATGTTAGTGCTTTAAACTGCATTTGCATTTCAATCAACACCACATAAGCATGTGCCAAGGATTGACTTGCTTACCAAACACAAAGTTATCAGGCCTGAAGATCTGTCCAAAGGGTCCAGAGCGAACTGAATCCATAGTGCCAGGCTCCAGATCAACCAAGATTGCACGGGGAACATACTTCCCACCTACACAAAGAAACACGATTGTAAAACCTTTTTTATTCAAAAAAAATATTTATTTATAATAGTGCCCCTATAGTTTAAAATTCGTATTTAACGGTAGATCAATTGAAAGGCAGTGTAAAATTTTTCTGAAAATGGCCCACTCCTTCCTGAAATGCTACGCCCAAAAACATCATCCCTCTTTCTACATGCTGTTTCATTGTTGTCTACGTTACTTATCTGATGTACGCAAGGAGGATGTGAAGATATAGCATCCCCTTTAAAGAAGAAAATTAAATAATACAATTCTACATTATGTTAATTTATGACTTTAAACAACGGTGATTGGACTGGCAGAACTCAGTGCAACACAGTTTTTATATTATTTCTCACGCTTTTCAAAATGTTCAAGATACCAATTCAAATGCAAATTTTTGCATTCTTTAAAAAGAAGAGAACAGAATGTTTAGTTGATTCAAATTTAAAGACATCCCATGTCCTATGGATTAATTATTCCTTTTAATTTCAAGATTTTCTTAAAACTGACATGTTAAAGATTGTAAATGGTTGAAAAAGCATCTTCTCAAATCAAAATATATTTGAAAATGAGAGGTCATGTTATCATTGTGCGTAGCTACAGGAAACGCCCATCTCACCCTCCCCCATACCATCCCCCTTGAATTTTCCTAACAACTCCACCACTCCATTTGAAGGGCTGAGAGTAAAAATGGGTGAATTCAGAAGTCCAGGGCACCATCTCATGCCGAGATGTGAAAGTCATTCAGTGGGTGAGCTATGGCTAACTGTGATTGTACATCATGTTTAAGAGGGTTGGATGTGCCCGCTTCAAAATGGCTGTCACTGTGGCCAAAATAATATATAGGTTTGTACGGGGCTATTTATAACAGAACCTAAGAATACAGAGAGAAAACATTTTTAATGAGTTTAAAGAAATTCTGTATACAGAAAAAAGATGATTGCTTGCGCTGACAATCAGACAAGATTCTCTTCGGAGTATCCTCAAGTCATGATGGATTCAGATTTGGATCCCCAGGATTTGTTTTAATGTGAAGTTTAGAAGGCACGATGTCATCAAAGGATAAAAAATATACAATCTTCATTTCAACGTCAAAAATTGTCATTAAGAATGTTTCCATGGAGAAATGAATCCCATGTTATAAAATCTATTACTGTCTAGCTTTCTTTCAAAATTATTTTATCAGAATGCAAAAACTGTTACAATGAATGTATCAAAAAATGACCTGTAGCCTCATTGTAGTAGACGCTGATCCTGTCTAGCTGCAGGTCACTGTCTCCATGATAGGTTCCGGTTGGATCGATGCCATGCTCATCACTGATCACCTCCCAGAACTGAAAGAGGAGGAGAGAGATGGGCGGAGGCCGGGGACAGAATCAGATCAACAATCACATCCAATATTACTAAACACAAATATAAAATCAAATCTGTGCTATTGTGAAAACCAACTATTCATCGCCACTAAAACACTCAGGGATTTTTTTCTAGTATCTCTCTGACGCATCTCATATGGATTTTTATAGTGATGCAATGTGATGCTATTTTAAAATAAAGGGTTATTCCTATACCCACAAGTATGCATTAAGCAACAATGGATCTTACATCCCAATACATGAATTCAACATTAAGTAGGTCATTGTGAAAATGTATTATTTCAATCCATCATCACAAATCTCTAAGCCTATATACACATATATCACTGCACAACTGTATAACACGAATAAATGTAAGAATTAAAGTGAGATGTCTAAATAAAGACCCTTTTGTTCATTCATTCCCATCGTACAATAGAGGATGAGCTCAGGCCACGCCCATTGAATGGACATCTCTACTGCGATCAGCTGCACATCTCACGTTTAAAACCCCAAATCAGACCTAGAACCCTGAACACAAATCCATCCCATTCGTCTCCAATCATTTCTGGGAGATTCTGGATCATTCGATAGATTCTGTACAGATTAGATGGATTGAGATTATTTGTATATTTGTACCTTAGCTCCGATCTGGTTTCCACACTGGCCGGCTTGCAGGTGCACAATCTCACGCATGATGTCTGATGTCGGGCTGATGTTCTGCACACTCGCGGACTGATGCTCGCTTCTCTCCCCGTCGGTGTTCTGCGCGCACTAACGCCCGCCTCTCATCCCCGCTGGACCCGTGGTGCAACATGACGTCATCCCCATGGTAACCAAGAGCGGAGGAGAGAAGGAGGACCTTGAGCTCGTGGACACTGCGGATAGGATGCTGCCTGGGATTCGGAAGGAGACGATAGGAGACTCCATGAGACCACTGAGCATTCAGGACGTGTCTGAAAAACATCCAAATGGGATGTGTCATGTCATGAAATACCATCCTACTAGAAAGGATGATGGTGATGCCTTGCATATGTTTCTATATACACATCATGGAGAAATTGACTTGGAAAATCTTGTCTTCACACATCTGCACTGTGTCCTGGGAATATCTTAAAAACAGATTCACCTTATACAGCAATTTATGTCCATCAAAATAATAAGATCTGGGGCGGTGCTTTTGGTTTACTTATACAACAACACAGTATGGTCTTGTTTGCTTTAATGTACAGATATCTATTGACTTATTTAGAAAGAATATAAACCACAGGGTTGAAAATGAAATCGAATAAAATATTTGAATGGTTGCATATTTAATACACCGAGAAAGGCCGTGAATGAAAATCTAAAAGCTGAATGCAGAATTTTCAGCTGTACTAAAGAGACAATTACAAATATAAGATGCTTACAGACAAACTGAAAAAAATGGGTGATTTTACTTCATTTTGATTTATTTGTTGGCAAATGTATTTGTTGTTTAAGTTGCCATAATATTAATTTGACACCAAACAAATGAAATGTATGGCAATGATTGTTTATGTACATGTTTCACATTCACATGAATACTGAACTCATCTATAAGAATTTTATGTGGAATAGAAATAATATTAAGGACACACAAAATAAATCGATATATTGTTGCAACCAACTTCAAAGTATCCTTTTGTCTGGAATTGACAAATCTTGAAACAGACAGATTCTGTTAAAAGAAATCATTAGTCCAATCATACTTTTGTTCAATCATGCATACACCTTAGATTAAAAGTTAATGATATTTCATACAAGTCCCGTAAAAATTGTAGTTGTATTAAAAAAGGTTATTCGACACAAAGTTACAAAACAAGGCCATTAGAAACACCTACTTTTCAGGCAACAGTATCCATGATGTGGAGTGAGTGACATTTATCTCTTCATTCAGACCACTTCTCGTTTAACTTGTTCAGTACGCTTAGTCTCCTCCTTCTCTTCTGATGCATGTCAAGACATACAGATTATCAACTCTGGGCTTCATGAAACCAGCAGACTGAGAACACCTGTAAACTAAACATCAGGTGCCAGCCTTAGAGATGTCAGATGCATAATACGGCCGAGAAGAGAAGGACATGTCTGCAGATCTCCCCGTAGAGGATCTCTCCTGTCCCGTGTGCTGTGAAATCTTCAAGGATCCCGTTCTTCTTCCATGCAGCCACAGTTTCTGCAAGAGCTGCCTGGAGCACTTTTGGGAATGTTCCGTGTCTTGCAGCTGCCCCGTCTGTAGGAGAAGAGCATCCAGAAAGAGCCCCCTCTCCAACTTGGCCCTTAAAAACCTGTGTGAAGCGTTTCTGCAGGGAAAAGGCCAGAATAATGCATCTGGATCCAACAACCTGTGCTGGAAGCATGGGGAAAAGCTGAAGCTTTTCTGTTCGACAGATCAAGAGCTCATCTGCGTTGTGTGCCAAACCTCAAGAATGCACAAAGGTCACGACTGCGCTCCCACAGAAGAGGCGGCTGCGGACTGCAAGGTAGAATTTGACAGTGTCACATTGTGTTGCATCTGTGTTGCATTGTGTTGCAATCAATGCTCGGTGCTGTTCTCAGGCTGTGAAAAGATTTGCAACAGCAAGGCATAAGAATGCTGTTTATCAAGTCTGCTTTGACATGACCTCAGCCTGTTCAGCCAAAAGATCATGGCTGCTTTTAAACAACTTTGCATTTCCCTCATTTGGAGTGCTAAAGCACATGCGTTTCCTTGTATTTTGGGCTGATAAGGTCAACTTGATTTAAGATATAAAACATTTTAAAAAGCACAAGTGTAGCCGGATTCTTGCAGAAATTGTGGAATGGTTCACTTTAACAAAGCAAGAAAAAAAACGTTAAAAGTACACATTTATATAATTCTCACCTTTTCATATTGTAAACAAAATTTTTACATTAAGAAATTTTCAATTCTTCGGATGTTACTTATGGAAACATTTAATTTGTTATTGTTGTTGAATGTTGTTATTAAAAAGATGATGTGTGATACAACAAGTTTCATCTGCAGGATAAACTTTCTGCTGCCATGAAGGTCCTGCATCAGAAGCTGGAGCTATTCAGTAAAGCAAGATGCTTCTCAGCTTTGACTTTGGAGCACATTAGGGTAAATATTACATTAAAAGGGATAATTTACCCAGAAAATAACCTTTAGACATTTTTTTTATTATGAGCACAAATATTTGGAAGATTTCTTATAATCAAACCAACATTTTTGGACCCCATTGATGATCACAGAATGAAATATTATTTTATAATTAGAACACAAAATTAGATACTTTGAACAATGTATAAAAGGCAAAAAGTTCTGGGGCACTTTTTCAAACACCATTGACATTTTTCTAGTGTAGTATTCAATAGCATCTCAGAACTGTAATTTGTTTATTTTTGACACGGTTTTTCTTAGGGGTGATAAAAGGGGATATAAAAGTCGAGTATGTTCTTACAGTGTTTTGTTATTTTTCCAGAATCAGGCCCAGCGAGTTGAGAAACATATGAAAGACGAGTTTGTTGAACTTCATCAGTTTCTTTATCAGGAGGAAGAGGTCAGGTTATCAGCACTGAAGAAGGAAGAGGAGCAGAAGATCAAGGGCATGAAGAACACTTATGATGTTATTGTCAGAAGGATCTCATCTCTTACAGACATGATCAAGACAATGGAGGAAAACATACATTCTGAAGAGTTGACATTGTTGCAGGTGAGAATATCATAGTGTCATATATGCTGCCTGTTAAATGCTGTTAAAATACGAATAGAAGAAGAATGTACAATAAAAATATAAGCGTAATAACATTGATGTGTTGGAATAAAAATAACATTTATGTTTTACAGAACTTCAAAGCTACCATACAGGGGTATGTGAATCTTTGACACTTTATGTCTTCTACCATTTGTCTTCTTAATTTAATTCAACTAGATGTTTTCACAGAACATGGAGCACATTGCAAGATCCAGAAGGTCTGTCTGGATCTCTCCTGGATGAGTCCAAGTTTCTTGGAAACCTAAAATACCATGTTTGGGAGAAGATGCGCACTGCAGCCCCTTACAGTTAGTTTCTCTCTAACACTCATACATGTTTTAATGTGTTTTTGGGAGATACTTCTACAAATCAGAAAATTTTGAGCATCTAAAACAAGTTATGTAATTTAAATACATACATGTTTTAATATTAATAAATGATATAATTAATAAATTCTTCATGTACTCACACTCTTGTTCTGTAGGACTATTTGGCGAATGTTGGTAACCAGCGGCACCCATTCACTTTAATTGTTAGGACACAAAACCAATGAGGTGATCAGGGGCAGGTTAACAACATTCTTTAAAATATCTTGTTTTGTGATTGCAAAAGCACGAAAGTCAAACAGGTTATTCATTACAAGAATGTGAGTTAAAGAGGACAGAAATGTCACTCTTAGGTAACTTAGAACATTTTAATAATATTGAACTGTATTCTGTGATCTTACCTCTAGATGCCATCAAAGTCTACACTTTGGACCTTCAAGCGAATGTTACAGTTTTCTTTGCATTCAACATCTTAAATTTCTATTCGACTAATATGATCTTATCTGTAATTTTCCATCTTATTGAAGTCAAAATCTTCATTGACATTCGACTACATTCCTCAAGCTGGTACTTGTAGTTTCTGAGTGTCCATATTAGTAATTCCAGGATGGCATGGACGTGGATTGCATTCTCTAAAATACTAATCATGTTTCAGTAATAAAACATTTTTCATTCTCCATCACAGGTCCTGTTATTCTGGACCCTAACACAGCGCATCCTTGTGTGATGCTCTCAAATGATCTCACAAGTCTTCACTATAACATCCCCAACCAAGGTCTCCCCAACAACCCTGAACGTTTCCACATGAGTGCAGAAGTGCTGGGTTCCTCCGCCTTTACCCCAGAGAACCACAGCTGGGAGATTGAGGTTGGGGAAAATGAGGACTGGATTTTGGGTCTGGCCAGTGAGCATGTGAAGAGAGACAAAGAAGTGTCTGCTAGACCAGAGAATGGCTTCTGGACCATCTGTCTGCGGGATGGGCAGTACAGAGCTATGGCATCACCCCCAACATCTTTAACAATGGAGGAAAAACTGCAGAGGGTCAGAATCCAGCTGAACCGAGACAAAGAGGAAGTTGTCTTCTCCAACCCAGCGTGTCAAGAGATTCTATACACTTTCAAGCATGCATTTAAAGAAAAACTCTTTCCTTATTTTTACACACAAAGTAAACATCCTTTAAGAATCTTATCCAAGCCTGCGTTGGTATCCATTACTGAGGAAGCTTTGCCTACATGAATTTAGTTTTATTCTTAATTGTTGCTGCTATTTTGCATGATTTTCATGATTTGTTTATTAAGAAAATAATCAGTTTTTTGGTGGAAAAGGGTTTCAAGGACTTGCCATGTTAATACAGCTTTACGTTGTTTTTCTGAGGATTACTCGAACTGTGTTGGTGTTTATATATTTTTGAGTTTATTAAGACTATCAACTCTTTGTTTCTGGAATGCATTAATATGCAAATTCATCTTCCTTACTATTAAAGAGGTCAAAAACCTTTGTTCTGATTTTTAATACATACGGATAAAAAAATGCGTTAAACGACTATTAAAGATGATGTATTGAAGATCTATTTGCAGAAATACAATATAATACACATCATTTTTTCCTCTGAGGTCTAATAAGGTGTAGCTTTCATATAACTCAGTGGGTGAAACAACTAGAAAATGAGTAAACCATGTCTTTTCATTTTTAAATGAACTATCCCTTTCATTATAAAATATGACAATAAATGAGGAAAAAACATCTACGAACTTCGACACCTAATTTTCATATATTTTGCTAATGCTAAACCCCATTTTTATGTAAAATAGAAATTCAATTATTGACTGGAAACCAGGTAAGGTTAGAAAATATGTTTAAAAATCTTTTGAAAATAAAAATGAATTAAAGCTAAAACAAAGATTTACTCTCCAGAAGGTGGAATGTGTCAATGGCAAAACTGTAATATAATTCAGCAACCCTGCATAGCAAAAAAAACACATTTTAACCAAAGGTTACTTTCTCATATCATTGAACAATTAAAATACCACACAGACATGAAATCATTAAATGGTCAACTCAATCATGGGTAGAAAATAAAGATATAAAATGACATGAGAATTCCTCTAGCTTAAGCCTTCTTGGGTCTGTTCGATATTGTTATATATTAATTGTATGTATTATAATGCAATTTCAGTATTTATGTCCACATTCATGGCAAGAACAAGTTACCCCACACAAAAGTTCATCTGCAGAATCTGAAAAAGGGGTTCTAGTTTAATAATCTAAGCTTCAGTCGGCCCTTGTGTTTAATTATTAAAATAAAAATCCTTTCCACAAGTTCTAAATTGGTTTATTATGATATTAATCATACCGATACACTTTCTGCTAAAATGTATGGCTTAGCTTTTTAAAGTTATTTAATATGCATCCAACATATTAGGATGCTTAGTGCACAACAAAAAAATTGTTAAATAACTATATTTACAATTTGAATAAGGTCAATAGGTGCAACACAAAGGAGGATGGGTCACATTCCCTTTAAAGTGTCCGGTTTCTCCTATGGTTTTCATCCTATATATTTTAGGGAGTTTTCTGTTTTTTGTTAGGCACTGTTGTCTTATGGCTTGCTCAGTAGGGGTGAGGCATTATGAACTGCTGTTTTCTTGGAGATATGGTTCCTTGATGACCATTTATGGTCTTGAGGTTTTACCGGCCAAAAAAAACTTATGTAAATTATTCATTTTTGCAGCTAACACAAGTGTCTCCCTTGTCTTATTTACAATTCAAATCAATGATCTGGATAATGTTGAACATGAGTTTTTTACTGACAAAAACTTTTATTACAATACATTATATTAAGCCTAAGGCAAATAATGTCTTTTATTTGTCATTTTGGGAGACTGAATACGACAAAGACAGGTAAATACTACAAATATAAGTTTATTGAGTTTAACATGAATTTTAAGAATTGGTCCATATATCTTTAAAAGTTTGTGTTCTCTTAACACACACACACACACACACACACACACACACACACACACACACACACACACACACACACACACACACACACACACACACACACACACACACACACACACACACACACACACACACACACACACACACACAACATGGACAACCTTCAGATTTGAAGAATAGGATGGAATGTAATAGAAGTGTACTTACTGAAATGTCCAACAGATGTCAGCAACTCCATTACAAAGAAATTACAAATGTCCTAGAAAAACACAATATTTGAAATGAAAGACTGCATATGGTCACAGGTCCACTGCCTGCCATTATTTCTCAATTGTTTCTTTTACCAGGATCACAAATCACATACTAATAAAGAGTATTGATCTGAAGGAAGATAATGTTTAACAATGTACTTACAAGCACATTCAACTAGTCAAAGAACAAAAGTCGAGTCAAATTTATTTATAAAGTGTTTTTACAATTCCACATGTTTCAAAGCAGGACTACATGAAATAGGTTAAATTACATTTAAAAAAGTGATATCAAGGCAGAGTTCCAAAACATGCACAGACAGTCAACACAGACAGTTGGCAGACACAAGAAAACAGAGGAGAAACATAAGAAATATATTATGCAAACAGTGGTGTATGGGACACTTATGAATACCATTTAAATGTAATAACTATAATAATAACTGCAGTAAAAGCTAATGTAAGCAACCTCCCAGAGGGATATAAAAGGGCAGAGGAGCTGCAGTCAACGCCGGCGTGGAAAAATATTTTTATAAAAAGAAAAAACCTCGAGAGAAACCAGGCCCAGCCAGGAGAACCAGTTCTCCTCAGGCAACACTGCTGCATCCTACAAGCTCGCCAGTGCTTGCACAACTCTGCAAACTGAGCAAAATAAATATCAAAGGAATTGATCAAATGATAAATTTAATATTATCCTGACGTGTCTGTCGGCCTCCTTTGGCTTTCATCTCCAGTTCTGGAATGGTTTTGAACAGGAGGACGTCATGTGTTGATTCTCCTTCCACTGGTGTAATCTCCAGTTACCTTGGGATGAGTATCCTGATGTCGGGGAGGAGGGGGGACGAAAGAAAAAATAGCGTAGCTGCTGTTGACTGTACCACATGAAGGCTTCTTTGAAAAAAAAATGGTTTTGAATCTAGATTTGGACTGGAAGACTGTGTCTGACCCCCAGAGATTGTCGGTAAGGTTATTACAATGTTTATATGCCACTTATGAAAATGCTTTACCTCCTTCTTTATTCTGGGTACTATTAGGCCCTTTGTCTGTCTTGTTGCAACTGTACTTAAATATGACATAATTGTTACATTTACATTTGTGTAAAATTCGACAAACTATTGACCAGATAATAACTACAGATGAGTTTGCGTCATTTTTCTTGGAAACGGACATGCATAAAGATCAGGCCCGGAAGCTATCCCTCTGTGTAAGCCTTTGTCTATAAGAGAACACAAAACACACCTGTGCCTCCCCTGTCAGAAGTGACTTGAATTCAAAGTTAATACCTAACATGTAGGTCTATTTTCATTTTTATTGCATGATAAGCATTTTTATAAATAATAGAACTGAATTCTAAATGATCATGAATTATAAATTTGGCATTTATCTTTGATAACCCTGGTGCAAACATTTTATATTGCAATACTTTCTACACTGGTCCAGACGCACATGTTGTTTCATATTTTTAACATTACACATTGGTTCGAATAAAATGGTTCAACAGAACATGCAAAACCAAATCAAAATGTTAAAGCTTCTGGACTAGTGTTTAACATTATTTTAATGGTAAAATTGCATTTAAATTTAACATTTCTCTTATGACACATGATAGGCAGTGTGTGAAGGACACACACTCCTTTATAGCAGAGATGATGTGAAGCACCGCCCGTGAAGTGTAAAGGGACATTGTGCTTTATATGGATGTGTTTTGTGTATCACCAGCGGTGTTTCAGAAGGGACTCTGAACATCTCCCTCGTCTCTTTTCTGCCTCCGGCTAAATGTCTTCACGTCTACTGAAGCTTAAGGAGTCTCTCTGGGACTGACACTGTTTACAAATTGTTTCTGTCCTTCAACTCTGGAGACTTCATACAGCTAAAGGTGAATAATTGACACTTGATTATATAATATGTACATTTTAATCTAAAGAAGCCTTTTACACTGGTAAAAATCAATACACTTTGATTTTGTCTTTTCACACCTGTATGAATTCCTTCTGCAGAACATGAAGGAAGATATTGTTCAGAATGTTGGTGGCAAAAACCGACATTGGCTTGCATTGGTTATGTATCCATACAATAGAAGTCAATAGTGGCCAATGATTTTTGATTACCAGCATTTTTCAAGATATCCTCAATTGTGTTCTGCAGATGAAGAAATCTTTTAAAAGTCAAAAGGGTGTGTAAATAATATCTGAATAAACCGATGTTATAGTGCATTAAAGTTTAAACCCAAAAACAACTGACAAAGCTAAGAAATATTGGTTTGAAAATAGATTTATTAATCAGACCTTTAATAGACTATCACAAATAAAATAATTTGTCGATTCACATTTTTCAGAAATGTTGTGCGTAACACATGGTGGTGCCACATCTCTTTCAATGACCCACCACAGTTTAAAGACTTCAGCATTGACAGGAAAACATCAAAAAAATATGACATTATAACAACAACTGATTTAACAATAAAAATGATATAAACATTCATAAAAATATAAATGTATTCATAACATATTACAAGAAGATGCTATTAGTTTTCATTATTTTATGCATTAGCTAAAATGAACTAACAATGACCAATACTAATCTTTAGTTTATTAATGTTAGTTTATGTTCATTTATAGCATTAAACAAATTATTTAAATCAAAAGTTGTCCCTGTTAACATTAGTAAATGCACCACAAACCAACATGAATCATTGTTTTAATGTTAACTAACATTAACAAAGATTTATAAATGCTGAAAATCAAAAATTTTCAGCAATAGTTGATGCATTTACTAATGTTAAGACCTTTGTAAAATGTTCCCAATGTAGTGCAAACTATAGAGCTTTACTGTTGTACTTTCGTTTAAATATCGGTTGTATGTTTTATTTTTGAGACACTGATTGTCATGCTTCTGATGGATTATTTTTCTTCTTACAACACAATTTCTTCACACAGGATTCAGGTAGGAATGGGACCTTCTCCAGTCGAGACAAATAAGTCAACGGCTGGATAGTGCTGCTGATGTTTACAAAGGCAAAGCAGACGGGCTGAACGTAACAGGTGAAGACCTTATGTGGATAATGGTCTTCAAAGGGAAACATCGCAACCGGTGGAAGATAGTTAACAATGATGATGATCAGAATCGACATTACCATCTTAAACGCCTTTCTCTTCATTGGATGCATCTCATCTTTTCCAGCCCCTCGAGAGCGTTTGAGGGCCAGGAGGATAGCGACGTTACACACAACCATCCAGGTGAAAGAAAACAAGACCTCACCCGTGAAGACCTTCTCAAAATTGGGGAGTCCACCGATGGTTTTAGCTGAAGCGTAAGCAAAGGTGAGCAGCAGGACAATGACGGAGAGGCCGATCCTGTACTTGGTGTCCTTCAGCTGTCCGAATGAAATCGGGAAAAGAACAGCGATGAAACGATCCAGACAGACGCAAGAGAGAAAGAGCGGCCCACTGGTGTCCTTCACGCCATAAGAGAACTTCAGGGCCCTCCAACCCATCGCGCTCTTCCAGTGGTAGAGATTGAGGAATGCTATGATGGTCATGCAGCCAAAATAGGCATCCATGAAGGCCAGGCAGCCCAAGAAGATATCAGAAGTGGAGGGTTCTTTTCGGGTGTTAATGAGGTGTGCGATGACCAGGATGTTGGCCGGTATTCCGATGAGAACGTTGATGGATTGCAAAGTGAGGTCAAAAAGGATACCGGTCACCATATGCTCACACCCATCAAACACACTAAAAGTATGAGTGGCATTGGTCGTGTTGGTCGTGAGGTTAGAAGAGGGCATGGTGCTTCTGAGAACATAGCTAAATCTTGTGTCGTGATTTAATTGTTCCTCCATGATGAATGAGATTCTAGAGGAAACAAAATATTGAGGGAAACCAAGATAACGTGTTAAATATCCAACGTGTATTTTTTTGGATCATACATAACTACGTTTTCAGAGGTGTGTTTTTATCATCCTAGAATGAGTTATTTTCTATCTACTCATCCCTTAAGTCCTCTCACATGGATTTTACCTTCATGTTTTATAGCTTGCCCTAAATGGAAAAACTCCTCCACAGAAATTTTTTCATAAATATCTCCTTCGGAAAAGAAACAAAAAGTGACATATTTGTCCTGTGTTAGCCACAGTAGAGTTTCAAAGGCAAGGGTGAGCAGTGGACAGAGCTGTGAGTTGCAACTTCACTAGATGCGGCTAGATCTCAAAAGCTATGCTTTTCCACAACAGCTGTCTGTTCTTTAAGGTTTCTCAGCAATCCTACGGATTTAAAGATCTTTTTTTTTTCGAGAATACATAAAATACAAAAACAGATGATCAGATCTCCCTCTGGTGATGTTTTCACATTACCCCGTGTACCCACAGGAGGTACCCACTGCACAAACACAGTCTGCACAAAACACATCTGTCAGGAGGGACTTCAATCTACATCCATACAAGAAGACTGAAGACCCGCCCCTTTTTCTATCATTGATATATAAGAGCATCTGTTTTACTTAGTGATAGCTTTAACACTACTTTAAACGCAGAACTATTTGCGTTACAAATTATCGGCTTTATATATTTAAGTTGATAAATTATTGTGTATAATTGATAGACAAAATAAAATGGAACATTGACACGGTAGGTATGGTGCATTGATTTCTTATTTCAATACTTTATTCTGGAATCTATTTATAGTGCATATCAACTATTTGGTTTTCCTACAAATGTATTAGTTAATGCATAACACATGATAGGCAATGTGTGAAGGACACACACACTCCTTTATAGCAGAGATGATGTGAAGCACCGCCCCGTGAAGTGTAAAGGGACATTGTGCTTTATATGGATGTGTTTTGTGTATCACCAGCGGTGTTTCAGAAGGGACTCTGAACATCTCCCTCGTCTCTTTTCTGCCTCCGGCTAAATGTCTTCACGTCTACTGAAGCTTAAGGAGTCTCTCTGGGACTGACACTGTTTACAAATTGTTTCTGTCCTTCAACTCTGGAGACTTCATACAGCTAAAGGTGAATAATTGACCCTTGATCTGATAAACTGCCTTGGATAAAAGTCAGATCTACTACAAATAAACAAATTCAAAATGCATTGTCAACTACAAATTGTGAAACATAAGGCATCAGTTTTTATGAGTCCTGCTAGATGTCATGTCTATTCTTTCCTCAAGTTAGATGGCTTAATTCCAAAATTGAGTTTTAATGTACCTGTGAATTTTACACTGGAATTTTAAATTGTAATTTTTGTTATGTTTTTTTTTTTTTTTTTGGTCAAAAACAAAGTTACTCTTTTCAAAAGTTGTTTAGTTGTTGTTATTTGTTTGTGCCAAATTACAATTAAAAAATAAAAACAGATTTTGTTTTTTGGTTAACAGTTGTACGTTATAGGCAAAGGCAAAGTTTTATCATTTAAAACTCAATAAAATGTTAATAGTCTAGAATTGAAGGTATCAAAGTGATAATGTATCCATATTTACATTATCATCTTCATTCATTTAGAATTGTTTAGCGTACTTTACACCTTACATAACTGACCTGACCTGTCATTTAGAATCTCTGAAACCCCTAGAAAACCTAAAAGACATTCACAGCTAAATAGAGCCATACATATCCATCATTTAATCATTAACGAAAAAAAGATGACACAAAGATAAACATTTCTTACCTGATGGTTTTGCTGTAAAAATATGAAGTTGAATTGTGAAGTTGGCTTTATAACATCTCAAGTCCTTGAGGAATTGAAATTGGGAGGATCTTTTCAGATGTGTCCTGGACCAGGTCCCTCATGGTGAATTATTTGTGTTCTAGACTCTTATGTCCTCACAGGATCAGAGATGTTTGTTGGTGAAATGCTATGATGAATGTTGTTTCAGAAGTGACCGTCTAAGATCACTGTTCATCATTTGATTGGATGAAGCGTATTCATTTGAAAAGTGAATTAATTTAATAAAGTGACCCACGGCATCATTGACTATAAAGAAGGATACAATTTTACACCTTCAGCCAGATAGAAGAAATATTGCATATATATACAAGACAGTATTTTGTGTGAACCTTCTCCGCAGAAATTTAAATTGAAACTGAACTGACTACATGCCACAAAAGATTCAGAAGTCATCATTTATAATATCTACAAGCAATGTCAAAGAAATATTTACATTTTATTAGTTTGAGTTTTTGTTTTACATAATTTTACCTAAATATTTATTAAAGTGAGGGTCTAAGTCATATCAGCAAATAAGAATAAAGAGAAACAAAAGAAGCAAGAAATATTTTAAACAAGAGTTTTACATCTTGCCTTGCATGCTTTATAACTCATTCCTTGCATCTTGGGATTGGTTTTGTACCACCAGCCCAAGGGCCCTCGTGTCAGTCTCTATTTGACTCTTTTCTTGCAAACATTACACACAGGTGTAGCACTACGCTGATAATGCGTGCTCCTGCATGTCGGCTGTGCAGTTTCAGCTTGAATTTTGAAGGATTGATGGAGTCATACATTGCTTTTGATGGAGTGTTTCCTTGTATAACAGAGATAGACTAAAATGCATAAAATGTTTAAGTGTTCACATGAATTATTGAAGTATAGACGAATGGTAAGTAGAGAAGTCTCTCTTTTTTCTTTTTTAGCTACCTATAGGAGTTAAAAGTGAAAGTGTGTGTCATTTACCTTTCATTTAACACGTCTGTAATGTATATCAATTAAATAAATGTTTCTTTTAATTGATAAAATATACAAGCATATCCAGTACAAACAGTATAGGACCATTTTGACCATTTCATTCTCATCATTCTGTATTTTGTTTTTTGCTTGGTATTGTTTATCATTACTTTTGGATCTCAGATTATTTCCTCTTTGGATTCTTAGCTGGCTTACAAGTAAAAGCTGTTTTTCCACAACAAAGTATGGAACAGTTTAGATGTTGCTGCCATTCTGTCATTATTTAAAGATGTTGTTGCAAAGCCCTTCACCGAAAACAAAAGCTGAGATAATTCACAGTTGGTTCTCATAAGCATGCATGAAACCCTTGGGCTTAAGGGAAGCTGTGCATCATGGGAAGATTTGTGATGTAGACAGAGGCTTTAACAGCAGGATCTTTTCGACTCAAACACTTCATTTAACACACCTCACTTCAACACTTTATAATAACTCTGTACAGATCTAAAAAATGATTCCACGTGACGACAAATTATTCTGACATCTGACAATTAATAAGATGTGTTCTCTGTGCTATCTTTGGTCTTTAACGTCCGTTCATTTCATTCCAGACAAAAAGAAGAATTAAGAGAACAAGTAGGCATGAGTCTGAATCACAGAATATAACAATAACGCACGTCTGTTTGAAACCTTTAAAAAACAGTTCTTACGTAAATCATCGCATTCAATTCACAATTGACATAATTATATTTTTACGAATCATTTGTATTTCGTTCATGAATGGTTGAAGCTTTTCCCGTGACAGAGTATAAAAAACACCCTTAACATCTCATCAAGAGGAAATGGACATTTCCTTTGAATCAAAGGCTTCATTTAAAGCTAGGCCTTTTGTCCTTGGGCGAGTAGTACAAGAAATGTTACACATATTAATCTTAACATGTGTGTTAAGTCTGCAATTGCAGATTATTTAGCCATTACAACCATTTTATGCAGAATTGGACAGTATATGTATAGATACACATTATATTATTTTAAATTGAAATCTTATTTTCTTACTTTGGTACAGCACTTTGGTCAGCTTATGTTGTGTTATTGGGCACTTTATATAGCAAATACAAGAAGCAAGTAGAAATGTAATGAATTTGTTATTTTAGTTGAACAGTAATTCTTCAATAAATGAACAATAATTGTACCATCTGGCTAAAAATTCATTACACAGTTAAGCACAAATGAACCTTTACATATTAAAATTAAAATTCCTCCCTTTTCCATTAACATATTTACTGGCTAATCTATGTTAATTTGTATGTACCTCATTTAAAAGAAGAGAGAAAAAAATGCTTTTTGTTAATAAACTGTACATTATTCGCAAATGTCTCCATGTTGCATGGATCCTCAGTTTCTTTAAAGTGAAGCTTGTCGATGATGTCATGTCAGAATGATCCTCAGGTTCTGCTTTTGTGAGTCACATCAGATTTCTAACAGTAAAAGTGAAGGATTTATGTTTTACTTTCACTGCAAGTTACACTGACACTTTTAACAGAAATATGTAATGATGTTTAAGTATAGTACTAAATTTTACCACACATTCCCAAACTATTATAACATATCAATATTGTCCATTGCGGAAATCTGTGTAACTTCTTAAGGTTTTCATATTTAAACATGATCATTGTCAGATCTGTCTTCATAAAGCTAGAATGTTACCAGACTTTAGAATGTATCTAAATTATAATAAAATATCTAAATTAAAAGTTCCTCTAATTTCTCAAAATGAATGATTTTGCTTTCTGAAATATCCACGTCTTTAATGAATATTAAAGCTTCACATAGTTTCTTGCTTCTACACTGTCAAAGAAAGATGTATCCATCACAGCCTCAGTGGGAATAATGATATAATAATCACATTAACAGACCCATGTTGTGAGGGAATTAAAGCTTATAGAAAAACTCTGATTGCTGATCTTTGTGTCATTTCAGACTTTTAGCAAGATTAAGACTGCAATAACCCCCTCGTGCACTTTAAACCATTTAAATTTGATAACTTTAATCTGAAAATAAAAAGAGCAATGTGTTAAAACTCGTGCGTTTGCTGTAATAAACTGTGTTATCACAGTTCTAATGGAGATGACAGAGAGTGTCTGTAATGTTGACAGTTCATATTCAGGGTGTTGATGTCTTTAAAATTATTTGCAACTGAAAAAAATGAACTTTGCAAAATAAAGAAGCAGTTCTAAAGCAATGCAATGTGACTCACGGTATTTAGTTTTTTATGTGTTTTTGTGTTACCCATAAAAGACATTTCATGCGCAAAAAGACAAGTAATAAAGCATTAGATTTGACAAGAAAATGAAAATGACAATCCATGTAATGGGACTTCAGCTTATCATGGCATTCAACCCCAACATATTGTTCACATTTACAAAAAGAACAAGGCCATACATTCTTTAATCCTTTTTCCTTTAGACTTTACATCTGTGGCAGGTAATACTTATATTTAAAGAAGGCAAAGATGGATATCAAAAATGAAGTGAGAATAATACCTGTGTAAGACGGACGGATTCTGCTTTAGTTTTTGTTTTAATGTAGCAACATTTGATTTACTGTGCGATTGGGCTTAAAAATTGGCATAAGGTTTGGCACACAGTGCAGTTTATTCATGACCATTCCCTTTAGTCAGGCAGATTTACATCCCTCTACTCCCAGCATTTATAAAGTCAGACAATCAGATCAGAGCTTGACGGACAGTCAAGAACTTTCCAGTTTTGTGTGAAATATGCATTAGCTGATCTGTAAATTTAAACTGGATGGCCTGGCAGCGTCTGCCTTTAGCTCTAAACAGTCAACTGAAAGAATTTCAGAACAGCTGACACCCTCTGCTTTTCTGAATAACAGACACAAGTGTTGCTACAGGCCATGACTAAGAGCTCTCATTAAGGTCAAGCAGAACGACTCTGCTGGTAAATCAAACCTGTCATACTATATCCCATTCATCAAACGCGAGGGCCTGCTGTGTTTTCTGTTTGTTTCCTGGAGGAAATTTATGTCATGGTATTACAATATTATACAGCTAGTAAAAAGATTAATAGATCATTCTGAATTATCATTGAATCAGCATTTCTAGACATTTGGAGTCCTTTCAAGTTCAACATATAAAGTCATCTGACAGCAACACACATGACAAGACACAGGAAAACTGTGATTCAAAATCAGGTCATCACACAAAAATATACATTTTTAACCTTTTTTAAATAGAAATGTTACTGTCGTAGTGCTTAAATCTGAATATAAACTTATTTTCTTTGCAGTAAACACAGAACATCTTATTTTTGTATTTTTCACCAGTTTTCATTTTCTGCAAATAAATGCAGTGTTTGAAATTTCAGAGAAATATAGTTTCAGGTTAATCAAATGACTCAATCAAAATTGTATTATTACTTTTTAACTAAAGTAATAATAATAATGATTTAATTTTTTTCCCGTGCCTATACATTACTATTGCATTATTACTATTAAATATTCAAACAAGGCAAACATGCCCTTCCTTTATTTGTATTTGTTATCGCTCAAATGTGCAATACAAAATATGGAACAACACAAAAAAAAGACATTAAGCCTCCCTAAAAAAACTACATTTAAAAAACAAAACAATTATAAACAAAGAGCATCAATTTAGACATACAACTGAAAAACAATCATCAAACCATAATACAATAAAATAAAATTTCTATTTGCATATGTGATTGTGATATTTACCAGACAAAAAAAGTTTATAACATCAGAAATAGATGAACCAGGATTCTGGAGGAACTGAGTCACTTCTCGTGGTTGGGGTTTATGTTCTAGGCTTCTTGGCGAATATTTAGTGACAGGACAAAAGATTGATTACATCAGAGCCACGACTTTGCCTTCTCCCATGACCAAATCTTCCCCGAGAGAAGAAAGAAAAACAGCCTGAAATGGGTGGACGTCTTTAGGTTGGATGGATCACCAAGCATCTCATCAGTCAGAATGAAGCTACGGCACGCACTGACAATTTAAAAACAGGACAATCTTCTGTCATAATGCCGGCATGATACTTTAACAGTCTTGTGAAAATCTAATATGTTTTCATATGTCGGCCGTTTACAGATGTCTTTGAAAATGTATTAATTGGCATTGATTAGCACCCATCATGGAAAATCAGAGGCCTTTCACATAAGTTTCCAAGTTGGAAGCCTGTCTTTAAGAGATGTTTGATTCAACGCTTCCAGAGAGGAAGTTGGAAATCTTGACTTGACTGTTCAATGGAAGTTGAATGGAGCACAGCACTTTCTGTTTCTGCAGCACCTGCATCTTTTACTTCATTTCCCAGAACCCATTGCATTAATGATGACCTTCAACCATGATTCAGAAAGTGCCAAGGCTTTGGTTCAATGCCTGAGAAATAAAATCTTAAAAAATCCAGCTTAATTTTATCAGTTTAAATTATGTTTTTTAAAGTCAAATGCATCAGAAATCTACATGTACGCTTGGTGATTTAACCTAAGACAGACATGCGTACAAACTTAAGAAGGTAAAGGTACTTCATGCAGAACTTAAGTTAAAGAGTGGATAAAACCTGCAAAACTGCCTGCTTCATGAGACTTTGTCATAAGCTCTGGAAAGAAACAGACTTAAGGCTTGAAAAGACCTCTCAGACCAGACTTGGTCATATCTCATAAATATCTGCATGGCCTTTACCCAGAAGAAGACTTTCATATTTACTGATGACATGTGTTTTTAGTCCCTCAAACACCTTACACAATTTCATACAATACTAAAACACAGGTCCTACATTTCTATTTGCATGATCTGACCGACCTTAAGAAATGTTAAAACTTTTGTGTGAAAGAGATATTCATTGGTCTGCCAATCTAAGACACCAGGGAGCTTCTCGATTTATGAACAGAGGACTGATACTCAAATGCCATCTGTACAATCTGTTTTAAAGATGACTGCAGAGTGAACGGATTTCCTTCTTATTGGCTTGTAACTGAGCAAAGGTCTTTTTGTTAAACAGTATATTTCCTCCAGTTAGGAGAAACAAAGTTGTTATGAGAAGGAGAAAATATATGTTTAGATGACAAAATTGAACCAGTTGAATACATACAATCACACTTCAGTAGACATTCTCTTCAAATCTCAAATCTTCAAAAAATCTGATAAAACATTAGTCTAAGGAATGCACCAGATGAGAATGTTATAATGCATTAATTCATGTGCTCATGTTCTCCTTTCTACATTTTAGTGGCTTAAAATGCAATTATTTAATTAAACTTTTGTAATTATGTCAGGCTTTCAAATTATGCTTCCTTTGCTTTTTATCAATTCCGGATATTGAGAAAAGCTTTTACTCGGTAAGGAAACGACACCTACAGATTGGAAATGCATTTCACAACACTATTTAACAACATATTTGACAAGCTTGTGCATTTCAAACTATGATGACATATAAATTGTAATTAAAACACATTATTTATAATAATAATTGTTGTTGTTTTTAATGAAGTATTGTTTCTGCTTAACTTAAATTATAATATTATTACCTAGCTTTACAACATTGAAAAAAGCTAAACGTGAGGTTAGGGACCAATTAACCAATATTATTAAAATTTTTAAATAAAACATTTTCAAGTAAAAAACAGTCAATGATTCAAAAATATGCTTTTCATAGTAATATTGATAAGACTACTGGCAGGGTGTTGCGATAAGCTAAATTACGTAGTATCTAAATTTGTTAAACACTTTTAAGAATTTTAAAAACTTTTAATCCGAAGGTTCATGTCTAGATATTTGAATTCAGATTAATAAGGAAAATGATTCAGCAAACATACATGTTTTTTCATGACAAAATGTCTATTTTATTTAATGAAAAACGTTTTTGAAATGGATGACTTTGACCAAATAACGTAACAAAAGGAAAAGCCAATAAAAGCGCAGAATAGAAGGAGACTTCTTCTTAAGGCGAGACCTTATGAAGATGCTTGAGACATGACAAGAAGACATTTCTGCAAAATCAAGAGAAAAGGTGACAACACTGAAGATGATCAAACACAAGATGTCTTCTTTCGCTTTGTTTTAGTTCATACTGTATTTAATGTAATAAAGTATTCATAAAATAAAGTGAAATATGGAAAAATATATGTAGTATGACTTAAACATCAATGGTTTTCATGCAATAGGGGAGTAGGTTTTTTATTGTTTTATAATAGTTTATAAACACAATGATTTTTATTTCTACTACACCTTCATCAGAGAGCCACAGTATAAAACCTGTATCCTGTTGACCTGGATAGTGAAATTAAATAAATACATGCTGGTTATGTGTGTGCGGTGTAACAGGCCTCACAATGCTTCATTAACTTCCATTCAAAAAGCATGATAAATGAACACCTGAACAAAGCCAGATTCCACAGCGGATTCACACAATAATAAGGCGTTCGTTCATGCTTCAAATGCTTCCTTCCTGCCATACTCCGTGTTTCAGCATATCCCGGCCGCCTGTGGGGTGGGGAGGACGTGAAAGGCCGATCCCGCCCTCCGACGGCATCTCTCGGACACTCGGCTCCATATCAACAGCTGCCATAACACAAATATAACAACATAAATACAATCCATCAGTTCCGCTACACTTATCAGTCCTGCTTGTTCGTCACGTAGGCCATGCAAAGCTTTGTTTCCTATTTCATGTGACCTTGCTGTATGATCTTTAAAAACATGACACACTCAATGCTCATATCTCTTGGAATTGCTTGTCGATTCAAATGAGATTATCTGACTGCTGTATTAAACACGACGTCCTGGTGGAAAATTTGTCACACCGGATGACTTAAGAACGCTGATTGAGGATTAGCGGTGAACATTCAGTTTAATAAACAAACAGTTTGTTTCAATGACCCTGGTTGACTCCTGTGCAGGACAGGATGAATGATAGGAGGCGCTCAAGAAGGTCAATATGTGTTTTTCAGTCGTCTGTTGATTGTTTCTATTATGAACGTGAACTTAATTTCTTAAGAACTGACTTTTCTGATACATTGGCATTGGTTTTTATTATTTTGAGCTTAACATTAATTCTCTTCATTGCAATGATTGAAAAAATCTAAAAAGACGTAAGATTTAAAGTCTGTTCACCCCGTCAGTAGTGCTGACGCTTATTTCTTAAAAGATCGTAAGAAGGCATTCCTAGATTTCCTTGCTTAGTAAAAGTAATGAACAAACCCTGCAGTGAACGATGGAAGAAGGAGGACGTGAGGACCGCTGCTTTCCTACTATTGGTAGTAACTCTCGAAATGTTCTTTGTAAGTTGCATAAAGTAATACTCAAATTTATCGCATCGCTCGACACGTTAACATCCTGTTGTCCCCGAAGTCGCTGACTCTTCATTAAAATGTAGTACTTCTGTACACCAAAACTCTATAATCGTTCTGTACTGGCCATTCTAAAGATCCATATTTGACAGCTGTATTGAATCTAATCTAACTTACCTTACACATTTGATTCAGGTCTTACACTTAAAAATTAAAGGTTGCTGAAAGGTTCTTCACAGTGATGCCATGCATGAGCCATTTTTGGTTCCACGAATGAAAATGTTGTCAAAGGATGTTCATAGATTCACCTTTTTATGAATCAGATCTATTGTTTAAATAATGGATAGATGTATCCCCGCTAATATACTTGCTGTGACAGCTTCTGACATGAACAACAATATCAGTATTTTCTTCTCATCTAGTAACTAAGCTATTTATTGCTAATATATGCATGCTTTTATAATTAAAAGCAGCAATTCTCAGCAGCTTGTGACCTAAAACAGACCTAGTTTTGGGTCAGCACCCACCAGTTGAAAACAGCTGTCACAAATATCATCAGAAACAGTAGATATGGCTAAAAAAGGCTTCTGTTGTGATATGTGTCTGTGTTGTTTATGTTAATGAAGATCATACTGAGTGACAGCTTAATCTCTGCGCAGGCAGCACATCTGAACAGCTGGAAAGCGCTGACTTCTTTATTGTGCTCGCTGAGCACTCGTTACATCTCAGATGAGGATTCGGCTCTGACAGCGACGGCCTTGTGAGAGGGTAATGAAACAAAAGTTCGCGATGAGCAGAACGCTCAGACGCTGAGCCTGAGGCAAAGGTCTAACATTCACGCTGTGTGACTCCATCTCATTCGCCTTCCCGTCTCAGAACCCTCCAAAAGAAAGATTCTCCATATGAGCACATGATGCACAAACAAACAATCACACACTCATCCAGACTCAGTGTCAAAAGGTCAAAATAATGCTTGGAAGTAATAGTTCACCCATAATTGCGATTTGTGCCATCATCACTCACGATCTTGTCATTTAACACCTCTGTGATTTCTTATTTTATTGTCATTAATGTTAGATTGTTCAAATCTAGAAATATGTCCTAATCATACGGGTGTGGATTGACTCAATCATTGCGATCTTTATTTTTATATTTGGGTGAATTAATTCGTTGAGTAAGCCTGGGGATTGAATGACATTCTTATCAGCATAATTCCTCTCGGATTTTAGGATCATACCACATCTCAGAGCAGATTTTCCTGAGCCCAGTTACATAAAGTACCTTTAGTTTTCCTTTAAATATGACACTTAAGAGGTGACCTACCTTTTTCTAAGAAAATATGAGCATTTCTTAAATGGAACTTTAGGGGTGAACTTTTTTATGGGTGAACTTAAGGGAAAATTACACATTAGGCATTATGCAACTTTACTCGAATGGAATGATGTTTTCACAGTAATGGCGGTTATAGATGGGGTATCATGCTGTTTCATGAATTATACCTGAAGTGCTTTAGACCGTTAAATATGATGAGTTCTCAGGTTCAACGTGGTCCATGTGTCAAGAATGAGTTCATTAAAATAATACTGTAACCTTGTCCACATCATGTGATGTTAAAGATCTTTGAATAATATCTATATTTTCCAAAACTTTGCTCTATTCTTCTCATGAAGCTCATGTTATGCGGATTAAGAATGGCAAGATGCCGGGGACATGTTACATTTGTTATTTTGTTATTTTTATAAGCGACCGATTCTTATTCTTATGCGACCGATGCCTCTGCTCTTTTATTCTTTTTTGTCTCTTTCTCTCTTTCTCCAGCTGAGTGACTCTTGAGTTCCTGATCATCTTCCCTCAGGCTCGAGTCACCCACACTGTCCACATGAGAGAAAAACATCACAACAAAGGATGTAGAATGAGCTTCGGAAACAGATGGGACACAGAAACAAGATAATGAGTTCAGTTTTCAGGCATTCGTAAGTTATTTTCAAAGCTGATGTGCGGCCTCAAATGCGCTTTCCTTCTCAACTCCAGTCGCAAGCTCACAGCTGCTTTTGTCAACAACTGTGGGTTACAAATCTGTGTGGGCCGCTGGACAAAATTCAGAAATTATAACCGTAAATAGCTAGAAACTAACATGTTAAATTTAAGGCATGTGAATGTAGGAGTGTGCTGTTATGGGAGAGGTTTGAGCTCAAAATTTCCACCTGAACCAAGAGTACTTTTTACTGCGATAGATATGAGCCAAGTGTGAGGGGATGGTGTGGAGGAGGGATGGTACATGACAAAGCTCCTCCTGAAGTTTATTAACTTCTAATGTGTAATCTTATGGACAATCTATTAACAATAATGCAATATAGTTGAAAGACCTTACATAATGAACCGTTGTGTTTTCATTACCTTAGAATAGGTCATTTCAATCTACATCCATGGGTCCTCTTACATGAAATCTAAAGGGACAAACCGCTCTACAGAATGTTTCGTTAATATGGTATCAATTTTGTTAACACAATTGTTCGCCACTGCAAATTAAAATATGTTATTTGTTCGGGATCTATCAAGTTTAGTTCTAATGATGTATTGTTGCAAAGAAATTTACATCGGCACAATTTTACACCTTTTAAGGTAATATCTCCATGATTATTTCTAAAGATATTACAATTTCTTAACAGTTCGTAGTAGTGTGCCTACCTCGAGTCCATCGCGGTACCTCAAAGTCTATACTTCTTATTTAGAGTTAATGCAGTTTACTTGAAAATTCTGTTTGGTCATTTCTTTGTCGTCCAGTCAATAATTTCAGCCAATTTTGAAAAGTATTGGATGAACTCAATATTACAGTAAAATGAAAAATGACTTGTAATGGAATGGGAAGAGTTTAAATGGGAAGACAAAGACTGATCTAATATAAAATAGTTTATTTATAGAGAAGGAAACAATGGGGATTCAAAGCTGAGTCTGTTAACCATTCCTGCCCAATGTTCAGAGTCTGTATATGGATAACAGGTGCCCAACACCTTTAAAATTGACCCTCTGATCAACCGCACCTGATGATATTATTTATTCGCATACATAATCGATGTGGTTTTGGACCCATTAGGAAATACACAAATCAAATACATTTGTGCCCAACGTAATTTGCAATGTGTAATTTTCCATTTTGCTACAGCAAGATCTTAATGTTGGCAGCAGACCATCGTATTCCGGTAATGGGACCATTATCCTGGTGTTTGGTATTCCAGTGACCGGCCAGTGATCGTTAAAATTCCAAATGAATATATAATTTTATACATTTTTTCATTTATTTGAAAATGTAAAAAACGGTATGAGGGTTAAGGGGAACTGGATCCACTTTTAAATGTATTATGTGTATGTAAACTTCCCACAACAACAACCCCATGTTTTGGATTGCATTTTCCAGTCTGTGACATCATCTGTTCTTTAACCATTCTTTTCCATAAGAAGTCCTGGTTAACCTGCATGTTTGTCATTCATCGACGTGGCATAATCTCATTTGAAATCAGATCCTCATTTTACAACAGACACACTGTTCGGATTGCATGCGCATTGTGTCACAGATGTTCTTGAGTTGGACAGGTATATATCAGCATATTTCTGTCAATGTTTCCCTTAAAACCACACATTTAGACAACAGAGATGATGTCTGGTTGACATTTGGTCTGTTTGTTTTCCTGCTGGTTTTTATTTGTGATATTTGGAGTCTGTAATTCTAAAATCAACAAAACCACAATAATGCGCTGTATCCCACAAACTGGTTATAGCAAAAAATAATTGTGTAAGCGTCTCTGTGAAACGATGTAAAGACTGTACAAATTATATTAGTCTTGTGCCACTGTCTGACATGCAGTGGATCCGAGTGGAATCAGAAATGCCCTGGAGACATCCGACTCACGCTTGTTAAAGTTTGTTGCTGAGTGTAGCAGATGGTCTGAAAGAGGAAGTTTAAATGAATATATTTGGTTAGCGTAAATGCATTTTGCACAAAGACTCATTAGCGTATGCAAATCTGAGTTAATCATGTTTTGTAAAGTAATCAGAAATGTAGCATCTACATGTACAAAGAGCACATTAACAGTTTTTAGAGTTTAATGGAGGTTTTACAAACTTTCTCATTAGCACACTGCAGCATTTATTGGATAATTTGAGAAAATATCTCATAAAATGAAATCAAGTTACTCTGCTTTTAACCTAATCGAGATATTAAAGATATGTAGCCTCAGATCTCATCTGTGGTTTGTCGTTTTAATGGTTGTTAAAGAATTTTATTAGGTATTTATTGTGTTTTTAAGGTGTTACTTATTAAAGTTTTGATTACTTAATAAAAACAAATTCAGTTTTAAGGAAAAAATTTAATAAAATAATAAATGAAATGAAATTATCATTTGCTTTTTAAAAACCTGTTTACATTTCTTTATTTTGCTAAATGAACGCTTGTATCTGAGTTGTTTTGTGTCACCATTGAATCTCGAAGAATTCCTACCTTTAATGGGAGTCAATGGTGACCCAAAATGTTTATTTATAAAAAAAAATGCAATATCTTAATTTGTATTCAGCATTACAAAGAAATGTGAGTATTTTTAATAAAAATGGCTTGTTTAATATCACCGTAATGACTGTTTTTACAATTTTGCACCATTTGAGATCTCATCTATATAATCATGTCAAAGAGCATATATTGCACATAAGTGAAGAACAGGATTAAAATTTGCTGAGCATAAAACTGAAAGAAGCACAGCCGCAGGGTAAATGTGAACTGAGGAGATCAGGCTTATGAGAGAGAGACAGGAATGAGTCCTACTGTTGTTGAAAACAACAAAATGGATTTTACAGACTTTAAAAAAAAATGTAATTCCATGTTTGCATGAAACAACTTACCATTTGGTAAATTGAAAAGTTTAAAATTGAGTGAATGTACTGTTTAAATTGTAATTAATCATTACTAATTAATATAATTCCCAACAATATGGGTGTTTATTACAAATGTATATTTACTAAATAAACATGCATTTTTCATTACATTAATATTTGTAAATTATAAAGAACATTGAAAATTAAAAAAAGTTATTTTAGTAGCTTCCTTTGAGAAAAAACATTCAATGTTTTCAAAAGATACTACCATCCATAAATTGATGCTCTTATAGTTTAAAAGGAACAGTTTTGTGGGGCAGGTTTACTTGTCAGAAAGAAGACCCAAAAGACGGGGTTTGTTTTACCTCTTGGGGGTTCCTCTTAATCATCATATCACCTGAACCCATCCATCGCAGTCACATTTGGATCACAGTCAAGATTTCATTAGCCCAGGACACTCAACACTGAATGAGTGTAAGTGAAAATGAGTGATTCATGTCATCAGTCGCTGTATAAACTGTAGTGATAATAAACAGTAATGCATTCAGCCCTGCATGTCAGGGTATTACCTCACACTGTCAACAGACATTGACATTTCTCAAGAGACCCCAAGAGCCGGATCAAATCAGGCCAACGATCAACAAACACAACAGACTCATGCTGATAAATTGAGTGAAGTTTGTTCAAAGCAAGACAGTTGAAGAGATGTGAGAGAGAGAGAGAGAGAGAGAGAGAGAGAGAGAGAGAGAGAGAGAGAGAGAGAGAGAGAGAGAGAGAGAGAGAGAGAGAGAGAGAGAGAGAGAGAGAGAGAGAGAGAGAGAGAGAGAGAGAGAGAGAGAGAGAGAGAGCTGTATGTGTAAGAAGTGCCCCCATAATCACATCATGAATGAGTCCATTAAGCTCTAATGGAACTGATAACAACCTGAGAGGAAGCAATGCTCCCATTATGAGAAATATTTATAGCAGGTATAAAATTGCCCCTTTATCATTTAGCATTATGAGTTTTGACAATTATGTCTGTACGTCACAAACATAAAGAAATAAGGGACGGAAATTACGCACCGCCCTTCCATTTTCAATATTGTTTGATGGAAGCCATGGGCAGGTTAAATGTATGCAATTTTCATCTGGAGGCCGAGCAAATGGCCTGAGTGTTCAATGTCCCAGGTAACGGACATTAGACTGAACTCAGGAGAACTTGTGTTGTTCTTGATCTATTAATATTTTGCCAAGTATTAACTGGTAAAACTGTGATTTTAACCATTAGCATCAAGTGAACTTTGTTTGTCTAGCATTTAAATTTGACACGGTTTACTTTCTTAATGCAACATTTTTGTCAACATTAAAGTTTTGTCTCAATCGTGAAACTAGACTCACACTACATTTAAAGCATGTATCATGAATGTGTGGATCCCTCAATAAAAAAGAAAACAGAATGTGAATATTAAATCACTCTTATAGTATATCATCTTATAGTTTAATACATTTAGTACAGTTTTAGGAATGTTTTTTTTAATGGATTACACTTTTTCTATTTTTCTATGTAGACATTACTTCTCATATTGCCTTCCAATGAACGATCTTTATTATACTTTGTATAGCATCTGAAAATGCTTGAATGTACTTTTATGAGCCTAAAAGGATTATCAGTGACATTTATATTGCATGTTGGTAAAACGTGACTTTGTAGGTCAAAGTTTACTTCGCCTGTTTCAAATGTTATGTCATATGTATTTTCAAGAAAAACAGTGTCTTATATTTGGAACAATACAGGAAAAAATTTACATTTCTATATAAAATTATTTGAAACATTGATAAAATGAATGCCATTATAGAGGATCATGTTATAATAAAAACTGTACAAAGATGCTTGGTTTTCACATTTATAACTAAACGTACCAATACATTCATATAAGATATTTTCTGTTACCACCACAGCAGTCATATCTGATGAATTTTAAGGAAATAATAAATTCTGCGGTAATTATGCAAAATCATTTGCATGACTGCTCTCATTACAGTTGTCAGAATTAGCAAACGAACTGTATGGTCTGAAAACATAGGAAAGACCACAAGGTTATGATACAAGATGTCCCTAACTGCACTGCTACAGACCATTGTGTGCTTATTTATTGGGTGTGTGTAGTGCTAACAGTGATTCATGATTTTTGACACACAGCGTGAGTTGTGCACACCGCTGCTGTGAAATGATAACTAATGATTCGTGCTAACATTTAAAGCAGTATGTGATAACAATGCCCTTATCAGATCGAATCCAGGATCAGTCTCATGCTGTGCACATCACCAGATCATCAGCACCTCTACAGTCTGTCTTTCACCTAAAACACCCTAGCAACCAATCGGATCACAGCGGCCTGGTTGCTACATACAGTAAACCGGCATTGCAACATCCTAATCCAAATATTTAAACTAAACGTCTTTAAACTTCAGATTTCTCTTCTAATTGCCAAAGTATTTTAAGCACACGCGGCTTACATAACCTTATACATGTCCAAGAAACATTATGCCAAGCCAACGCTTGTGATGATGAACTTGTCTTGTTTTATTTGTACTGCGATTAATAATGAAAAAGACCAGTATAGGTTTATAGTCTTTAATGCTGTACTGAAAGGTTGTGTACGTCTGAGTAATATAAAACAGACTCATCTGTACTGGAGCAACAGTATATGTGTCTATTTATAGGCAAAGGTAAACTACACATTGTTGTTTGAACTTCAATTTATTAAGTCACCATTTTGGTATCATGAAACGTTACATGAGCACATGTTTTTGGTCTACACACAGCAGGCCTTCAACTTGTCAGGATGGCCATCACTTCTCCTACACTCCAAGTGTTACACAACACGATGTAGAAAAACTAGAATGCACCCGTAATGATGAACAAAGCTGTCAACGCCTTTGCTTACAGCGCAGATGCATCTACAGGAGACTTGCATCGCCCGCTTGCAATGACAGTAAGGTGTATACTATGAAACACAGACACTGTGAATAAATCTGTTACGTTTTTAAAGAGTTATACACAATACATTCAACCATACAGTATTATTTACAGGGCCATGAGAAAGAATTTGAAATTCTGCACGCGGAAATATCATTAGCTTTCGACACCAAAATTGCATTAATTACATTAGTTAAGGGATGGTTTAAGGCGAAAATATCAAACACAAAGGAATCTGCAGAACACCAAAGAAGAAATTTGGAAGAATGTCAGCAACAGAGATTACTGGTGCACCGTTGACGAACATAGGAGAGAAACATGTAGTATCGTACTCTTATTCTATATTAACATTGCCCCCATAAGTTTAGAAGCGCCATAGGAAGGTGGACAGTATTACAATTTTTATGTGTGATAATTTTGCTATGACAAGGGACAATATGAACCATGAAATATACCGTATCGTGATATTTGATTTCAAAAGTGTTTATACATAGAAATAAGCTATGCACTTTCAATTCATCAAAATATCCTCCATTGGCAGCCCATACAGCCCCGCATAATCCAAGCTATCAGGTTATTTAAACATTTACTTTTGCTTATGATATATTATCATAAGCCTCCAGATTTTAAAACCTGTAACCAGGCATTATAGCTGGCAAAGGGGCATGTCTGCCTTTGACATGTGTGAATCGACATAATGATGTAATCAAAATGGAAATTATTATTGCTGGTCCTCAATGATTTCCTCAAAATACTTTAAAGTGTCCCTTTAATTCTAATCCTGCTTTTTCATTTTCTGTGTGTTGGTACCTGTTAACGATATGTGAAGTTACAAATCTCAAAGTTCATGATGAAGCAAGTTATCATCTTTGAAAGAAATCAAATGTCTTGGACTACAGCAGACGTCAGGATTGTAGTCATTCAGTAACTTCTGCAACGGGTCAACAGAGAGCATTTTACCAATCAGAGAACACTTAAAGGGTCAGGAGCTTAATACCATTGTTTATCAGATATGAGGAAAGACGAGAAGCAACAAGGTAAATAATAAAACTAATAATAATAATAAAAACATCCCTTTGCAGATGTAATGCCATTTATGTATAGTTTAGGACTATAATAATAAAACTACTAAACAAGGTGGTCTTTGACGTCTTTTCACAAAAAACAGCTTTTTTCGGCTGATGTTGTCCAAAACCACATTTTGACAGTTTATATACTAATATGGCAGTGTATATACTACCATGTAAGTCATACAGATATTCTTACAGGTATGGAACATCTTAAGGTTGAGTCACTTATGACCGAGTTTATTTTTGGGTGGAATATCCCTTTAAAGCAATGGCAAACATCGACTAACAATGAGGCCTTTGATGGAGCAAGACAAAAGGGTAAAGAAAACAAATGTAAACTTTAACAGAAGCAATTTTAATAACAATTGTGTTGTTCTGAAACAATTTCTCTTGTGTTGTTCTGAAGTCATTTTATTTTATTGTACTTTATTTCATCCATGAAACACAACAGGAAAAGTCGTCCCGTCTGTTTTTGATTTATGCTGCATGAAAAATGGCCATAAACAACATAATGTCAGATGAAGCGAGTACTTGTGTGCTATATTTTAGGATTCACTAAGTGATTAAATATCCTTGACAATGCTGTCAGAATTTATATGTGAGTTGCTTCACTTTTGTCTTTATTAGTTGAAATCTACTTGGCTGTTCAGAATTCAATCCTTTTTTATTTTTGGATCAGATGTTTCATTATTTTAAAAGTATTATTGAATAGCATGAATGTAGAGAGATGAGAGTTACAAACTTTCTGCTTACAACAGTTCACTGAGGGCTCTGGCATCTCTTTCTGGATCCAGAAAACCGTGGCCTTGGATTGACATACAGTAGAAATAACAGACAGACCACATTCGCATGATTTAATCACTTCTATTTACTTTTATGCTAAACAGTGCCATTCGTCTCAGATTCGTGTTGCAAACATGGATTGATGTGTTTGCAGACAAACACAGGAGCTCCTGATCTTTGATCCCTTGTGATGACAAAACTTTTTCACTTTTTTTTTTAAAAACAGTCCAAACAGATTTTGCAATGTTTTGCACTGTGCTCTATATAACTTGAACTTTTTACAAAGAAACCACATTCACCTCACTTTAAACACAGAAGCACGGCCTATTTCTCTCAGCAATCGAAAGCTAATAATGTCCGTAATTTGTCCTCATGAAGCCCACAAAATACACATCACAAATAACAGACATCACAAAACAAATTCATTACAAATCTCAACAGGCTTTAAGCGATATCTACATATTCAACAATTATAAATTAACAATTGTGCAAACTGCCACACACAGTTATCTGCCATAATCATCATCATGATCATCAAGTGTTCGACGATCCAAAGAAAATACGATAAATGTGCATTGTTATGCACAAAAAAATGCCACAATATGGGGCATCAGCTGCTCGTTGTCATTAAAAGTGAAGTGTGTTATATCTGCGCCATTCCTGCCAGCTCACTCAATCAAAAACCTTTCATTGACCAAAATAAAATGTCTATAATATGCCAATTGGGCTTATCTAATAGTTGATATTGTCTATGAACACACAAAAACGGTTTAAACTGTCAAAATTGTGTAGGTCCAACATCTTGACACCTACTTCAGTGATGCAGAAATAATACACTTCACCTTTAAAGTCATTTCAGTGTTGCCGGCTTGTATTCACAAAGCAAATATATCTTGAACTCAGCGTGAAGACATCCTCTGAGCGAGGAAGCATTTTGATCGATGTCCATAGATGTAATTTGTTCTAAATTTTCACATTGCTATTCGGCCCTCTTTCTCTTGGATCTTCCCACGCATCTTTAAAAATGACACAGTAAAAATATTGGGAGACCTTCTGGGAGAATACTTGAGAATAAACCAACACTGACTGATGAAAACAATAAAAAGGTAGTTCACCAAAAGAATAATATTCTTCCATCATTCATGCATTCTTTTGTCATTTGAAAACATCACTTTCTTTCTTCAACAAAACACAGAGGGAGATATTTTGAAGTGAGTTTGTAACTGGCACCCATTAAGTTGCGTTGGTGAATGAGTGCCACTGCAGTTTGGTTCTCAACATTCTTCAGAGTTTGGTTTAAAACAAAAAAAGGTGAGGACAGAATTTTCATTTTTGGGGTGAACTATCCATGTGACATAAAAATTTGACCCATTTGACACATTTCTTGAATTATTAAATTCAAATCTTTGAAATCTTTTTGAGAGTATTTTGCATTGTTTTCTTTTAAGTGAGAAGATCCTTCTGATAAATAGTGGCAACATTACTGTAACACTTAATAATTCCTTCAGATTTGCCTTATTCATGTCTCTGAAGTACAGCATTTGTGACTATTGGGTTCAATACTTGACTCACATTTTTGTTTTGTATAATTATCTAAAGAAAAGGCACATGGTCAATACTGTTTGATTTATCCATTTTTTTGCCCTGGTAATAAATTATTAAGTCAATGATTTCATAAAACTAAACATCAAAAAAGCTTCACTTGTTTCCCAAAAAAAAGACCAGGACCCTGTTAAAAACACCAGCAATGCTGGTCAACAGTGTTTTTGATGATAGTCCCAGCATTTGATGCAGTGTTGCTGGTGTCATACAGTTACCAGCCAATCATTCTTGACCCCAATCACGTAAAACTACAAATCCACGCTGGACCCTTATGTTTCTTTAATAGAGTCTCATACACATGAGCTTTCTTGAGTGGATTGCTTCTTCCATGTTAAATCCGTTGACGTTGGTTGTAGGTGTTTGGTTGTGATGGTTCTTTCCGAGCCTGCATGATTTCTGTGTATTTTTCACATACAGTATACACCAAAACCACAGACGGCTTTACGAGACTAGAAGTAAGACACCGTTCATCTGTTTTTCAACATGTACATTTGTGCAAATCTGTCCACCGTCTGTCAGACTGGGATAATTGAGCACCATATACAGACATCTGTCAATCTTGAGTAACTGAGCTTCATAGAGGCAGAACAGTTGCCACATAAAACACACACTATCTCACACCCCTCACTCCACCCAGGACCAATACACAAGAAGACCGAGACGCTTCTTCAGCTCACAGGTTGCTCTCAGCTTTACCCTGTGTGACGCTTAAACACTGTAATCTGTCCGGTACGGCTGTGTCCTCTGTTATTGAACTGCAGGTGGATCCATCTTGTGGCGGGGAGGTGAACGGCAGGCATCCCTGTTTGCCGCTTACGCCGTTCTGGCTGCTGGACACCAGTGCTTGCTTCTCTTCTGGACTGCAGAGGCGAGAGGTTGTGTGAGGATGGACCATGATGCTGCCACTCTTCATCTGGAGGGTCTGGCTGTATGTGTGACGGTACTCCTCCTCGATGTCCCTCCCAAGCTTCCAACGTCTCCACTTCTTCATGATCTCAGACTGAACCTGGCGAAACAATAAAAAAAAAAAAAGAGTAGTTGTTGAACAGCTTTGATATTCTGAAGTTGTGTAGGTGTTGAAGGTAGTGACTCTTACCTCTTTATTGACAAAGCAGTATAATATAGCAACCAGTAGCCCCTGTGAACAAATCCGATCACAAATCATCTTAGTAAAACTCAATAACCATAATCAAAACATGGTGTATATTCTCTTCCAAATTTTAATGTCTTTTTATTTTAATTTATTGTTTTGTGGTGTTTAATTTATCCATACACATCTGGAATGACGAGAAATGAATGAATAATGTGAGAATTTTCATATTTGAGTGAAATATAAGGGCTTTCAAAAAGATAGGATGCATACCAGCATTTTTTTTTTGATTAACGCTTTGAATAATATTTTATAACGCAATTAACAATTAAGCACCTTTTTTATGTCATCCCTTGGCCTGAGTTAAAGTATGATGCTCTTATTCATGAAAAAGGCTTTATAACATTTATGCTTGATTTGAAACCACTTTGACTTAACCAGTACAGACAGACAGCTTCTAGCTGCACAGTTCTGTCAGACAACACACCAGAATAAAGTTAATATTCTTTCATGCTTAAATGAACAAAAGCACAATGCTTAAAGCGCATTTAGTCAAGTATTTTTGCATAATTGCATAGAGTTTTTAAAATAGGAAACATGTCAATTCTACTTTGAGCAGAAGCTCTTAAAGCACCACTATATCTGCAAAGAATAAAATAAATGTTATAAAATATGTGTTCAGAATTCAATGTGAATTCGTTTTTTAAATAAAGAAAATATTTCATCAGTAGAAGTATTATCTGTGAGATAGATTTCTTTCTTTATGCTGTGTCTACATTAATTTGGAGATTAAATATTTTATTTATGTTTTCTGCAATTAATCGTTGTATATTAGAGAATAAACAGTAAATAATTTACTTTTTTTTTGATTGGCAACACTAGATTAAGGTACAATTCTTATAGTAAAACACCAAAACATAGAAAGGATTCCATAAATCTGCTAAAGTAATATTAAAGGATTCCATAAATCTGCTAAAGTAATATTAAAGTAATAAGTCAAAATATAACCCCAAATCAGTATGGTGAAAGAAGCTAATCTTTTAAAGTATGTTCCTCTGACACTGTAAAATTGTTTAATTTTTTGTTTTAATTTTTTAATTTTCAATATGTTTTGTAACTCTCACCTGAAAGGAGTTAAAGAAGAGGTCAATGAAGAGTTTGGTGAGGCGCAAGGGTAGAGCACCGTGTGAGGTAGACTCATCAGTAACAAAGGAAAACAGGACCGAATGGATCCCCAGTAACGGAATCAGGGTGAGGGTGGACTTAGCAAGCCTAAAAAAAAAGTTGAGACATGAACCAAATCACAAAAAATGTGTATTACATGACATTGGAATAAAAATTCTTGTTTATGAAACAAAGGATAAATAAAAATATGTCAGCTGTTTCATAAAGTCAAGCTTTATTATAATTATTAATTCTTTGTGTTGTTAGGTTTGATTTTGCAAAAATACAATGTAACTTCAACCAATGATAACCTGAAATTTAATGACATTAATAAAAGTATGATTTTACAGTGTATCAACCCCCAAAACATCTGCCAACCACTCACCTGAACTTAAAGTCAGAATATCTCATTTGATGCGCTCTCAGTTTGGACACAAGGATCTTGATAATGTGTATGAAGATGAAGAAGTTAATCTGGACACAGAGGAGAAGAAAATAAGACCCTGGTTAAGACCATTATGTCACATTAGCAGGGCAGAAGTGACACAGTCGCTTCCTCAGAGCAAAACTAATAACTGCGGACTCAAATAAAAGGCTGTGGCGGTAATGACCGTGGGGAAGGAAGTGAGCGGCGACGGTGTTGAACCATCTCTAACCCTGAGAGAATTCAAACAGAGGAATTCCTGCCGAATGCTGCAACACTTGACATCGCTGGACAGTTGTGCAGAAACATGAGTGAATATCAGTACGTGCTAATCTGCACCTCACAGTTGATGTGCCCATTATGAAGACGTGGCAATTTTGTGCTATCCAATGCAATCATGTGGAATTAGAGAAAAAGAGCAAGAGGGATGCTTTGGAATCATGAAAACAGAGCTTGTTAAAAATACACTTTTATGCAGTCTAGCTGGTTCATGCATAATGAAGATGACTTTGATATTGAATGGTGCGTTTAACGCTAAGGAAAATGCAATGTAATTTGGTGTGACGATGAGAGCATAGATGCAAATTGCAGGGAATAAAACTGAATGAAATATTTAACCTTCTTGTGTATTTCTTTCAGGGTCAAGGTAACATCATCATTATCCTTACGATTTACATTCTCATTAAATCACAGATATGGTGTGAGTCTCAGGGTTGGTAAACGTTCTGAATTGGCTTCTTTTCAGTTTGGAGACCAGAATTGTCATGAGCTGCATCTAAATTCTCTTGCTTCTTTTTATTCACTCTTCCCATACAGTGGACTCCTTAGCATTTGCTTTACTGTAGGGAAGAGTGAATAAAAATAAGAAGGAATTTTGTCAACTCAAAACATAAGTTTCCTCTGATCTTTAGATGAATCCCTCATAGCGTGTAGTTCGTTTCCATGGTCTTATGGCAGTGCATATCCAGTATATGCTCTGTCTTAAGTTCAAGTTCATTCATTTATCATTGTGGCAGATGGGCGATATAAGGTGATCTCTTAGCCTCTTCTATTCTCTTTACCACACAAATCTCCAGTGAACAGAATATATAAGTCGATGCACGCTAATGGAATTGCATTGTTCTCTTGAAAGATTCATTTAAACTCACTGAGCTGTTCATGGCTAAAGGATGTCAAGTGTGTGAAGACAAATGAAGGCAACGGTTCATACGAACATTAGAAGCTTTTGAGGCAACATTATAGAACAGAAAAACACTGTTTAGGGTACAGGAAAGTTGTGGGAAACCCATGTGTCGTTTACGGTCTGACATGACCACATTTGTATCATCAAAATATACTTGGGTTGACCAGAGCCATTTGACGTAAAACCACTACAGTGGCATGCTGCACAAAACTTTTGACATTATATGTAAAGTCGCAGGTGCACTTTAAAAAGTGTGTGACTGTTTTTAAATGAAACAATTGACCCTCAATAATAGAGTACATTTTAAAGCTTTGAAATTAAGTCAATATTTTGTTAAAATTTTGTGTAAAACAATTAATAAAATAAATCTGATTAAATCAAATATTTCAATCAAAATTCAACAAAAATACTTGAGTATAATACAAATATTTTTGCTACATAAATACATAACATATTTGTACATTTTAAAGGCATTAACTTTTGAAAGTTTACTCAATTATTTTAATATTTTTCACTAAATAAAACTGATTTTATTAAGTCAATAAAACTGTTAATTTTTGTGATTTACTGAACCATACAAAATATTTTTTACAGTGTAGATACAGTATATAATTTTGAATCAGTCACTCACCAGGACAGCCAGCAGGATTGGAGAACGAATTATCCACCAGTATTCCATGTGTATGTTCTGCACCCAGCATCTGACGCACAGCAAGAGTACAAATACATTCATCATCGCGATATTTTGCCTAATAATACACACCAAGCACCTTATGATATGCAGCAATTCATTTTTATACTGTGCACAATGACTTACTTAAATGGTGTTCTGATAACGGCACAGTACACTGCTTACTAACCAAAATTTTTCTAACTTGCATTGTCCAGCAACTTACCGCAAATTATCAATATTCATCTACAAAAAAGAATTTACTAATTATGTCTGTAACATATAATTTGTTTACTCATTAAATCCAAAATGACAGCTCACCAACCTTTTTAATGACTGTGTTTTTTTCTTATTGCTTGTTGCATATGGGTGATTTTACACCCATATGAGTTTCTTTGCAGAACATAGATAGAAAAATATATTTAGCAGAAAGTTGGTTACCAAATAATGCTGTAACCCACTGTCTTGCATAGAGTTTTTGCCATAAAGTTAGAAGTATTTGCGAGGAATTGGCTGACTGTTTAAAAAGAAATTGCAAACTGAAACTTGCAAAATCAAGACATAATTCAAATGCAAATACATTCGAAAATACATTTTAAACCTGCCAAATTTAAAATGGAAGGCGGGGACTTTCTGCAGTTCAATTACCTCTGGCTTACGTGTAGTTGTGCATAAAGACTGCCAAACTAAAAACGCATGTATGTTTCAGATGCCTGACACAGAGACTTGTCAATTAATGTTGGGATGTGATTATATAATGGACATGTTTATATTTGGAAATGACGTGAGTTTTAAATTTGCCAGAAATGGTTGATTTGTGTGAACCAGGGGTTTTCAAACTTAACAATGACAGGTTCCCACAAATAAGATGGATCTTTATGATAGATATAAATATTTTAAAGAAGCGTCAAATCTTTCTTAGATAATTAGGAAGTGTGAGAGTATAATGAGATATACAATATATAATATAATAAAATTTTTGTCTAGAATGTGAGTAATGTATGAGCTCAAGAGAAACATTTTTTAAAAAAAATTAAAATTAACACAGTAGCTTTACAAAAATACTGCCTGTCCGATAAACGTTACTCTAATCATATAAGCTCGCTGGAAATATGTAAAACATATACAAATTAATTTACACATTTATTAATCAAACAAAATCAATGACCCCTTCAAAACCTTTGAAAGGCGCCTGGGGGTTACCGGGTCTCACTTTGAAAACCCCTGATATAAACGAAAATTCAAATGGTTTGTATTTGAATTTTGTCACTACTTTTACACATATTATTGGTTTGCCTATCCTTTTTTTCTGGTCGAGAAATGCTCTAGTCAATTTTTGTGTAAGCCTCTCTACCACTCTGGGTAAAAAACACAAAAAAACTGTCACTACAATATCAAAAAGTTCATATTTTTCACCATAGAGGATTCTGTCTCAGGGACAACCTAGGTCTCTATTTTTTTTGTTATTCCATTAATCTTAAGGTAACAGCTCCCCTCAAGCTGCCAAGCTTTTTCGGCTCAACAGAACACTCTAAAGTATCTTTTGATATAATTTAGGGGGTAAGAAAGAATTATCATAAGGTTTTTGGAACACTTCTGGGGCTTTTAATCTTATTTCCATAGTTTTTTTTATCTCTACTACCTACAGCTGAATTACAGATGTAGGTACAAGTGTACTTATATAAAAAGATCATTCCGTCCTACCATTGTAGACAAACATAAATATCAAGATATATTACAAGATATATAATATAATTATAAAAGCTTTTTTAAAAAGAGATAAAGGGTGGATAAGGAAGCTATTACAAACAATACTGCAACACATAGCATTACAATTTATAGCAGTTATATTTCAGCCAAATTTTAAACCGTGGCTAAAACAGACACTTATATAACACATAATCGTTTTAAGCCTGAACTTCGGTCATTAAAGGAAATTTATGCATTGAAAGCCCTTCCAACAAAACGGAGGTTAACTGACTGATTCTTGTGCAGCAGTAAGATCAACACAATGCATATAGTGCAGAATATACAAAGCCAAAAGACTGAAGCATGTGATATAAAACTTTAACATACTCTAACATCTGGATAGCATCAAAACTTCTGAGCTTAAGGTAACTTGCGTTCACATCTTATGCATTTGATTTGTTTAAAACAAATGGAACAGTGACAGAGAGCTTCACGTTGTCATCTCTGCAACGGCAAAAACAAAGAGACTTTACATCGGCTGGCTGTCGTCAGTGCTACATGCAGTTAACACACTCAACACACGTGGCTTTAGACTTGAGGTCTTAATGTATTTTTGTGGGCAGAACTTACTCTTCATTCTCGTACAAGTACTTCACGATAACCCACGGCAACACGAATATCAAGGGTGCACCTGTGAGAGAGAGACATAGAGAGAGAGCTTGTGATGCAGAGCGCGGGCCATCTGTCACGCTCTGTTTGAGGAAACTCTTGTTAAAGTGTTCAGGAATATAAGCTGTGAAACTTTGTGAAGCCCTCACCCCAGCCAATGCACAGGTAGATACCAAAGTAATTCCTCTCCGTTAAGACTGTGACCACCAGAAGGCTGTGCAGATAGATTCCCTCCACCAGAAGCCAATAGCTGTTAGCCAAGATGCTGTATTGCATCATCACCATGGCAACCCTGCAGCCAACAGCCGTCTGGAACACACAGAAGCGATGTTGAATGCCTGACAGCTTTAAGGAAATGGTTAACCTGCCATCTCTATTTAACTATTTCATGTTAATGTCTATCAAAAATCGGTTTGTGTTTTTTTATCCAAAGGGTTTACATTACATGGAAGACTTCACATAATAATTATCATGTTATAATTTCAGTCCATTAAAAGTTCAGACAGCAGGTTTTTGGACCTCGTTTTCAACCAGCCACTCCACCTCCAGCTCAGTGGTGATGTCCTGAGCAACATGGAAGGTGTCGGGTCTTTCCAGCATGGCATCTTTGATGAGAATAGAAGAGGCTCTCAGGATGAAGGAGGCAAAGAGGTTCATGTGGATGTTATTCCTCATACAGTGCAGTTTCCTGAGAGGATCAAAGTGTAATGAACGACAAACCAACAAAAAGAACCAAATCCTTAACAACATATCCAAATTTCAATTTACCATCTACAGAAAAGGAATGTGACTCCAAAGTTAAATGTTACCTAAAGGCCACCAGGATACCCAACGCCAGCACCAGGGCCCCGAGAGACAGAGAATAACCAACGGTGTACATAGTCCGAAATTGACTGAGAATTCGCCCATAGTGTTGCTACAAACACATACAGAGACACAGATCTCTCTTTAAAAATAAAACTTTCAGGGTCCATTATAGCCATATGGTTTACTATAAAAATGCATTTGAAACATTAATTACATCTACATGCATAGTTTATTTTCAACTAAGATTATTTCAACTAATCCCAAAAATTGGGTTGAAGTCCACATATTGTCGATAATTCGATCCTTTAAAACTAACTTTTAACCTAGAAAATTACATTTGATTTTTTGTCCTCCGAAAATCATTTTTGCTGTCATAAATAAGCTTGAACTAAACTCTACACATCCGTTTCATTAAATATTCAATGATACATGAATATGCAAATTAGCTCTGCCCCAAATCAATCATTCACACACCTGCTAAAACTGAAAGTGAAACTGAGAGCTGACACTGAGATTGTTTCAGGCCGAATCTAAAGTCCTCAAAATGTACTTGATGCACTTGACGTACTGCATCTTTGATTAAGTGTTTTGTATAGTATTTGTATTACATACCATGTTGATCTGGCTGGGGTCACGTGACACACATTCACTGGCGTTCCTCTGTTTACTCCACTGTCCTTCGGCATCACACTCCAGATACACCAGCCCATGACGGACTAACCACACACATACATTTTTTTAATTCAATCACAAGGATACAACCACTTTTAGAAGCAATTGAAGTTTTTTGACATTGATGTTATTATCCTAAAGTATTTTTACTAATATATATCACCTAAATATTTCTAAATGACAATTTGAACTCAAATCTTCAAAATATATTTTTTTAAACACAGACATGCTTGCATTAATACAGTATAGTAAACATCAATGCCAGGCTAGAATTATCTTATGCTATGATATTTGGGGTATAATATGACCTTTGAACATTTTTAAATGTTATGATGGATTTATGAAATGTAAATTAAGTAAATCTTACCCTCACTGTGCCAGGGCAGGTACCAAGGACAGGCCACACCAACTGTTGTATTGGCCAACCCTTCTGGCCAGCAGGCGAACTTATCAAATGTGCTGTTGCACACAACACCTTGGAAGCAAGTTCAGACAATATAATTAAGTTTCATATTTCCCACCATGGACAGGACCTGAACGTGACATGACCTCAGATATCAGGTTTCATAGCTCCCACACCCCTACCCAAAGACATACCTGTCAGCGGGGATTCTCTGCTCATATTTCGAAAACATTCATCTCGGTACATCATCCATTTTGCCATTACGTTTTTGAAGGATTCAGCAGATGAAACCTGAAAGATATGATTTAAATGTATGTCCAACAGGAAGGTTCTGTTTGTTATTCAGAGTTTCTCAAAGGTGTTTGCTCTAAAAATCTGATGAAAATCTGACCTGGGTGCAAGATGAGAAACTGAGCAGGCTCAGAAGAAGGAATACTTGTGACATCCCTTATTCCTGCTGCTGGTGACACTGGGAGGAGCCGAGGGGCAAAGAGATGTCAAAGGGACCTCATTGGAAGATTTCACTTGTCCCCACACTGCCTAAAACAGACACAGAAAAAAAAGACATTTTTGGCATGATTATATGGGTTCCAGGACAAAACTTGTCCTGATATGACAGTGTTGATGTAGTATCTTGCTGATTTGGGATTGCAAACATCATTTACAAAAAATGATGTCTGCCTCATTGGCAGCATAAGCTTGTTATGTTATTCACTGAATGTTTGTAGTCAGGATAACACACAAGGACATGCGATCCAATTAGGACATAAACTAGTGATCTAAATAAAACAGCAAGCTCATTATTCCGTTTTGGAAATTTCCACAGCACAACGGCTTCTGGGAAAATGAAGGTCACACACAGTTGACCATATCGCCATCTTTACCCGGTCTATTGCTGACACTCATGCACAACACATTCAATCCAATTACTCATGTTGTTTAGAGAGAAGTTATATTAGAACAGAGCACAAATGTGTTTGGGAGAGAGAAAGGGCGAGAAAAAAGACTAAGATTGGTTATAATGATGGCAGTTAGTGATTCTCAGAAACAGGAAATAGATTCTGCCCAAAACCTATAAGCGGCCTATGCAGACAACGTAATTATGGGACATTCTAAAGCAATAGCACAACACACTGAAAGAGGCTTTATCCTGACTATCGAAAGTAGAAGTAGGTCTCATAGCATTCAGTTCACGTCTTTTGCATGGGCTTTGTTAAACATCCACTGTCAATCTCCATCACATATCACACTCTGATATTCCAGTTCATACTGCCATCATCCTGTGTTCAATGATTACACCCACTACTGCGACTCAATATCTGGGCTTTTTAAGACTGTCGCTTCCCTGCAAAGTCTTATATTGCCCCGGCTGACATTTCTGACTGTTCTTGTGGATTTATTGTTGGATTACCAGTTGCCTGTTTTTCGGTTGTTTATTGGATCTTTGGTTCTTGTGCCCACCCTGGGTCTGGTTGTATAAAGCACCTCCAGTGTAATTTTCCCTTAAGTAAGCCCTTAAGTTTCGCTTAAACTTAACGGGGTTGCAGAAAACAACTCTTAAGTGTTTCTTTAAGTGAAACATTTTAAAACCTTACCATTTTGCTTAAGAACTACTTTTAATAGTAATGCCTCAAAAAGCTTTATCATTGAGCCTCTTGACTCTCATTTCTCTTAATATAATCTAAGATAGCTTAAACTTTACATTAAGAGTTTCAAAAACAGACATTTCCCAATATGTCTGAAATTATAGATGATGTCAAAGTTAAAAATGAACCGAGGCAATTTATTGTGATAGGGATAACCCGCTATAGAAGAAATACTGTTGTGAGAATACAGACTTGGTCAGTATGCAACCTATGATATTTCAGACAGGATTGAGTCTGCCACACGGCACAATAAATCGCTATCGGTTGTATTGCAGCTGCTTATTGCACTTCTTTTTTTGCAACAGGCAAAGTTTCCGCTATGAAGTAGAAGTTTTTCATGTTGATTAATTGTTTTTTAGCAGAATTATTTATTTATATGTACACCTTTGTCCGTCTTAATGAATACCGTCTTAATACATTTTATAACTGCGGCTATGGTAAGATAGTTAACATTTTCCCTTATCTAAGAGAACTGATTAAGTAGTATTTGCAACACCGTGAATTTATGGGAAGTCATGGCCTAGTGGTTAGAGAGAGACTCATAACCCTAGGGTTGTAGGTTCAAGTATCGGGCCTGCAATATCATGACTTAAGTGTCCCAGGGCGCTGCAGTATAAATGTCTGGCCACTGCTCCAGGTGTATGTTCACGGTCGGTGTGTGTGTTCACTACTGTGTGTGTGCACTCTGGATGGATTAAATGCAGAGCACAAATTCTGAGTATGGGTCACCATACTTGGCTGTGTGTCACATCACTTATGTAAGGGGAAAAAACCCCTTAAGTGTCATCCTTAAGGGAAAAACTTAAGGTGCTTTATGAAACCGGGCCCTGACCTTTTGCCTGTTCTAACGTTTAAGATTGTTCCCTGCCTGCCCAGATCATTGCTTGTTATCTCTATTGTGTTTGTTTGCTACGTGCCCTGATCTTTGCCTATTTTAGGTTTGGACTATTGGATTGCCTGTTTGTATTTGCATCTTTCAATAAAGCTGCAAATGGATCCAAAACTTGTTTGCCTTATGCCGTCCGTTAAAAAAACAAGGGCTTCAGAAGAGCTCAAACAATACAATTATTAATAATTTTATCACTTCAAAAAGGGCTCTTAAAACATTATTATTCCTGAGGTGCTGTCTTAAAAAGCAAGTCTATGCAAAAGCAGCAGTAATTTTTCTTTGTATGCTGCTATCTTCAGTGCAGTAACAGTCACTCACCTGCACATCGATGCACATCTCACTTCAGCCGTAGTCGGAGAACAGAACGAAATCTGAAACGTTTCTGCAAAAAACACCTCTACCATGACAACATTTTTGGCTAAAACGTTTCAAATTCCATTCTGTTCCAGTCTGCAGGCAGGTTGGTGAAAGCACGTTTAGCATAGTTCATAACTTTTTTTCATCGAAAAACTTCTCAGCAAACTTAAAATCATATTCGGTTTACTTTCATCGTAAACATCACGCATTGCTATTTCAACTTTTTCGACGGAATGTATACATTTTGTTTGCTATTTATCCTCATAAAGCACTCTTAAAATGTCATAAATGTATTCATGTTGAAAGCATGGCACAGACTTGCTTACTTGACAGATAAGAGAAAATGTTTTTCAAATAATTGCAGCTCATGTCCAAACACAAGAACTTGAGTAATAAAGAGACAGACAAACAAGATAGAGAGAAGACACGTCAGTCACTTTTGACTCATCATTAAAATCCATTCAAGTGAGTCTGAACTCCTCCTGACCGACAATAAACATATTTAGTTTGCATTCAAATTTTCTGACAACTGTATTTTGAAGATCTATCTGGAGATGGCCTTAAAAATGAAGTGTAAATTTAGTTAGTTTTGCATGAATTTCTTGCTCAAATTAAAATAATTCAATTTGAGCGGAGGATGAGTTTGACGCACATTCAGGGCAATCGTGCTACATAATTCTTGAGAGCTTGCATCTGACTCAAACATAGTATAAATGTATAAGAAATCTGTGCTACTAATCTTTATCTCCATAACGAAATCCAAAACGTTAATGAAATTCTTATAATTTATTACAACATTGATGATGGAGATTATGCAAGCCTGGAGACGGTATTTTACACTCTTAGTATATTAAGGTTTCACTTTAATTTATGATGTAAATAAGCAGTGCTCATAAACATCTGTTTAAGCTGTAGCTTAACTTGGACCCTTCCCTTTACAAGCGGATTGATGCTAGGTTTTAAAAGATGGACAAAAATACCTGACTTATGTCTGATGTTTGCATTGGATATAAAAAATGTCAATACGACACATATCATTTGACCACCAGTCTTCACTAGTTGCCGACACGTCTAAGCAGTACATAAATACAAATTTGGTGGAGGTCATTGCTACATACAGCCTATGAAAATTTCAAATAAACTTAAACAGACTCTAAAAACAAAAACAAAATTTTGGTGTAAGGAAGTGAACTGTTAAAGCCTGACAGATAGAGACAGAGCCTGGAGTCATTGTATTTATGAGCAGCTGGTCAGGCGTGGAAGAACTGTGTATTCATTAACTCAAGTAATTGACCGAGGACGTCAAGGTCATGCATTATGATGTAATAAGCAGCCCAATTCCAAATGCTTTTGGTAAACAGAACCAGAGTCAGACTTTTGACTTGTGGCGTAATGTCTGATTCCCTTTGGATCTTATTCTTAACAAAACACAGCACTGTACATTTGATCTTTGCACCATACAGTACCACTTTCACAACACACCACATTATTAAAAACTATTTGAATATTCATGAATATCAACGTTTTTAAAATATCTTTAGGGCCTAACCAGTGAACCAGTATACTGCACATGGAATTTCAGAGTTTTTTTTTCCCTACCAGTTTTGACACCTGAGAACACAACTCAACGTGCAAGGTGGAATGCATTTTGTAACAGTAGGAGGTCGGCGGTGATGGTTGGCATTATTGAGGAATGTAACCTAGGAATAGCTTCTACTACTTACTAGGCAAAGCTTGTTAGCAAGAGCCTTAGTATAAATTGAGAAAGAACTCTAACAAACAATTGGATTTTTGTCAGCTTACCTAGAGATATAACATTAATGTTTGGCTCTGTTTGACCTTAACATGATGGACAACGGCGATTTGACATAATGAGATGGACCCCGTGGGCCACACAGTTTAGTCAGTAGAGGATAAAATAATGACGGGTGGGCTCAGTGGCTCGAGGTCATGAGATATTGTTTAATGCAACATGTGAGCATTATGTCCAGAGTTCACAAGGCATTCATTCCACCCCAGTTGTTCATTCACACTCTCAGCATTTGACTTGAGGTGTCTACACCCTGTACCAATCTTTCTAGTATTATGGAATGTAATAATACTAAACAATATCTAAATATTATTTTTTAATAATATAAAGATCCACACCACAATTGTAAATGTAAAAAATAAATGGCTTTTACATTTTCGACATTTTCGTTGCATATCTGTTGCGCTTAAAGTATTTTACAAAAACAAAATACCTACTTCATGGCAATGAGCTATAATTATGAATTACAATTTGTTCAGTTTTGTATGATTTCACAGGAAACACATTTTGTCTTTTGGCAAAAAAATAATTTCTAATAGCAATCGCTTAAAAGTAAACAAACAAGATTTTTGCCCGGTTCTGTGTTCAACAGCAATTTAAACACTAGTTATAAAGAACAATTGTTTGAGAGGTCAAAATAATGTTGAGCTTTACATGTACAGCATGTACACAATTATATGAAGTGTGACCATTTCATGTCTCATAAATTTGGTAAATATGTTCCATTCACTGTGCCTATATTTCCATTTCAGCATAATTTTCAATATTCCGCTTTTTTTATTATTGAATCTGTGCTTAATTGAATACAGAACATAATTACAGGGTAGACTCGACACCTCTTAAGAGTACAAAACATCAGCACATTGAGGGTTCACTCATAAATCACAAGTACCACACAATAACCATTGACAGTTTGTTTTTAGGATTTGCTTTCTTTTCTGTTTTGGTTCGAAACAGCTACGCGGACTGACATGAGAGAGAAAACCACTCAGAATACAACACACGGTCCCCTCTGAAGAGTTCATAGAGAGGGATGAGTGTGTACACTCATAAGCACATCCTGATACAGTGAATGTGTAGTATATAATCACAATGATGCCATTTCTATTGGACTTGATCACAGCTACTATGAAATAGACTGCGGCCTGACATTTATTTTGTGGGGGAAATATGAACATTTTATTTAAATTGCACCAGCAGCCTCTATTTTTTCAAATTGTATTGAAATTGTTTATTTGGGTGAAAAACCAACAAACAGGCTACACAGGTTGTCTGGTCTTTATGTGTGATGTAGTTGGTTGATAAGGAAAGTTTATCCAAAAGTGGGCTTTCAATCATATATTTTTCCTCTTTGAAACCTGACAATTTTGAACTGCAGAAAACAAAAGACGATTTTTGAAGAATGTTGAAAGCCTAACAACACTGAGCCCCGCTGACTTCCGTTGTATTGAAACAAAGGCCACCAAGACATTTCTCAAAATTTCTTCTTTTGTATTCCACAGAAGAACGACTCAAGTAGAGATACTGAATGACACGAGGACTTATAAATGATGACAAAGTTCATTTTTAGAGCTAATTCAATGGCCTTTTACCCCATTGTCATTTAAATGACATGGTAAGAAAACAGGTAGAAATTTTGGGGCACCTCTGTCCTGCAGATAAGCTTCAGGAGCCCTGATGTGATTGGGAGCTCCAAGGATTCTGAGATGCTGGTGTCATAAACCAGCATGTTGGCTCAGCTGCAATTCATTGAGGAACGCAGTAGGAAATGTCAGAGAGTGCCAGTGCCGTCACATCACATCACACTGTGCAAATCTAGATTCAGATTAACGTTAGTCTATCCATGCCTCCAGTGCAGAAAAACTCACTGACTGCTGTTTGTTTCATTTATAAATCTATGCAGGGAATGACACTGGTTTTGCTGCAGCTATCTCATGCCATGAATTTGTTCAAATTTCCAAGTGGTTATTTCTATCATTGCTGCAATCTTAAAATATGTAAAACAAACAAAACAAAACCTTACCAACCAACCAACCAAAAAAAAAAAAAGATGTTTGAAAAGACACTTTACACTATAACTAATTTGTAAAAATATGTTTAAAATAGGAAATGTGTTCAGGGTGTGTAGGATGTTCAAATGGTGTTCAAGGTGTTCATTTTGTGGGTGGTATCCAATGTGTAAATTGTAATTGTCTGTGAAATCTTTTTTTTCTACATGGTAAATTCTATACATTTAAAATTAAATAGTATAACTTTTATTACATTGAATTAAAAAAGGAAAAAAAATCCTAAACAAATATTTTAATGACAGGTTAACGTTGATGATTCACCACTGTTTTTAGTGACTAAACATACTCTCAAAACCAACAGAAATGAGCACAAATGGACTGCTGTGATTGAGGATTTTGACGATTATGTAATTGTTTCACCCATAGTTGTAATCCCATTTAATGTTTTTAGTAAGCTTTATATATATATGGTGATCAGTGTTTTCGGGTTTCCAAGTTATGGAAAGTGATCAGTGTGTGACAGGTGTTCTGGGTGTTTGGGATGTAAACGGTGTTCAATGTATGACATGTTTTCAGTCTATTAAGGATGTATATTGTGTTCTGTGTGTGACGGGTGTATAGATGTAAAGGGCTTTCAAAATGTGAAGAGTGTACACAGGGCTTTTAGGGTTTCCAGGTTCTGTATGGTGTGTGAAGGGTATTTAGCTCATGCAGGATGTTAAGAGTGTATGTGTTGTTCACACGATATCCAGGAAGTTTAGACAGTTTCTAATGTGCAGCATGTTCAGGGTCATTAGTGTGTTAATCGTGTCTTGGGTGTTCAGATTGTGTATGATATCACAGGATGTCCAGAGTGTGAAGGTTTCAGGTTTTCAGGGTTTTCAGGGTCCTTAGGCTGTTCATGGTTTTAACAATGTTCAGGGAGAGCTGGATGTTTACAGGAGTTTCGGGACACTAGGATGTAAAGGATGTTCAGGGTGTGTAAGGTGTATGGAGTGTTCAGGATGTAGGCACTTCAAGATGTTCACAGGATGTCCAGGGTGTGTAGAGAAACAAACAAAACAATGTTTGATATAAACATACATCTTTTACACATCTTATTTAAAAAAAACTTTGAACTGTATAATTTTGCCTGCCTAATAAACTAACATAAAATTAAACACTTTAACATCTAAGAAACTCTTCACTTCACTACCACTATTTCCAAGACACCAAACACAGTAGGACCCTTAAGGCTTTTTATCGACTTAAATATACATTTGTTCATTTACAGTAGCAACTGCTTTCAACCAAGGCATGAAATGATTAATCCTGAAAAATAACAGAGCTACAATACAAAAGGAACTAAAGTTGGCCACAAAAATACAAAAGGTTTGAAATCAGAGAATGCAGATATGACAAATGGGTCCATCTGTATGTGTTCAAAAGTGAAGCCCTCTGTCATTTTTGTCTGTAGGATTCCATTAACAGACCACTTTCAAAAATTCTCTAGGCTTTCTGCAGACAGTTTGCAATATATTAGCTGTGAAAGTTCTCGCTGCCCCGTATGCCAAACATCTGGGAGAGTGTTACACAATGTGCTGAGAGTTCAAAAATTGGCTTCTGTTGCTTTTGGAGAGATTGTCAATGATGCACTTTATCCAATAGAACCCAGCCATAAATAATGTCTAGTGTTCTAACCAAATTCAATGCAATAGCAGAACCTTTGTCCTGCCATAGTAGGAACATGTTTAACAATGAAACTACAACTGATTAAAATTATGCATAAATACAACAAAGTATATTATACGGTATTACAGATATTTAAAAGCTTAAAACTGAAAAGGCAAAGAAATGTCAAAAATAAAGTGACAATATATTTAGATGTTTGGAAAAATGTAATTTCTAGCAATTGAAAATTCTTTGAAAATATTAAATGTGGAAAAACATACTTTAATCATCAGTTCCACATGGTTGAATAGTAACTTAATTTCTCTTGAAATAAGAAGAAAATCATGTAAAAACATCTTTATTTAATAATGTGGAACTGATAATAATTTAACCAACACACATTTTTAGTTGAGTTCTCGATGATGTATTTGTATTACCTGCTGACCTGCACATATAAAGGTTTGTTTATGGCTTTTTTAGAGCAGGCTATCAAAATTTAACAGCTGCTATCACTTAACAGCGTTTAAAGTCTTTCATAATTTATGTGTGTACTCAAGCAGTATTATACTATAGTAAAGATGAGCAAGACATGCTTAGCAAAGTGCAGAACATTAAGACCAAGAAATACACCATGAGTATTTATACAGTTCACATCTAAAGTCAAGCAGAGCAGAGCTCAGTCGGATTTAACGTTCAAAGCGACCAAACCTGGATTCACTCAAAGGTTACTCAGCCCCTGTCAAATGCCAGAAAAGATCTTTCCACAACCAATGGAAAGGTCAGTAAATTAAATCATATTACTGAGTTTTTGGAATTCAACACAAGCTAGGAAACTTCAGAGAAACTTTTTGTCTCCATTCAGAAAGCAAGCTAAAAAAACTAAGTTTCAAGTCTGTGACTACAGAGTAAAATGCATTTTCGAACACCCAATTGAGCCGGACCAGAAACACACTAATCAAAACATTTTGTTTGAGGTTTTCAGGATTCCTTTTGGGAGGATGAGAAAAAAGAATTACATTCTCACCTTTTTTAAAGATGGACCTTCACACCTGGTTTATTACCCATCCCACATCCTCAATTTACTCTGAGATTCGCACATGGGTTAAGGGTGCTAAAATATACACCCTCAAAAATGTTTGATAAACCACTAGAAATATTAATTTTAATCAAATATTAATAATTTCTAAATGTGTTTTGGTTATTCCAGTCGAGTCAACATCAGGAGTGATGTTAAGTCATCCAACAGTAAAGTGAAAGATTGATGGCATGACAAGACAAATGATAACTGTGATGTTTTTTTGCATTATTGTGGTGTAAAGAATCATCTTCTGTGGCTGCATAAGACATTAGGTTAGATCATTAGATGCACTATATTTTTTAATCTGAGCTATACTGAAGGTATTTTAAAAGATTACTACAGTTTAAAAAAGATATAATATTGATGTAGAACATTTCAGCAATATATGGCACCTAATGTTACATTACAAGACAACACAATACCTCAAGAAATGTATGCAACATGTCTTAGAAATGTACCAAGCAAACTATCAAAATAGAAATTAGGAGAGTACAATGCTTCACCTCCCCCAGCTATTTTAAATGAACCATGTGTTATGCTTCTGGTCTCAAGAATAAATTGGCAGAAGAGAATACTCATCAAAAACTCACAGGATAAGTGGAACGAGATGAATTGCAGTATGTACATCCGTGCAATAGCAATATGTGCTATGCACTATTATGCAGTTACACAACATAGCACCTGAAATAGTCCTTCTGTGTAAGACTTTATACAATTATGCAGACTTTGCATAATGTAAAGCAGGGTTGCATGGTGTAATGGTGCTACAGTAGTATTACGATGCCAAGGCTTCAGAATACCCGCGAATCTGCTCTTTCTTGAATGGTAGTATCGTTAAAAAGTTTACATGTGCTCTTTAACTTTCATTTGAACACTTTAGTTTGCCTTTTTGCAGTGTTTCTCTCGTAAATGAATCCATGTCTTGAACAACTTGAACAACTTTATAATTGAGCGAGTCATTCATCCAGAGACTTCTTAAATGATTAAGTTGTTCTTTATGAACATATTGAAAGATTAACTGACTCACTCAAAAGTACCGCCACCTCCTGGGTGTTATAGTTTTGCTAAAAACGTGTACATGAAATTTGTCATTTGTTTGTAATAGCTCCCATGTGAACATTGTAGTGTACTTTAGTATTTATTACATTAAACATTACCCGCTTAGAATTTCTATAAACACTTATGTGTCTTGTTATATATTAAAGTAGCCAATTGTACAGTATAAGCTGTAATATAATCTTTAGTAATAGTTAAAACTACAAAATTATAGTTACACACAGTAATCAATTAATTCTAGATTATTTTGTAGATTTAAATTATAAATACGGCACATCCACTACTTTGCACTGTGATACATTAGTTGGTATAATATCTTAAGACATCTGGATTGTCTCGTGAGAACCTAATGTGAGGTCACATTATGGAAAAAATCTATAAACATATGATGGAAATTGATTATTCTTAGCTTTGCCCTTGTTTTTGTATCGATAAAAGCTTTTGGGACAAATTTTTATAATTAAGCATTTTCACACAAACACGACCAATGCAAGTTGAAAGTATATTTTTTAATCAAAGTCTCATGTATCTTAGACGCTTTCTCCAAAATTAAGCATTGCAGGCCCTTTCATCTCCCTATAATAACACAATCTCTGCTCAAAGTGACCTTAATTTTAAAATAAGAAGACATAGGCTTGAAAACAGATACAAAATCCTGACAAACACTTAGATTTTAACTTATGTTTCATGTTACTGACTAACAAATGACAGCACCAGTAAAGAATTCACTGATATCAGTCTGTATGCATACTCAGTCTTGTTGTGACTAGAGCTTCACTGAAGACCTGCCAGCAGCCTGTGTTTGTGTCAGATGACACATCATTTTTAACCAGTGCTTGCTTTAAACAGAATACCATAGTAATCCCATATTCCACTGTCTGATGATTCTGGTCTTCTTCAAACACAGAGTCACATGCCCAGACTCTGAGTATGGACAAAGTCCCTTTTTAGCAACTGTGCTTGCTCAAGTGTCTGTCGCTATTTTTACTTTTTGTTAAAAAAGTTCTATACACTTAATTTAATTTGCTATTTTTACATAAATCATTTATCATACATCGTCAAAGTTTATGTAAAATTACTGGCTTATGCATACATATTTTGTTCATATCTAGGAAAATAATAAAAAATGCAAATAAAACAGATTGAACTATGGGAATAATGTTATAACTAAAAATAAAAAATGATGTTATTTTTGATCATCTTTAGTGGTGTCAACTTTGATTAGAATTTGCAATGTTTTTCAAGCTGCCTTACCTCAGAATATCCTACCCTTAGATAATTGATAAAGATTTTTAAAAGAGTCCCTGTCTATTCTGCACTCTTTTTGGCATTTTTTCAATATTCAGTCAAGGCACTTATTTCAAAAACATGTTTTTTTTTAAATCATAAAGTACATGTTTGCAAAATTTTATTTTTGTTTATTAAACTAATTACGACGTTAGATTTGCATCCGCACACATGATGGACATGTGTTTGTTTAAGTTTCACCGTAAGGAAAAAATGAATGATATGTACATCAAGATTGAATTTAGCTCTTTGTCACCGTGTTCCAAACTGATCAAAATATTACGATTATCGAACATAAATGATGAGCAGACCAATCTGTATACAAGTCCACAGGAGAGATTTGAAAGTGTATTTTGCTGACTGTTCTCGTGTTTGATGTCATGCAGGGATGTGCAGGACTATAATACAACTCACCAGTCTGTCAATGTAAACATCATGATTTGGTTTATCTTGGAGAGAACACAAAAATGCTGAATACATCAGCTGTACAACATGAATCGCACAATATGAAGTTTTATTGACAATGTTTGCGAGTAGCATTTGCAAATTATTACGCAGCGGCCCGTCATAATTAATTTTATCATCTATCCAATCCGCGAATAAGGGGAGGCACCTTTAACTATATACATGCGGTTACCTCATTTTCTCAACTGTTTTCAGCATCCCTCCACCATCCCCAACTCTACCTTAGCCCGAAAAGCGGGGGGAGTGTTATTGGTTCGCGCAAGACCGAGCTCGGAGCCCTCTCCCCAGATAAGGGGGAGTGCTCTGAATCTGGAAGAATATACCAACCTCGGAGCCCTCTCTCTGGACAGCAGGCCAAACATGCTTACCATTCCGGTTGCTGCATTTAATTATTGGGAAAGACAATCTCATGAAATGTTGTTGGTGTAAAAACAGGCTTTTTTCACATTGTCAGTAATTGTGCTGCGAATATTTAATGTTTTTTTTCTAATAGACACGTGTGTTACTGTTTTGAATCACTAGTACAGTCTCCTTTCTTGAAGCATATAAACTCTTCTGGACCACATGTAGTATCTGGCTTTTGGCTCGTACAGTTCCTTCATTTATTTAAATTTGAATAATTCAGTATGCGTCGACTCATGGCGATGTTGCAGTGAAATCATTGCACTAGAATTCAACACGACACTCCCTTGCGTCTAAAGCAATTGAATTAACAATCTCGACTACATAAATATAATAGAAAGATACGCAAGCATGCACGCACGCATGCACACACACACAAATATTCCTGATTTTACTGAATTACTACTAAATATTCAAAGCTCAAAAAAGGGTCTATGGACCAGCCCTACTGTGTTCAACAGCTTGGGCTCTTGAAAATCATTCTGTCATTGATCTCCCATTTCTGCTTTGTTTCATTTTGTTTTCACTTTTTCCATATTCTCCTTAATTTCTCTGTATTTGAATCTTCCACTCTTCCAAATGCTGCCGTGTGCCTGGACAGATGGTCTCTCTCTCTCTCTCTCTCTCTCTCTCTCTCTCTCTCTCTCTCTCTCTCTCTCTCTCTCACTCTCTCACTCTCTCACTCTCTCACTCACACACACACACACACACACACACACACACACACACACACACACACACACACACACACACACACACACACACACACACACACACACACACTTATGTAAACCACATTAAGATGCCTGCAGACTCTTGAACTTCCACTCTTGTTTTGGGCAGTGTGGAAGGTCTCATTTGTATTCTCATTGTTTGGAAGAGAAGATAGTAAGGGTGACAACCCAGTGTCTCTCTGATAGTTTTCAGTAGCTGGCACGCCAACCTCTGATAACATAAATAATGTACATGCCATACACTGTTATCTTTCCGGCTATTTTTTATCTTCAGTTTGCAAAACTATAGTCCTTAGAACATGTATTACATTACATAATAATCCTGATATAAATCCAAGCACTGAAATGGTTTTGGACAGAACAAAATGTTGAATGTAAATTGAATAACCATGAATTTAGGAAATTAAAGTACTTAACTCAAGGAAGACAACCTGTCAAATATATGTTTGACCTTGTGGATTTGTTAGTCTGTATCCAACTTTGGCATTTTGATACAATTGAATAGGTCACTAGGAAGCATTTGATAAATTAAGGATTATTGAATTTTTTATTTTCTAACATGAAATAACAAGAAAGGTTATGAAAAATGACTAGGGATGCTCCATTCAATCAGCCAAAGACCGATGTCCGCTTATAATCACATTCTATGTCTCTACCTCATGAACCATCTTAATTGATGACGTCAAAGCGCCAGGACGTACATGATGAGTGGGGGTGTAAATGTTTTAGTACTATTACCCCATTCTAAAGGCGCATTCACATGTTCACTGTATAATGAATACTTTATTGTCCTCATTTAGTACTCTGTCAAACTCAAACTAAAAAATTTAAGAAAGGTGACATCTATGGTTTTACTTTATCTGAAAGCGGTAAATGGTTACTTATCAGTTATTGAAGTATCAGAATCAGCATTTGTAGCGGTCGATCCCCATGACAAAAAATCGTGACTCATATTGTTTGCAAAAATCCTGATCGCAGCATCCCTAACTACAACATGAGTTATATTAGGAACCGTGTTCTGTTGGTACTTCATGTTCCATGTACAATCTGGTCCTAAGGCAAAAGTACTTGACTAGCACTGCTGGTTTACAGATGTGAGATGCATGTGGCACATATTCATTCAGTGCTTGTGTAGTAAAAGGTCGCAGAATTCACATTGAATGCATAAGCATGACTTTCTGCACAGTCGTGTTTTTTGTAATATATTGCAATGACAAGCACAATGCTTTCTATTCATTATCTATTTTCTTAACCTCACTGAATTTAATGTATCACATACCATTTAGAATTTTTGTGTTATTTGGCTTTTAAAGGTTACTTATAGAGCAATTTAGCCAAAAAGGCTTTAAAAGCATTGAAAAGCACCAATATTTAAAAAGTGGAACTACTCAATGGATTTGAATGCTATCTACTGTCAGCATAAAGCCAGTGTACACTCTTATTTCATCCAGCTTTGCTACACATAAATCTTATTAAACTTCAAATGCTCCACTTCAACCTTGAAGGACCTGCAAGGGTAGGTGATAAATTTACAAAACATAAAACATGATAAGATCTAAAATCTTATCGACTGAGGGGTCGGATCTGCTTTGCCACCTACCCACTCAGCTTCCATTAATAGTTTATTTACTGTAAGCATGTTTCTCATTCATTTATACAAATAACAGGCTGGAAAAATATTCTTGTAGCTCAACTAGTGGACATCCTGCCAACACCACCATCATTTAGTTGATTTCCAACTACTGAAATATATGTAAACATCGAATTTACAATGAGTTGTTGCCAAAAGTTATATTACTGCCTGTGATCATTACTAGCTTGTCAAAAAAAACTAAATTTCTTTAAATAACTTGGCACAGCCTTTAAGGATAGCTACACTTTTTTTAAGTATAACTAAATGTTAGTAAAACACAAAAGGATCGCTGTTAGCAAAACTAACGCAAGCTGAGCTGTCTTTACTTCATTTGAATGGATGAGCACAGTAACGCTTGGGGAGATCATGCAAAGATGTCCCAACATCAGACATGAGGGGTGCAAGGCATAGCGAGCAAAAGATGTTTATGTGTAATATAAACATGTGGAAGAACATGAGTGTGAGACAGAGAGAGAGAGAGAGAGAGAGAGAGAGAGAGAGAGAGAGAGAGAGAGAGAGAGAGAGAGAGAGAGAGAGAGAGAGAGAGAGAGCACAGGTGCATGAAATGGGCCATAAAAAGTGCACAATGTCCTTCTCTAATTTAATAGGGGAATCTCAGACTTCTAGATTGAAGTGTTGTAAACAGAGAGAGTACGAGGAACTGAGGCCCTTATTTACCCAGAGATTAAGCTCTTTGGCATGTCTCTTCCATAGAATTTCATAGTGGGAATGTGACAGAAAACAATTCACTATTCTAATCCTGTTTTACATGTTTGTGTATTGCACATAGAAAAAAACATTTAGAAAAGCTAAAGCCAAAGCTCTTCAGCTAAAAGCTATCAATTCAATTGACTGAAATGTATATAAGTTACAACGCGGAATTTGTTCAATGAAATAAATCTGAAGAAATCAAATAAACTCATTGACTTAAATTAAAGTCTGCTTTTAAGTTTTTTGGTGATTGTTTTCCAGATAACCCCAGGTATTATTGTTGGGTTAATAGACGATGTCAATGCTTGACAGGTATGATATTGTCGAACCAGCATTGTAATTGTTACGAATGTTATATTTTCCACTTAAACATTTTTGTCTCAACTCCACCAAACTATAAGTAAACGCAAAGACACACACGAAGGGCCGGACATGAGGGTTTTACACAGACTCCTCTGTTCTTCCTGAATTATGTACATGCTGTGCCGTCGAACTGTTATATAAATGCAAAATTGTACTTGTAGTCACAGTCATTGCTATTTGAGCTATGTCACAATTTTACATTGAAAAATACTGATACCATGTTTGATGGCTGAACTTGTTTATAATATACAGATGTACTTTACAAAGTTTGCAGGCTGCAAAGGAATCTTAAATTAAATACTTTTAAATAAATGTTCTGACATCTTTCAGTTCAATACTTAAACATGTCAAATACTTTACAAGAGTAAAACTTAAAACTAATACCTAATTTAAGCCCCAGATTAGCGTCATACATCACTTTCAAAGATTACTAATAATGCAAATTAAATTTAATGGAACAATCTGTCTCTGTAGATTATCTAACAAACATTGTATTAGTGTGAGGTAACGCATCATTAGCATACTTCAGTGTTTGTGCAGGTATACGCTCATACAGGTGAAGTGAGCACAGTCGGGCAGGTTACACACATATGGTCTCATTGCTCTCGGCCCAGTGAACTGTGGGCAATTAATCATTTGTTCCACTGGAGCGCAACTTCAACGAGAAGCCAACAGCAAGTAAGGGTATCTACTGTATAAGACCAATTCTTTACTGTAAATGTATGTAAATAATAGTGCACACATAGAAATAACATGCAGATGTCTCAGTTTGATTGGCAGAGGGTTTGTTTTAGAGAAATAAATCAACAGGTTAAAGTGAGATTAGGGTCCCCTGCAGTCCTTGTGTATGTAGTTATATTTTATAAAAAATAACTGAATTTACCTTTATGCTTTATTTGTTGTCGAATAAATTGTAGCTATGCGCACAGGGTTACTCAAAAGCACATGTTGAGATCTTACTACACTGCAAGATGCAGGTGTTTGGTCCATATAAAGTTTATAAAAGGAACCTGCATGCCGTGTTGTCATTTGAAGACTTGTGTTTGTATCCAGTAGGGTTCCAGGGTTCAGAAAGCAGGGCACAAACTTTGGTCAACTCCCGATATCTGTTTACACATTACCACAGACCCAAGCTCGGTCCGCACTAAAAACACTGACATCAGGAGCCCACTCCTGGGTCGCAAATCCTTAGGATGTTTTTCAGCCTCTTTCAGAGTGCCACTCATGGAAATCCAATTTAACTGAATAAATGCTGCGAGAGGTAACATGCATTGACAGGCTGTCACACAATGAAACACACAAGTTGTTCATTTGAGCCAAATATGAGATGACTATTATTCATCAAGCTGTTCATGAATAATGGGTTCAGTTGTTTGAAAAGAAAAATAACAATGACATACAATTTGTCAAGTATTTTGACATTTAGGAATAACTGCTTTAGCACAATGTGTCAGAGCATTTTAAATGTTAAATAGTAAATCACATAACATAATAACAACAATAAAAAAAATGTAGCTTAAGGAATGTAAATGTTTTTATGTTCATTTATTTATTGAATTTGTTTGGAAATATATTCAACAGAGGCTACCAAGAAAACACGAAAGCACAAGAAAAACTTGTCACATAATGTAACGTTACAATGCCATTCAGATTTCTAGCTTCACAAAAAAAACAAAGCATAGGGGTTTGATATACAGTCTGTCTCTCAAAAAGGCCACTTGCCCTTAAACAAAGCATAGACTGGATATTCATATACACAACAAAACAGACAAGATGGCATTCTTATTACCATCCACATTTTGTATTATAATGTGTTGACTATACTGGCATAGAAGGTAATTGACACAAATCCAACAGCAGTGAGTTTGACCAAGCTGTAGGAAATACGAATAACAAAATATGAACATTTGTGTTTATAAAAGTTTATACTTAAAGAACATCCTCCTCTTGTTGTAACACCATTGTGTTTATTGATGCAACTATATATTAATGAAACATGCTGGTAAAATTGAACAGCAAGAATGACAGATGTCACATTTGTCCTGAAGGCTAACATACATTGAATCTTTTCTCTCCACCACACCAGTTATGTGATGCTGCAGGATTGTGCCATTTTTCTCTGTAAATCTGCAATGTTTCTTGTTACCAAGGATTTTTTTTAGTAGTCATGCCAAATTGTGTTTAAATGAAAGTGATGGTGAAGCTTCTTTATATTTTTAATATTTTAAAAACTGTGACTATGAGATCTCCCAAAAATGTTATCGTTTGCTCTAGTTGTTATAAATAAGTACACATCTATTTACAGTGAAGATATTTTTTGAAGTGGTAAAATGTTGTTTAAATGTTGTTATAATGATTAAAAATCGAGATTGTCTCCCAGACCTGTCTTCAAATTATTGTTTTCATCTTGTTATTATTATTCTTTTTGTTATGAATAATCAATATTCTGTTAGAATGTTGTAAAGAAAAACTAGTAGAACATAGAATACTTACAAACAAATTTTTGAGGGTGAAATTAAAGTGATCAAATTCCAGACTACATCGAGATAATTTTTTGACAATATCGCATATGGTGACCCAAAGCATTGTTGTTGGTTTTGCCAATTCCATGCATTAGATAATTTGTGCTATTATCAGCAACTAAATTAAAGTATAAACTAAAATATTTGTATGTTTTGGTTACTATTTCTCTGAAATTGTGCTGACTTTCCAGTGAACTGCAAAATGGGACAGGTCAAAAATCTGACTTTACATCCCGGCATTACCATTTTACACCGCTGTAAAAATTTTTTTGTTTTCATCGCTTGTGTCTTGATACGTCACGACTCATGCCTGCTTAAAATATGGTGTCACGACAGACCGACAAAAACAGATTGGGTTAATGGCATGAGTGTCTGTTCTTCCACAGGACAAATGACACAGCGCTAATGTGATTTCACAGACAGATAAAGAGCATGTGTGTTTGAGAACGTTTTATTAAATGATCCCTGACCAGCATCCAGCTTCATGTGCAGTGTTTCATGTACTCGGACAGATTTAATAAACTCAGAGTTGATCCGTTTAACACACCACGGAAAGGAAAGCGGAACATGATTGGCAATAAAATTTGAGCTGGTTTAAAACAGAGAAGTCGATGCTAATTCAGTAAGTGAAGGGTTATTGTTTCCTAAACCTCTCAGGCACTGTTTGTACCTGTTGAATGCATGTAAGTGCACATACAGCACACATGAAAGATGAGAGGCTGTCAATTTCCTCAGGCTACGTGTACAGCTGCACGCTTTTACTGAACATATCATGAAACTCGGTGATCTGTTTCAGACTCGTGTCCTGCACCCCTCCGCACTTTTAGTGCCTACAACCAAAGTCGGTTTAGAAAACTTTTGCCACTGGGTGAACAAGTTTTCAATGTCTCTGGCTATTTCATTCACTTGAATGGGCGGATATAGATATTTCTCAAATCAATGGCAAACATTGTAATTTAAGTGCAGAATTCTGATCAAAACTTATGCCTGACAGAAACTGTATCAAAATGTTAGTTTTTAAAGTCTAGAAGTCCGTGCAAAATAAGAAGTTTTTTAAATGTTTGCACAGATGAAAAGCATTTTAAAAGACTCAGTGTAGAGCCCCACCTCAGACGACTATCTTTCTTTATCGATTAACAATTGGGTCTTTTCAATAGAAAGCAGGGCTTCCTTTTGTAAAAGCAGCCATATTGAGTGTTGCGTTCCTTCCCTATTCATAGTAATGACAATGATGCTTCTTGTCTTTGTAACAAACTACACAATTACAATTGGGTTTTTCAAATGGTTGAAACAGTGATGGTGTAGCCCTAATCTTGACCCCAAACTGTTCTCAAAAGAGACGTAGATGACAATAACGTTGCACAAAAGCTCTCTGGTTATTTTATAGGTAAAATAAAAAGAGCGTCTTTGTGTTAATATGATTAATAAGTTAATACGAATCATTAAAATATTTTGTTTTTGCGAAAATTTATAATATTTACAATAACTTTGTGCTCAAAGTGGCTGTAAGCAACAATGTTCTCCAAAGTAACACCATATCCTTCGTTTTGATTTTAAGTGCCAGCAATAATTTATTGCTTTTGATTACAATATTAAAATATTGCCAATTAGTACAATATTAATTTACTTCGAATCATAATGGTATTTGTGCACTAATTGTCCTCAGGTTGTTATTAAGTACCGTCAGTGATTTTTTGGGGAATAATTACAATGTTAAGTTATTACGAAGTTCTACAATATTTAAAAGAACTTTGTGCTCTCTGTGAGCAACTGTGAGCAACAGTTTGGCACAAAAATAGTACAAGAGCTTTATGGTTGTTGTTACAAACCAAAAAAAAGTTGCTAATTGCATTTTTTGTAGTATTTGCAATACTTGCAATATTTTTAGATAGTTTTATGCTCTAGAGTATAGAAATGAAAGATTCAGAATAAAACACAATTATTTTCTTATCCAGTGTGGTATTCCAGTGGCCACATCATTGTAAGTGCCAACCTCAGATACAGGTGCTGATCTTTGCTTCAGATATGTCTAGTTGTTTAGTAGATCTGTTGGACATTACAGGGAAATTTAATTACAGAAAAGTACAGAATGTATAGCAGAGAGGATGTTATATCAGCTCTGTCCTCTGAGTTGGTGTCCAACTTATTAACCAACTCTCTCTAAAATATCCACATTGTTTCCTTGTTTCCATCTTAGATAGCACATGTATTTGAGTCAACTGTTTGACTAAAAATAACCCAGACATTAAGCTCAAGGAGGTGGGATGAGGAAGCTGTAATGTAAAAAAACAACAAAGAGATGATGATAACACACATTAAAGACCGAATGTGATACTTTTAACCACACACAGCGTGTGTATGTGTATCAGCTCTAGAGCATCTCCAGAAATAAAGAGAGCTGTTCATTAAACACAAAGGCTACTTCAAGCACTCTTGAGTCTGGTGTCTAGTGTGGTTTTTACACTTCGGTTCTACTGTATGTCTGCAGTTTAAGTGGTGCTTATGATGTTAATAAATCTTTTAAATGAATAAATCATTCATGTTCACTACCTTTCACTGCCCCGACAGTAGCAAATGCAAATGGATTTGTAGTGTAGACTTTGATAGTAATATTGATTTTTTATATGTTTCAATCAGCATATTCTTTTTGATTACTATAATATACAATTAAAATTTTAGGTGAGCCTCTTTGCTACAGGTTCTTTTGTGAGTTTTCAATAAGTACTGTCCATCATAGTGCAAGGCTAAATAAAATTGAAAATTGTATTTGTACTTGTGACAAGTTGAAAGATGGTGATATTTATATTAACATATAATTTTAGCAAAAAGATTAGTTTATTCACTTGATCTGTACTGTACAGCGATAACTTACACCAGTAAACAGTACAGTGAGAACTTACATCCATAAACTGTAATATAGTATATCAATAGACAATATTCAAAACTACAGTAGATAATTAACTATGCCTATGTGTTATTGCATCTTGAAACTATTGCAAATTTTCTTCGGAATTTTGTGCATTCATTTTTTTTCAATATTAGACTGCTTCTACGGTGGTTAAAGTTTTTAGCACAGACCAAACAGTTGTTGCACAGGTATCATCATCTTTAAATACACAAATTCATATCATCAAATAAACAATACATTAATATAAGATGCTTAAGGATAAACAACAGCCATATCATTTTTATTGTACTTATTTTTTAACGTTCCATTTTCCTATAACATATAGGAATATACTTATATACACATATAGATACAGCAGTATACTATTTCTATGTAGTTTAGTGTTTTTGAACCCTACTATAGTACATTTAAAGAATGCTATAAAGTTTCCAGTACTACTGTTTATCAATTTACTACCAATAGACTACAATTTCCTATAGAAAATACTAAAGTACACCAAGGAAATGAGCCCCAGGTAGCAATGGGTAACAGTGCGATTTTAAACAGCTAAGTGGCATTGTGACGCATTACTTTTTGTGGCTGGTTTTACCACCCAGTTACTTTGATAACCAGAAGAATAACATTCACTGCAGCAGGTTATCAAGTTTCAATTGCAAGAATGGACACAACCCAAGTTAAATAGCGATGTTTTATTGATAAACACTAAGAACAAACCAACCAAAAAAATACCTATTTCAAATATGCACTCAAAACATGGGATGCGAGAAAGAAAGCAATTCACATATGAAACTTCAGTCTTCAATGACTTGTCAATGAGTTCAAAATTATCTTTACATAACCAAAAACTCCCCTTTAATCCAATCTTTCTGAGTTTCAGTTTAAACATTATGCACCCACTTCATTTCACTCCACCCATGTATGCACATGCCCATGATAAACCTTATATCTGATAAGAAATTGCTTTTATGCAGAAAGTGAAAGTGAAGAGATCTTTTGGCAGTTTTGGCCCATATTTGGAATTTGTTCTCTGCATTTAACCTATCCAAGTGCACACACCGTGAACACACATCAAGAGCAGTTTGGGGGGCGCCCGTGGAGCAGTTGGGGGAACGATGCCCTCCTCAGGCAATTTAACTCACTCCTGGTATTGATGGTAGAGGAGAGTGCTGGTTATTCAATTACCTCCACCGCAATCCCTGCTGGTACCGAGTATTGAACAAACGACCTTGATCACGAGTCCAACACTTGAACCACCAGGTTACAACTCCCCCCAGAAGAAGGTGAATAGTAATCTGTTCAGTTATATTACACTCTCTTTTAAGTTTCATAAAGTCAGGAATACAACACGATTCCCTTGAACTCTGCTGGTTATAGCTCATCCTTACTCACTTCAAAATTAAAAAACAGTGTGCTCCAGACTATTGACTGTAGTCAAAATGTTCTAATTATGTTTAGCCATTCACTTATACTTTTGGCAAACACCAAAACCAGTCCAACCAGAAATCACAGGAATTCATAGCTATTATACAAAGTGACGAATTCTTACTATGTGAATCGTACAAAAACCTACAATTATTAGATGAAAATATAATAATGAAGCCCATTTTCTAAACCTAACACTGGCGCAAAACCAAATCAAACCTAAGCATACAAATATGAAGAGCCAAAATCTTTTAGCCGACCAAAAATGAATAAAAACGTGCTACCTGTCAAGTGTATACAATTTATTTGCAGAGCACAAAGCAGGTTTGTTTAATTACCCACCATATAAAATCTTTGTGCAAACTATATCATGGAGTTTTATAATGATCTGTCAATGTAAGATGCTTGGGTTTATTCTCCAACAGAAATTGTTCTTCAACCAATAAGAGCCCTGGTGAAAGGTAAGCAATATCTGTTAAGGAGTGCAACTGAATGTATCTAGGTTTTCTCATATTATTTCTGTAATCATTAACTTTATAGTGTTGTTATCATTATCTGTGAATGTATAAATCCAAACCCTAATTCAAATTTAATGTTTTACTGTGATTAGATAAGATGTATTTAGGTTTTTATTTTCACTTTATACTATGCCATAGACAAGTCAAGAAAAAATGTATCTTGCCTCTATGATGCCTGAAGGGCACGTGAAGAAGCTCATGACTGTTGCTAATCGACTGACATGCCTCCGGTCACTCAAATCTTCATCATTACTCCATATTGAAAACGTAATGAAATGCAATGCATACAGTATGCAAGATATGATGTATAGGTCTAATTAGCTAAATACACTGCAGGGGAGCATTGTACCGCTCAAAAGGAAGTGTTAAGGTTTCATTTGAAAAGATCACAAAAACAGTAAAAAGGAAAAAGATTTAAGTTAATTGTGTCAACCTGTAGTCATGACATTTAAATGACTGACTTATTCATGGGGGTCAGGGCCGGAGGTTTACAACCCATCTCTTCTCTAGCACTTAATTGCTTGTTATGAGTTTCAAGCAGCGTTGTCTTGATGGTACGGCATCATTTGATGCTGTGTTCTGCAAGAAAAATGAGTAAATGTTTGAAAGCATCTGCATACGGTGGTTCACGGTCACATCGGTGCTCTTCAAGCATTAAAGGTTTATATATTTGCATTGCAAACATAAGAGAACATGTGTACACTTCTCATAATGTTGAGGTGAGTGTAGGTGAAAGCAAGATATAGAAACTGAGCTGTACGTGAATGTTAAGTCAAATAAATCGCTTTTATAAGACTTAATAGCAGTTTAGTCTAAAAAAAAGCAGGAAAGCGGTAAATGTTAAAGTTTTGTTGCTATGGTTGCAAGGTCCTGTAAAGGTGTTCTTAATAAAATGTGTTGGGTTTTTAACAGGCACTGCACTAAAAAACACTAAACTGATATTGCAAGCATGCAGAAACACAGAGATGAGACGATTAAAGTGATAGTTCACTTAAAAAATGACAATCGTGTTGTATTTTCACGCACTCGTCGCCTATATACACGACTTTCTTCCTTCTGCAGAACACAAAGCATACATTTTGATTAAAGTTAATAACCGAACAGCTCGTTCACTTCTATGGTGTGGAAACAAAACCAATGCAAGTCCCGGTCACCAACATTCTTCGAAATATCTTGGAGATGTGAAATGACCATAAGGCGAGTAAATGATGACATTAAATGCATTTACACTCTTCTATACTACGACAGAAGCGTAGAAACAAGCAGTTGTGTGGGGTGAAAAGTGTAATCTAATCAGTTTTACTGAAGCTTCTTCAACATTGACAGCTCTATAAACTCTGTCAATAAATGCTTGAGACAACAAAGATAAAGCAATGAATAAATTAAGCTAAACAGTGCAAGCAAAGTGATGTTTTATACAACAATGATGATCTACACAACACATTCACTCCTGTGAGAAATAATAAGTGTGTTAATATTCAACTCAGTTAAAACCATCACACATCTCAGGCGATGCTGTGAGTGTTTAAAACAATAAGTTAAAATGTTAAGAGTTCAAGTGAAAGACTTTTATTATATCAAGCAAATAAATGACACGCGCTGCTTCTCTTCCGACGCGCTCGCGCGCGACGGTTACAGGCGCTCGCGCGCGACGGTTACAGGCGCTCTGAGGTAAGCCGAATTTAATCTTTAATTTACGGAAATATGATTTATTTAATCAAATATTTGCTTATAATGCACTTTTATTTGAATACATGTCAAAAATGAGCTCGTATGTGATGTAAACTGAACTTATTACCTCAGGGGGGAAAATGTGATATTATGGATTTCTCTGCTTGTTTATTTGCTATCATCATGTATTGAACAGAATGAGGTTAAGCAATCAGAACGGCTTGTTTTTAAGAGTTCCGTGTCGCAAGAGTAACCTTCATCAACTAATTTGACTTCATTTAAATCTTATTGTTGTCATATGTGACCATAAACAAGCTCAGACATAACGTCCGATTATAAACGTCATCAACACATCAGACACTTAAACTATCCCGAAGAAAACTTCCGTTAGTGATATAAAAGTCAAATACCTTGAAGTCCTTTACATCCCGAGCAGTCGGGCATCTTCAGAGGAACAAATCACACAGAAGCTCAGTAAATGATTTTAAATGTTAAGGATTAAACGCATAATCCAATCCTGAACGAAGCTTGAATCTCGTGGTTGATGGTGACACGCCGGGTTCACTGAGGGAAGTGTGCACGAAATGAAGTGCACTCAAAAGTGTGAAGCTGGGAAGAGTCTCCTTATGACATCATACTGACGTCATCACTCAGTCTGAACATACACAGCTCCACTGTTCATTTCTGTCTGTGTGACAGAACAGTGTGCACTAAACTCATAAAAAAGATTTTTATTTCATGCAGACAAAAATCAACATTTATTCCTGTAAACAAACAACTTTAAAAGGAATCGTTCACCCACAAATTCTGTCATCGGTTATTTTATTTTATTACGCAAATGAAGATATTCTGAAGAATGTCGGTACCCGAGTGACGGCAGCTTCGGCTGTATTGACATAATACCAATGCAAGGAGACTGCTGCCGTCATCCTTTGACTAACACGATTCTTTAAACTTTCTTCGCTTGTTCTGAGATAAAATCAGACATAGGTGTTTGTAAATGACACGAGGGTGAACTGTCGCTTTAACAGATGCTGACCTTTTGTGACTTCTTTCCCTATTTGACTTGGGATAAGGTGTTTCAAGGGTTAAAATTCCTATTCAAACATGTAACACTGTTTCATTTCTGTCTGGAACATTGTTTACAAATAACCATAATGTAAATAAAACCAGCATGCGCCAACAGTTCTAGAGGTATTAATGTGTGTGATTGTGTATGTTGTTAACATCGCCACCTGGCAATTACTCACCCTATACCCTGAAACACAACGCAGGGAAAAATGCCGTTTAGACCACATTGTGCCCTGTTTTCTTACAGTTCATGAGGCATGACGTTGTATAGGCAAAGAAAATATTACAGGGACTGTGTAGCGTAAAGAGCAGTAAGTCACTAAACATAAATACAACGTCATGGCTAAGGCACGATTCCTTAACTTTTTCCTGTAACTTGCAATAACAGATAATCATGCCACAATCATGCTGTGAATGAGTTGCATTATAGTGTGGTCCGTGGGAATTAGATTTATTTTGTGTGAACCGTCACTGGGAGGTCCACCATTACTCTGAAAGCCACACACTGTGCAATGACAGCCTTCAGTTAATCCCAATGAAACCATAAAGCATCCTTAGTTGTGTTTGTAATAAAACATTACCTTCAAATGGGTAGTTCACCCCTTTAAAAGGGGTTAGAAATTATAATTAAATTTCTCTTATGAATTATTCCCTCCATAGCTCCAAACCTGTATACATTTCTTTGTATGGTTGAGCACAGAGATTTTTAGAAGAATGTTTGTAGCTAAACAGATTCTGACGTGACGTGAAGTGTTGTGTCGCCAAGTATGGTGTTCCATACTTGGAATTTATGCTTTGCATTTAACACATCCCAGTGTACACACACAATTATGAACTAACACACACACACACACACACACACACACAAACAATGTGAACATGCACCCAGAGCAGTGAGCAGCTGTGCTGTGGTGCCCAGGGAGCAGTTGGGGGGAACCGAGTATCGAACCAGCTCCTTGGGAGCCCAACACTTGAACCACCAGGCCACGACTGCCCCCAAATTTGATCGGACCAGCACATGTTTGCTCTTAAGGAGAGGTGTAAACCTCATGAGGGCTATGTATACTGCTAACATCTCCAAGGCATTGATATGCCAGCGTAGTCAGAGAGCGGTCAATGGACCCAAAGCTATGTTCCTGTGACACACTGCGCTCCACGATTTGCCTCCAGACCTCCCGGAGTGGGGGCCTGCCCTTAGGAAGATCACTGAGGACCAAAGGGCTAGGATACTGCGGCATTGCGACTTGACCTAAATTCATCTGCTGCCAGTGTGCCAATGTGCTCCACGTAACATGACTTTGTAGGCAAAGCTGTAGTGGTCTCATATTCAACAATCCGAGGGGAATTACTCCGGCAGAGAATGCCATATACATCAGGAGCCTCTGGAAAGACCAATTTGCATGAGGCCTGAGCCAGGTACGCCGGCAATATCTGTGCACGCACTTCTGTGAGTCATGTAGACATAGGTACAGAATCCAGTTTCATACTGTGATTGGAGATGCTCTGAACTAGAGAGAGCTTGCTCTTCTCTCGGTTGACCTGAAGACCCAGACAGGCTAGGTGTTTGAGCACGAGTTCCCTTTGCTACAGCGGAACTCTGGCGATTGACCCAAGATGAGCCAATAGTCTAGCTAGTTCAGTATCCGCACTCGGGCGCTATGGCAGCCTACCCGACCATCGTGAAGACACAGGGGAACAGGGAAACCCCGAATGGCAAGACTTTTTATTGATACGCTCGCCAGACATATCAGGCAGGATGGAGACGTAGAAGAACGTGTCTTTCAGGTCTATTGCTGTATCGAAATCTTGAATGGCAATCTGTGTAGATATCTGTTTAGATTGCGATATAGATAAAGTATAGGGCACAACCCTCTGCATTTTTTGGGTACGATGTATTATGGGCTGTAGAAGCCCTGAGACATCTTGGTTGGTGGTGCCTTTTGTCAGAAGGGTGGCGAACTAGATGGCATCCACTTCCCGAGGCTGGTCCCATCAGGAGCACTTCCTTGCATCACTTTGAGGATGCTTGACGGGTCTCGACCACCTACTTCCTCAGGGCCAGCTTTCTCTGGAGCGCTGACGCTGTTTGGGAGCAGAGGGAGGATGGGGCCAGAGCTGTGCACGGGCAGCCGGGCCACATCGGGGCAAGAAGTACTGCATCGCATCCATCTGGGGTCAAGAAATGTTTGCTTCTAAACATTCTTCCATATAGTTATAATAAAGTGGTATTGTTTGTTGGGTAAGATATGGATGTAATGTACTCACCAAAACAGACTCAGATTTTTTCAAAAAATGAGCAACTGCCCAAACCACCCTTACCAACGATAAAGCATCACCCTCAAATCTAAAACAACTAAGACATTGTCTAGCCACCCTTTACCCTAGCAACGCACAGTCCTACACTCCATTAATACCCTTTAATGTCCATCCAGGACACTATAGCAACACTATGCCAAAAAACAGAGTTTAGCCGCTAAGGTTTTAGAGTTTCTTAATGTGAAGAGAAACATTTTCTGCATCAGACAGAATTCCATAGAAGTGCATACTTTACCACATTTCCTTGATCCAAAATGCTCACCTGACTCCTCTCAACCCTAACACTATATTCAGCAGATGGCTTCAAGCAATTCACACGTTCAATCGTGATTTCCTGCTCATGTTGACACTGCTGTAATAATCACGGCGTGGGAGGCATCAAGCCCACGGGTGCATCTGCTCGTGAGTGACAGTGAAATGCCAAGCATTAATAAATACGGCTGTCATGGGGTACTTGAGCCCCTGGTGAGATACTGTCCTACCTCAGAGGATATGTTCTCTAATTAAGTACTTAAATTACAATCACAACAATTAGAGTTGCAGGGACAGTTGAATTTGTAAAGGAGGTTCTGTATATTAGAAAGACATCATATGCCCATATTTTCTATATGACCCAATTATTTTTTGAATCTAAACACTTATGAGACAATTAAATTTCTGATTATATGAAAATGTGTTGCTCTGTCTGATATAGTCATTCTACACAATCTAACCTGATTGGTATTAATATCTGTTAAACGATCTATTTTTTGATGAATTTATGAAAACTGTTCTGGGGCTCGTTGACTATTGTTTTATTTTATTCTATTATGGTAATCAATGCTGCCCCAGAAATCTCGAAACAATCTTCAAAATATCTCCCATGTGTTTAACAGAACATAGATATGCATACAGGTTTAGAACAATTGCCGTGTTATATCACAACCAGCCCACCTTGCCTGCCCCCACTACTTTTTTAAACTAGGTAACAGATAAAAAACAAGACTTTTGATGTTCGGCAAACCCTCAAAAGGCTTGTTTTCACCCGAACACACGGCCCTGTTTTCTGTGAACTTTGGCCTACTGCAAAGTTCAATGTCCCGCCTGCAGATAAGAGACTGTGAGTCAAACTGCTCTCATTCACTTTGTTTATTCATCATGAGAAGAGTGTAGACCAAGAATAGTTCTTACAGGACTGCATTATCTTCTCTGTTATGTAATCATTATATATATATAATGTGCAATACTGGCATGACTTCTGGAAAATGTTGGAACTTTAGCCAAATCATCACTGTGGCCAAGTGAAAGGTATTATCAATCGATAAACTGGCCTGGCTGACATTAGTATGTCACTACTTAAAGTGTTGACAACACAACGCAACAACACGTCTCTGTCTCTTGCAATACTTTTGATAAACTTTGAACATGGTAAAGTGTGAACAGTAGTTGCATGGGGGGAGGCGAGTGATCCCTGAGTTGTTGTATTTTTTGCAAAATGTCCAGCTGTCAAGACTCGCATGAATAGAAAAAACAGCCAGCATGTTATAGAAAACTCAATGTATGACTTTCAGATAGGAATATCAGCAAATGTCTTTTTTATTTTCAAGACTATACATTCTTCAAACTGTATATATGACATACACAATACAAACAAGACAGAGAATGCATCTTTTACCAATACAATATCCAAAAGTTGTCTATTTGAAGAAAACTCATATGTTGTACTTCTTTAGCAACCAGTTGTTACAAGTTATTGTTCTGTGTTAAATGTATTTTGTGAATCTGTTTTGTTAATTCACATCTTTGATAGCAGACCCATTAAAAATATTGAAATCAAAAGATAGTTTGATAACCAAAATTATTTGTGTTGTGTCCTCTGGTCATGTATCCTAGTGAAAACTTTCTGATCACATGTTAAATGTATTTTTATTTGGTATTTGCAAAAATGTTGTATTTGATGTTCAATTCACAATTCAGTGTCTGTCCAACATCGCAGGATAATGACAAGAAAGTTTTCCAACCACAATTTAGTGTATATGTAACGTTTGAACTTGACCTCAAGACAACTTGGAGTTTTACTGACATAGATTGCAATATCCAACCACAAAACAACATCTGTTCAACATTGCATACTGACACTAACCCAACATTTGGTTTTGACATGAACCCAATTTTCAATTATAAGACCACTTTCTGTGTAAAAAGTACAGAAAACATTGTTTCGCTGAAGTAAGACAACTGGAAGTAAGGGGAATATAACATTAAGAAATACAGTTTTTTTCCTCTAATACACCCTGGCCACAACTATTTGCATTCCCAGAAAGGCACACCAATTCTTTGACCTAAACCCTGTAGAAAATGAGTAGGATATATTAGAAGGAGGAGCACCAACATTTGGAGACTCTGCAGAAATTCTATATGGAGAATTCGTCCAAGATCAATTGTCATGTGTTCATTTACCTCCTCAGACATTATAAGAAAATACTCGTGCAAATGGTGAAAGTATAAAACACATGAGATGGGCTAATAATTGTGGCCGGGGTGTATAATTTATTTCTCAATGTGAAATTGTCCCCACCTTTAGTTGTTTTTCTAAAATAAAGATCGTAAGGGAAAACCAATTTTTTAGCTTATATTTACCAAGTTTATTGGTAACTGTATATCATTTTATTTTATAGCCCTCTTCATTGCATTTCAATTATCTTTCATTTGAGCCTCACAACTAGCAAGCATTTAGTTTTGACAAATAAAAGACATCAATTTCCAAATTTTTGTATTTTAATGTCAACCTGATTTTCTATTACAACTATAATTTACCATCTGTATAAGCTTTGTGTTTATGTTTAGATAAAGATAGCTTTTGACGGATTACATACATTAATTTTTATTACCAATTCAACATCTGACAAACAACATACACTGACAGCAGCTAAACGTTGGGTCTTAACGTCAATTTCCAATCACAATTCAACTTTGGAGACTGAGAGCTCAACGTTTGGATTTAACGTCAACATAATTTTCATTTTCAACCAAAGTTCATGTCAAAAGTTGGATAACAATGTCTTTTTGAAATCATCAGCCTGCTGTTTTTTTTATGTCCATAAAAGTAAATGGGTACCAATTGTACGCCATATTTGGTTATAAACTATCTTCAAAAAATTTTCAATTGTTCTCGACGCGGAAAGAAAGTCACACAGATTTTGTTTTCAAGAGGATGAATAAATTTGCAAATTTTTGGCATAAAGTGTCCCTTTTAAGAATGTTATGCTTATTTCTGAAAAAAGAGCTTGTTGAATAAATCAAATTGGATTTTCCAAAGTAGATAACAGTGAAGAAATTGCCCTGTGATTTGGAGTCATTCTCTAAAATAAAGTGATTTACTTAACATGTCCTTTGAAAAAGCTTCTAACGAAATATTTCAATAGTGACCAATCTAAAGAATATTAATCTATTTGTGGAGACCAGGGAGTGAAATGACATTAATCACCTCTCAGATTGAAAAAAATATAATGGGCACATGCTTCATCCTTAGAAGTAAAGTAATTGTCTACAGAAATATAAGAGTTGACAACATGTTATTCTGTATTTTAATTGCATTATAGTTGCAGCATGTGTAGAAGATGAACCTGTTTTAATGAGTTTAAAATTAGGGTCTCAATCAGTGCAGGCATTCACACAATTGCATTTCATTTGTCGAACAAACCTTCTCCCTATATTCAAAATTTCTGCATTCTTATTCATATGCAAATGTAACTACAGCTATAATAAAAATAGATAAGAGGACACACCTCTTTGTCTACAGATATTTCAGAATTATGCGGTGATTTAAATGGTTTGGATCAAACAATAATTTTTAGTGGTTTGGTCCTTTGTCATGAGAAAGGGATCATCCACAATTGGTATAAACACATATCTAAGATTTCTGGATAAATATATTCCTACTACTAAGTTTGACTTAAAGGCACATTTTAAAAACAACTATGCAAAGTAAGGGTTCCTTTGAGAATTTCACCTGCTGTGGTGAGAGATAAGATTTTTCCTCTTTTATAACTGTAGTTCGGCAATACACTGAAAGAGGACGCTATTCCAAGTCCCATGTCACCCACAAAACGTCATGCAAAATATATAAAACTAGATATTTACCAGTTATGCATATTGAAAGTAACATAAATGAGGGGTCAGTGTGTGGCTGGTTTTCAATGTCCGTTGGTGCCCACTCATATTCCAAACTCAAATTCAGATAACCTCTTAAACAGGCAAGTATTTATAAATTCAAAAAAATTCAAAACCGCATATACAGACAAAATAAAACATAAATAACATGATTCAGTTTTACACCTTTTCATTTGTAGAAGGTAGCTATTACAGCCACAGAAAATATTGAAGGCAAGGTCACTTTTTCATGAACAGTTGTAATTTTAAATTGAAAGCAAACAAACACATATCTTTCTGTTATGCTCCAACCTCACACATCATTCCTCATTTTATAGCTTTTATTTAGGTAATTTGCTTCCTGCCCCTTAATGCTGATTGGCTACAAGTTTGTTCTGGTACTCAGCCCGACTAAGTTTTCAAAAGTATTTTCAGAAATTGATTACCCTGCCTTCAAAGGATACTTTCCAAAACTTTTCTAGTTTTTCTTAATTTATTATTTTTAGTTATGTGTTTAGGTGAATGTAGATTTGTTAATTTTGTGAATTGATATTTATCTGAAATGTTAAACCATTTTGTTTTTTGCAGAAAATTAAAACTAGAGAAACATAAAAAAATAACAGAAAGGATGCTCTCTATTTTAACATTTTTCAAATACTGCAAAAAAGATGATATTCACTTTTAATATAAGCTTTGGAAAAAGTTGTTTTTGATAAAATAACCTGAAAATATCAACAACATTGTAGGATTAGTTTTTTATGTATTTAAATTAAAAGGAATCCCTAAGTTTATTAACAAACAATATCAGTTCACATTGACAACTTTAGAATAACTTTTCGCAAAAGAACTCTGACAATCCTTTAGACAAATTAAGAGGATCCCATCTAGAGTAATGAGAAGATATTTCAAATTTTTTCAAATTCAGCAGACACAAAATATTGCTTCATACTGCTATTAAAATTATTGCTTTGTTTGTGTTCATGATAAATGTTCTTGATCATTTGTCATAAAATTACATTTTATAAAGCATAAGTCAGATTCCCTGTGGGCAATATTCATTTGTTTGACATCTCAACATTTTTATGACAAACATTTTTTACCCTGCAAAACAAGTTTTTTAATGACCTGAGGACATCGTGTGACATTATATTAACATTTTAAGAAATAATAAATAGTATATAACTAATAGAACTACCATGTATGAATTCCCTTCAATGACATATTGAGGTTGACAGATTAAGACGTTTTCATAGTGTTCGCCAACACATTAATGAAATCAATTTTATAAATAATGCATACATTAAATGACTGGAGCAAATGAGCCTGTATTAAATGGGTTCCAGAAACGATAACATGACTCAACAAACACTGCTGTATGGAGATGAAAAGGTTTAAAGTTTTTTCGCTCTTTAATGTTCATATTTCTGCAGCACTGCCGTTTTAACTTATTCATCTGCTTGTTATCTTCTGGCTTCATGGGCTCAAAAAAATTCTGCTTTCAAGTCTAAAGGGAACAATTAGTTCAATCTTGTGGCCCAAAGCTTCACTATTTTGATATTCAAGCAGCAGACTCTTGTGGTCTGTCCTATTACTCACAACAAGAAAGCATAAAAAACAACTTTCAGATGGATGGTTTCATTTATTAGATCAATGCATTTTTGGCACATCTTGTGAGGCAAGGGAACACAAATATGAAACCGGTGTGCATGTGATTTATGAGGACAAAGAAATCCTTCACCATTTGTTAGCATCCTGAAGATACTGTAGACAAATTATCCAAAATAACTTCTGCATTCTGAAATAAACCTGATAAATTTAAATGAATCTTGATAAAGATCAGAGTTGTAAAAAATTGAGATTTATGAGTTAGAATAACCAATTAATTGGTTATGAAATGCTTGGTGTCCAGATGGAACAACAAACTGAAGAATTTAATGAAAAAAGATCAAATATAATGTTTATAAAAATAAATTTATATTAAAATATGGATGAATTAGAGGCCATTTGGACTATTTGTGCTTGATATATTTTTTATTTTTGTTGTTGTTACCTTCATTCTAAGAGCAAACTCTTTTAAATTAAATTTTGACCCTCCCATAAAATGACTATAAATATTAAATTTAGATTTGTTCTCTAATTTATAACAGATCCATACTCTTCAAGTGCATTAAGAATCATGTGTCATTGTGATCTGATGAGTCTCATTGAATGTTCTTAATGTTCAAGATGATTAATTGTCCCATGATTCATCTTTTTGTCACATCTGTGTCAAGGTAGGTCAGTCATTATCAGGTTTATTCAAAGACACTGAACAAATGCTTATTATTTACATTTACATTTACATTTAGTCATTTAGCAGACGCTTTTATCCAAAGCGACTTACAATAGTCGAGGAGACAATGAAGCGGTAAATAGCCGATACAACAATAGGTGAACAAGTGCTACAACAATGCTACCGAGTTTATTATAACATCAGCCTTTTCAATTATTCATTAATAAATGAAGCTTTGGGGAAATAATGTTGGATTTTATATTCACAACCTTATACAAAATCACAAAATATATTATCAATAAATAGATGTGCTCTGGATTTTAAGGAATTATACAAAATACCCACATACACATAAGCAATATGTATTTTTATGCATTGCAAAATGCAGTGTTTTGATACGTTTGACATTTTTCACACATAACGAACATGTGAAAATGTGTTGTCTTCACTTTGTGTTTTTACATAACTAAATGTCTCCAACATTGACTATTAAATTTATCAATACCAAACCTCAGGAATCGTAATAAGTCATCTTACAGAAATGTGAGAGACTAACAGCATGACAAGACGCATAAAAATCCGAAAAAATCTGAAAAGTAAAAAAAATACTGTTATTTGGTAGAAGGTTAGAATCTCAGCTGCTGTATGTCCAAACACATAAACTATACTTTTATAGCTTCTTAAGACTATTTTTAAATATTTTGTGTCCTTTTACACAAACTTTAATTGGAAAAACAACACACAATGCAATTTACCAAAGGACACTAGAAATTGCTGACACACAAAAAGCAGAGGATAGGTCTGATGAAATCAACACATGGCAGAACCTGAGTTTCTATAAATGATTCAATCATTTTATTCACACTTCTATGATTCTTTGCTTCTAGACATCTTGTGTTTACCCAACTACACAAATGCTCAATGCCATAAAACAACAACAGAATAAAATATAGTGTGTAACTGTCATTCCAATTAATTTTATTGAGCAGTTACGCTTAGCAAGACCCCTACTCATATCTTCTCTATAGATATTCTGATGCATGTGTTCTTAAAAACACATTTTCTTCATTTGCTTTTTTGTAAGCATAAATAATATATTCTGTACATAGCATTGTTGAATTTATTAGTATAAGTATTTTGCCTTTTTTATTTTCTTAAAGTGGTATTCAGTATGTACCTCTATGTTGTAATGAAAATTAAAATGATACATGTCAAGTCAAGTGATCTTAATTTATAAAGCGCTTTAAACAAAATACATCATTGAACAGCAGCTGAACAACATTGATTGGTAAAACAGTGTGTCCATAATGCAAAATGATAGTTAAAGGCAGTTCATTGAATTCGGTGATGTCATCTCTGTTTCCTGTGGTCCTGTCCCACTGGTAGTCTTAGGCAAATTCTTTACAGGGGATCTGTATCCTGGGCTCTAGCTATCCTGGTCTCCGCTTTCTTTCAGGGTTGTAGAGGGCTTTTCTAGTAAGAGATCCACCATCCGGTCTGGATACGTAAAATTTGAAACTGAATCCGGATGACTGCAATTTCGCTCTGATCTGGATGCAGGCTGGATCTAGTGGCTTGGGGGAGAACTAGGGGCCAGTTCTTCTCTGACCAGATGAATCCAGCCGGTGAATTCCAGGCTGCAGCAAAGCAGAGAAGAATCATCTGTTTACTATGGTCTTATCCCAAAGGTTTTCTGTGGCAAGGTCTTACAGAGGTCTTACTTTGTATCCGGGCTGTAGTTGTCCTAGTCTCCGATTTCTTTCAGGGCTGTAGGGGTCTTTTCTAATTCCTGATCCACCATCTGATCTGGGTATGTACTGGATCCAGGTGACTGCAATGCCTTATGATCTGGATGCAGGCTGGATCTGGTGAACTCGGAATTTGAGAGAAACAGACTAATAATAGTGTAGATGCCATTCTTCTAATGATGTCGCAAATATATCAGGTGTTTTGGAAAGTGTTCCCTGTTCTTGTTTACCTAATTAATGCAGTCTAAAAATCCGGATTTGGATATAAGAAGCATGTTAGTATGTTAGGGTAAGCAAGGTTAAAGAGATGTGTCTTTAATCTAGATTTAAACTGCAAGGGTATGCCTTCCTCCGGAACACTGTTAGGTAGGTTATTCCATAGTTTAGACGGCAAGTAGGAAAAGGAACTGCCAGCCGCAGTTGATTTTGATATTCTAGGTATTATCAAATTACCTGAGTTTGGAGGACGCAGTGATTGTGGAGAATTATAATGTAACAGGAGCTCATTCAAAAACTGAGGTGCTGAACCATTCAAGGCTTTAAAAGTAATGAACAAGATTTTAAAATCGATGTTTGATAGGGAGCAAGGGCAGTGTTGACAGGACCAGAGTAATATGCTTCTTTGTTCTTGTAGGAACTCTTGCTGCAGCATTTTGGACCAGCTGTAATTTGTTTACCAAGCGTATAGAACATCCACCCAATATAGCATTACAATAATCCAACCTTGAGGTCATAAATGCATGGATTAACAATTCTTCATTTGACATTGTATCATTGCGATAAAGGGATGCTGGAAAAGCCACCCTTGGTTGTAAAAACAATGATTTACAAAGAGCCATCCTGAATATCAATCACCAATCCGTATTCAGGTGAGAGGGGATTACAGTTTTGCCTGAAACAATGGATTCCTATCAGGCATTTCCCTTCTTATTTTAGTGAAGATTACCAAAAGGGATCTGAGTGTTGAAACAAACATGCACATATTCCATTGGACTCATGAGGGTTACATGCTTTGTAAGTTTACAAGTATTATGTTATAAAGATTTGCTTTCCATTCGAAATTGTAAAAGGACATCATGTTCTTTATGACAGGATGTTATAGCGGTAGGAATGTTTAATCATTTTGAGGGTCTGACCAGGTGTTTATATAAGAGACAGCTGGGAGACAGCGATATTTCATCTTGGCCAGTGGTTGAGGTCTTGGCCTCATCCCACGTGCCTGGACACATCTCCTGTCATTTATCACAATAGCACATTGACGAGGGCACTCGATCACATGATCTTCCTTGCCCACATTCATATCAGAATACTTATATCCAACCAAGACTATGGATGGGTGTTTTTTTACAGTTATTTTAATTGACAAGAAACTTGTGGTCTCCCCGAGATAGCATAAACTAACTTGGATGGCAGGTCACAATTACTTATAGGGCTTCAACCGGGTTCAGTATGCTCAAATACATCACTTAATATACTGTCAATTAATGTGTTATATATCATTCAAGAACTGTTTTTGGTTCCACAAAAAAAATTGTGGATTTGTGATTTGCTCAAAGTGTCTTGTCAAAGATTATTTTGGAAGAAGGACATTGGATTTCCCAATTTAAAAGGTCATTTATAGATCTCATATCATTTTTCTCAGAAGCTTTCTTGTTTGCTTTCATTTGGTCACATTTAACCTTTGGAATTTCCATATTTAACCAACATTATAAGTAATCAGCAGCTCATGGAGATATACAACCGGAGATAATCAGTAAAGTTGAACAGCTTTCTCTTCTGTTGTGTTTATTTTTAGATTTATAGAAGAGCAGAACTAACCATTTCATATTTATAGCAAGATAACCAAATACATAAGACACAGATAGGTTAATGCACCAATGCCCAATGTTTTCTAGCAATAATTTAATAAAGCTCAAGAATAAAAAAAGTGTTTCATTAAATTTGTGTCATCGTTAAGCCTTTACACAGCTCCACAAATATAAACTTTGCCTTAACTCAAGATTCAAAATCTGCCCAACTCTAGTATTTGGCCAGACCTGGTTAGTGCCAAGTAACATGTTAGAAAGTGTGTTGGATAAGCATTTGAAGAACTTTGCATAATGTCAATGTGGATCTCTGGCAGGCTCTGCAGTGCCGTGAGAAAGCAAAGTGAACTAATGGATTCCCTTCTGCTGTGCCAACTGCTCTTTACTGACTCTTCATTTTAAAAAGCTTGAGAAGTATCATATTCCCCATTGTTTTTCAGTACATACCGACCCGAAGCTATTCTACTAACATCATTTCAGACAGAAATCCTTGGCTTATCTTTACAGTCTGATGGACTGAATGTGGAAATTGTAGGATACATTAAGTTAAAGCCCAGATATAGTAAGCACTGATGCACACATTGAAATCTAAGAAGTGGCCATTTATCTTATTGAAAGTTTTGCTGAACAGAAATAGACTTTGTAAATGCTTATTGGTGACATTTTTAGGACCCATAAATAAATGAAATAGAGCCAGCATCTGATTCCTGTGCCTGCATGCAAAATTTAGTTAAATTTCTCTTTATTTATCTACAGTTCTATGTTGTTTCCTCATGAAGTGCATTCATTAATTATTTATAACTATTTCTATAAAAGTTTACCATATTAAAAAATATAAATACACTTATTAATACACCTTTACTAGTTATTTATTTTCTAAAAAAGGCTGTTTATTCTACATGGCTTGGAACGTCACCACCAGCTGTGTTGTCATCTTCAACACAGTTCAGACTGTATGAATACAAATCAGAAAACATGTTATTCTAGTATAAACTGTGGAAGATCAAGTGCAAAAATACAAGTCACAGTTAGTGCCTGGCTAAATGTTTTTCTGTAAGAAAATCAGAGATACACAGAAAAAATGTTTGCTGAATACACAACACTACAGTAATAAAAAGGTAAACAAACAAAAGCATTGACAAAATAAAAATTTTAATGCATCCACAGACACAACTTCTCCATATTATTATATATCTTTGTTGATTTTTATATTTAACAAGCATAGTATGATAAAATATATATTAATTTCCCTGTGTTTGGAGTGCCAAATCAGAGTGATATCTGGCACAATAACAGTAAAATGTCTGTTAAATTATGAAAGGTTTTTACAGTGTTTTCTGATCCCATCATGTTACATTTTTGCTGCAGTTTGGACTCATACATGGAAACCTGTTTGTGAAACATGTCATTTAAATTAAGTAAATGACAAAAATTTAAAAGGACACCCGCCTCTGGTTGACACCAAGCTTAAATCTAGTGAAGACAGCAAATTAATAACCTAATTGAATTTGGAACTGATTATGTGCCCATACCGTTTTGTTCGGAGAGGGAAATAGCCTCCTGACCATTTAAGTAACAATGTGGTAAACAGTCCACGTGTTGTTACCGAAACCCAAACATCCGTAAATGACTTATACAGACTATAGCCATGATCACTCATATTTTTGGAGGCCAGAGAACATGGAAACGATTTTGGTATAACAACCACCATCCGCTTTCTAATGTGAGAAACCATATTGTGACAGTAATGACTGGATTTCGGACGTCAGAACTGTTCCGTACCATCAAACCAGATAGGAACCTCTTGACGCAACGCTAGATGGTCGGGACCCTGTGATTATTTTCATCAACCGAACTATGTGTTCACACATGAATGTGATGTTCTCCTTCTCATACGGCATATTAATTTTCCCCTAACAGATGGCACCACGAATTGGCCCCTGAGCACAAGAAGGAAACAAAGCATTTGATTGAAACAGCGTCCTAATGTGTGTGAATACAAACATCACACAGCCGTTCAGCATGTTAATAGACGGAGGTCACTTCCCAGACACGTATCTCAAAGGTCTAAGGAGACCGTATATATGAGCAGATGGATCTGTTCCAGCAGCGGGGACAAAATTATATTTTTTCCATAAAAGTCTGGGGAATTTACCCATTTTAATGGTTGTCGACTGGTTTTCATTTAAGATGCAGATCTGTCACTAGACATGAAGTAAGAATCCAACATTAGATTCAGAGCTAAGGGTCAGCGGTAATTACATAGGATTCTGTTAGACTAGGCAGGTTCAACGACTGATGTACAGTGCCATTCTCATGTTGATAAAAATATATGTGTGTTGAAGATTATCAAAAGCTTTTTTTAGAAGAAAAAAAGCCCAAGTTGGTACTACAGATGTAGAGATGTGGTTAGAAGCATTATTCCTCATCATAATGACTGGTAGACAAATATAGATTTTGATTCTAAGCAGGGTAAACAAGCAACATACCATGGACTCGAAATCAAGAAAGTAGAAGCGTTGTTTTTTTGTGTCTATGCGTCTGACCCTAAGTTGTCTTGGATCCTGGGAAATCCCTGGGTGGAATGACGTAAAAGGAACTTATGAATTGATTGAATAGCAAATAGAAATAATTGTATAACAAAAAAAAATTCCAGATGCAATTAACAATTTACTACACCATGTTGTTAAACCATGAATGGGGTTCATATGATAGATTTGTGACAAACTTACTGTATTTTCAGGACACAATCGGGAGTAGCTTGTTAGTTTCTCTGGCAATACATCTTACTAAAGTGGTTAACCAACAAGTTATGTCGTAGTTCAGGAAATGCAATCCTGCTTAGTGGCTAATTAAATAGCTATTTGGATTTAATTTAATTTAATTTATTAATATTTATAAGTCATAAATGTTAAATAAATACTAAATTAACCATTTTACTGGATATTGTATATATTAATTTGATATACAATTATTTAATACTTTTAACTTGCTAGCAAATGCAATTTACTTGAAAGAATAATCTTTGTGGATGTGCACAGAAGTTACATTTGAGCCAGAATATCTGCGAATTAAAGTTAATTTATGGTGTAATTTTGAAACCTTCAATATCAACAATCCTTTTGTGGGAGTTACTAGTTTATTGTTTTTAAGGGTTCGAAGACAAAGACAAATTCCACAAAGATGAAAATAATATTACTTAAGGTTTTTCTTACGAACTGAATGAGAACCTGTCTTTGAAAACTGGGCGGAAAATCAAATTCTTAGAGCATTTAACTTTTTTACCTGGTCTTACTCAGTCAATATTAAAGATATCAATTTTCTGAGTGAGTGTTCCTTACATTCTGTAAAATGACTTGAGCTGGGTTTTCACAGGCATGGTCAGATGTAAAAAAAAAACTAGCAACGCCAAAACAGCATATTATAAAAGCAACTCAAACAAAATAAATTTGAAAACAAACCAAATCAATTTACTAGTATTGAGGTTATGCACATATTTTGGAGGCATGTATATCTAATTACAGTAATGGAATGGAAATGATGTGTCTGAAGTCCTCAGACTTTGATTTTGCTTTCTTAACATGTTTTTTTTTTCGCCAGCATGTGCTGGCTTTTTCAAATTTTTTCACATATTCAAGGCAACTGGTGAACAACGTTTTTTCTGCAAGGGAAACTCTTCCTACATGATTTACGTTCCACCGTATGACTTGAAAAGCCTGTTAGCACTGTCTTAAGGGTCAACTGACGGATCCCCAGAGGCTTTAGGAGAATTGAGAAAAAGAGACAAACCATCCTTACAGTTTTTTCGTTGCTCTGAGAAAAGCTGTGGTCCTGTAGCCCAAGGGATTTTAAAGCAGAAGACTGGAAAATACATTTCCAAGTCCAGTCAAGTCAACTTTATTTCTGTAGTGCTATAAAGAAAAGTACAAAGCACACATGGACAGACAAAACAAAATTGAAAAAGAGAAACACAAGTAATATATTACTTTACAGGCTATACGGTCATACATAACATGGTGTACTAATGAATAGCATTTTATCGTATAAAATTATTGTTAAAATTATGTTTTAAAAAATGACTCGGGTGAGCTGGGTTGAGCCAGGCAGTACTGCGGCAAACTTAAAAAGAAGGACAAAAACCTAGAGAGAAACCAGGCCCTGCCAGGAGAACCAGTTCTCCTCTAGCAAAACTGCCGCGGCACTACAAGCTCGCCGGTGCACATCTAGGTGAGCAAAAGAAAAGTGAGAGAAAATAATAAAAAGAAGGTGATTCACATTTAAAGCTTTGTAATTAATCAGCAAAACAAGTCAACACGATCCTTCATGAGTAGCCAGCGTAAAGTTTTCAACAAAATAATATTCCGTCTAAATCTGCATTTCATTATCCACACTACATTGTAAGCAATAACAAAAAATGTTTTTTTAGGTACTGTTCGGTGGATAAACTGCATTGAAAAAATAAGGAGTGTGTTTGTATAAATACATTTCATTTAGTAAGTGAAGATTAATGTTTTATTGCATTAGCTCTAAAAATGGAGGGAGATGGAAATGAAAGCATTAGCTCTAAAAATGGAGAAGCATCAGAAGTAATCTGTTGGGAAATGGAAATGGATGAAGCGAAAAACAGAGAAAAGGCAACAACATGCATTTACCAAATTAGGTCTAAGCTCATACAGCAGTGCCGCTTTTTCTGTAGAATCAGACTTGGAACAGTTACAAAAGAGATAAGAGGCCTGTTTAGAGGATGAGTGTATATGGTGAAATAATACACATAAAGAAGAAATTCTGTGACAAGGGTTGCAGATTCAGTTGTGCCAAGAAGCATTTAAATGCACAATATACTTAATGCATGAGACTAAAAAAACAACAAAACAAAACCTAATATATATGGTAAAGCAAAGTGCTATTTTTTTAGTGACCGGCTAGTTTTATATTGTGTAATTTAATGCAAATAAATCAATATTTGGATTGCTAAATTAAAGAGAACTTGTGTTGAGAAAATAAACAAGGGACTGATAATTTGTTTCACAGTAGGTTCACTTTTTTAACAAGCACACTGTTATTCATTGTGAGAACAAGAGTCCTCTTTCATATTGACTCATAAATAAATATTTGAAACTCAGATTTGTCAGAGCTTCTTGACTTTATAAAATATTATTCGCAGACTGAATGTTGACCATTTTTTGTCATTTTATTTAAAAAAACACTTTGTCTGCCGTAGCATGAAAATATTTACCAAATTTACAGCTCAAGTTTTTGAAGGGCTATACATTGTCCCGGATCCTTCTGACTTTGCTTGCTTTTCTGAGTTATTTATTAGACATTTTTATGTGTTGCAAAATGAGTTGAGGTGATTTTTCAGTTAATACCTGGCTGGTATGAGCACAATATACAAATCAAATTGTGTTAAAATGTGAACTGCGGAATCGATGTATTCTTTCACACCCTTTCATCAGGAAGAAGAGTCTCGTAGAAAGCAGCTATGAAACAGGTTGGATTGCCATGTAAACAAAGAACGTAGTTTGACTTTTTTCAAATCATATATTTGTAATGCTTAATTACATTTACATTTACATTGAGTCATTTAGCAGACGCTTTTATCCAAAGCAACTTACAATAGTCGAGGAGACAATGAAGCGGTAAATAGCCGATACAACAATAGGTGAACAAGTGCTACAACAATGTTACCAATTTACACAGAGAGAGAAGTTACAAAAGTTTTTTTTTTTTTTTTTTTTTTGATAGAGTGAGTAGTTAGAAAAAAGTGAGTTAGTGAGTTAGGTGTAGCCGGAAAAGATTCGTTTTTAGGTGTTTTTTGAAGATAGAGACCGAGTCTAACAAGCGTGAAGCCAGAGGCAGATCGTTCCACCATCGAGGAACTGAAGCAGAGAACGTTCGAGAGAGAGATTAATGGCCTATTAAGGAACATTTTCATTGAACAACATGGAGTGCCTGTCCATCTTTTCCCAAATTGTAATGGCCATACATCTGTCACAGCAATATACTTCTAACAGCGTACATTTTTAAATATTTAAGAGGTACTGTGCAAGTTTTTATTTTTTATTTTTGAATGACCCACCTTCATCCACAAACTCACATACAACCATGACACTAAATTAATTAAGAGTTCAGCCTTGACAGCTATATTCATTATAGCACATTGTAATGACACGTCAATGTATTCCCTAGATCTGCTTACACTGAAGTTGCAGAGCAAATACAAAGACTTGCTTCTAAGACACACGCATAATATGCAAGTGATGCTTTTGCAATGTAAGCCACATTTCCCATCATAAATACATCTAGACACGTGGACCTGGGGCTTGAGGTGGGTCACAAATCAATTTATAAATAAACAACTCAGCTCTAAGAGTTTTGTGGTTGATTACAAGGGAATTGCTTTGCAGTTGATAAACTGTTGCAAGATATTGCTATAGGGTACTTTTTATAGTTGCATATTGTCAAAAAAGTTCGAACATATGTTAAAGTATTAGGTTCAATTTAGAGACACAGAAAAAGTCTGCACCGATTTTAACAGGATCCCTTCTCATATCACAGTTATTGATTATACAGTTCTTTAGAATTGATTACAATAGCATATTTAATCCGCTTCATTGTCTCCTCGACTATTGTAAGTCGCTTTGGATAAAAGCGTCTGCTAAATGACTAAATGTAAATGTAATGTAATATAAGAGTTAATTTGTTTCACATAAAAGTAATCAATCATATGTACTTATAATTTTAATAAATTATATAAAAAGTAATAAGGTTTATTTACCTAATTCTCATAATACCTTTGTGCCAAATAATTAGGTTAAATTTACTCACAATTTTAAAATAAAAACAAAAAGGCAATAGGTTTTATTTAGTTTCGGCATCAAAGAATTAAGTAAATCTTACAAAGGTTTTTTCTTCAGTATGGCGCACTAGCAAATGACTTTACATATGTTTAATTTTCATATAGCGTTGATATTTTCATCATTAACAATTTAATTCAAATGTTCTATCAATTGATCTGCCCTATCTGTGAATTGCCCACATATGCTCTAATCTGTGCAGTAATTAATCACGTTTTAATACCTTTAATGTAATATAAACATGTAATGTGATGTACTCAAGGAGTTGAAAATGGCCCTGCAAAGCTATAGTTTTGCTATAAAAATGATTTAAGATATAAAGATGTGATTGCTGTCTTAGATTGATAAAATTATTAAAAACCTATGGGTTCCATATTTAAGTTCTACACCTCTGAAGCCAGTTATTCATATTATATTGCATTATGGTCAGTATAGATACCTCTTAATATAATACATAACACCTTAAGTAAACAATTTGAGTACTTTTGCAATCTACTGGCCACTGAGGGCGAATCTTCTAGAGATTTGCATTTTTCTTATGTCCATTCTTTCTCTAATAACATGTATTTCTTGTAAAGCAGCTTTGCAACAATGCAAACTTGTAAAAAAAGCGCTATAGAAGTAATATTAATGTAATCAATTTAATGTAACCGAAATCATCTTACATTATTTTGAAGTGTATATGTGTACTGCAAGGTCACAGAATTTAGCTGACATCTATGGACGTGCTGTGCAGACTCCTGTTGTTTAACCATTTATAAAGTTTCCATCAATTTTTCAGTGACTGTTCAGAATAGTCTTCTGTAACAATGTGATGTTAGTTTCAAAAGAAATGTTTTGTTAACACCTCAAGGAATATCAAACAGGGCATTCTGATTCAACACTTGAAATCTAAAGGCCTCATATTTCATTTGCACCCTAGATGTACAGCATATGTATTTTTAGTTGAGACTGTGTCTTAGAATAAATGAGTCACAGAAAGGTCAGTTTACTTGTTTTATTCTTAACAGCGTACGTTTTTTTTTCACTAAGAGAGATATGGTGGGTTTGACCTGCAGAAATAAGTCAGTGTGGAACAGAGCAAAACAGAATAAGTGGTGTGGATCCTGGCCACTGTCTGTTCTTTCGTCTGGTACTTTTTTATCTGTCCGTTGAGAAGGCAACCCAAGTGTTGCCAGAGTTCAGTCATAAGAGCCCAAGACACAGATATCATGAGTGTTATTCAACTCGGCATGTTTAAACACAACAGCACTAACATGATAAGTGAAACCAAGACAAGACTGAAAAATTATAAAACCCACATCTGTTTAATGTCTCAATGCATTTCTTAAGACACACTCAGACACTGTTGAAACTTGAATAAATAATAACTGGAAGCTATAACTTAGGACCATTTTTAATGTTAATGTCGGTCCAGACCTGTTTATGCTGGTGAAACTATGGATTCATAGTTTACAAGCAAGAGTACATTTAAATTATATTTGAGAGTAAAAATGAGTTTTGTTTTCCTGATTTTGTGGGAATGTAGGACTATGTTTAGAATGCTAAGAAAAACAGATGAGAGAAAGGTTTACATTTTCTATTGTATGTTATCAGAATCTGTATTGCACATCTTAATGTGCTGCAAACTCAGCATGATGTCTATACTTAATCATTAGAACATATGTGCTTTCCTCTGTATTTATTATAGTTCATTATTGCCTCCTTATGGATATTTTATGTATTACATTAAAGACAAGTATTATCATCCATTTGTGTGGCCAAGACAAAAAGTTTTTTTCATGCAAGGTTACATTCCACAACTTAAAGACATTTTTATCTATTACTATTTTTTATATCATATATTATTTATTTTCTATATCATTTAAAAAAAATATTCTTAAACATGAAATTACAGTGATAATTCAATTTGATATTAAAGTAAAATCTAATTTTCTTCTATTTCTTCATTCACTTTTCTGAAGATATTTTGAAGAATTCTGTTAAACATAAACAGTTGATTCACATTCAGAATGAAAGTCAAAGGGCACATAAAAGAGTGTGACACTGCACCAGATTACCCAATTTAGTTTTTTTCTTCTTTAAAGACGGCAAACTAAGACATTTGAATGTATTCACATACAAATAAGTAATTATAAAACAGGCCAAAGAGATAATGTGTTAGCAGCCTTTCACATGTTTGTCTATGAGTCAATGAATCAAAGAACAAAAGAAAAACGTCTCATGATTCAAAGACTTGTTTTATTGGAATGTATTAGTGTATACAATACTGTTTTGGTATTAAAACTAATTATACAAAATGTCTCCCACCGATTTAATGTATTGCATATCAGTGGACACAAATAGGGTTAAAACCAATACATATAATACATATAAATTACATATCATTTTAATTGTTATTCTCAACAGTGCACTAAATACAAAATCAATAAAACCGTATACAGCAACAAATACATAAAAATAAACATAAGAAAATATTAATATCATAAGCAGTTAATTAAACATCTTTAAATAATGACTCAGCCAAATTTTTTATTAAATCACTTTTGTTGTCTTTAATATCCTCCCAGGCAGTACTTCCTTGAAGGATGAGGCATTCTGGCCCTGCTTACATCTGGTGCCATAGGTGGAAAGAGTACTGGAAATGTGTTTTTAAGTGTAAGTACTGCTGCATTGCTGGTATAAAAAAAGACTTGTGTTAAAAATAACTAATTGAAAAGTTAACTATTTTATTATAAAAATTACTATTCACAAAAACTACTCAGAAAACTGTTTAATGAACTACGAATAGTTATATATTGGTGAAGCACATAAATGAAAAAGGTCAGACAAATTAACAATTTAGTGTGTTTTTATACAAACTGTGGTTATATCTATCTGTCAATCTGTCGGTTTTTTACCTAAATATGGTCTGCAGGTTCATGCCTGAAATATATAAATTATTGATAACAACAATTTAAATTTACACTTAAAAAATGTATGATTCCCTTCATAAGACGTACCGTATCATCAGGAAATGGAGTGATTGCGCTTTTGTCGGCTGCATCGTCATGAACCACACAGGCCTTGTGTTGTACGAATTATCAAAGCTTTTAATTTCAGATCTTTAGTGTTTTACATTAGTATCTACATCTTGGATGTTACTGTGAAGTTAATAAAGTGTTTAACTGTTATTTCCAATGATTTAATGTTGCTATCAGTATGTGCTCTTAACCTAAAGGTGCTGGTCATAAAATTAGAATATCTTCAAAAAGGGTATTGTAAAGAAGACGCGATATGCCGGAACCATAAATGAAGAAAAGCTGAAGACTACTTTCAGAGCAGCCTGGTCTGTTATAACAACTTAGCAATGCCACAGACTGATCGACACCATGCCACGAGACAATGCTGCAGTAATACTGGCAAAAGGAGCTCATACATTCATGTTCATACTTTTCAGTTGGACTAAAAATCCTTTTGTTCTTGGTTGTATTCTAAATTCATGGGATATTAAATTTGTGGATTTTAGAGTTCCAAAAATCAAAAATAACGCTGACATATTTTCAGCTGTGTGGAATGAATGTATACATTATACAATATTCACTTCTTGAAAGGACTTAGCGAAAATATCAACTTTTTAAAAATATTCTAATTATATGAACAGCGCCTTTATATTCGTCTGCATTGGTGATCAGATCGCTTTTCATACCAAAATCTATTGATCTGTTTAAAGTTTGATGTCTTACTTGCTGGTCAGTTGTGGTCTGGTGGTAAGAAAGTTGGACTTGTAAGCAGAAGGTTGCAGGTTCGGATCCCAGTGCCAGACAGTGACTGAAGTTTCACCTTACCACTTCTTACCCCTGTTTACTCTGCAGTGATAGATGTCCACTACTAAATACTTTTAAGTCGCTTTGGATTAAAGTGTCTTAAAAAATATATTAATCACAGTAAGTTGAGTAGTTACAAAACGCTTCCCACCTCTGCCAATGTTGTGGGAGATCAAATATGGACAAGCGTTTGGTCTGTATCTCTGCATAAAAATGTCAGGCAAAACATTGCTATGACGTTTTGAGATGTAGACCTTGAACACAATTTTATTCAGCATTCACTAATTGGACAAAAAAATTACAAAAAAAGTTATCCCAGAGTTCAAGTGGAGCCGCACAAAACATTGTGAGGAGTCAGACGAATCCCCGCTGGCACAAGGCCCTGCAGAGAGAAAAACACAATTTTTGCACACAATTTATGTGAATTTATGACAGACTCTTTATACATAAATAAAGTGATTTTCACCTCGTAGAACGTTTTAGTTTAAAGTTTGGCAGTGTAAGTTAGACAATGAATCACTCCCTAAAATAGAATCTAAAGTGTTGTAACACGCAGGACAAATGAACATATACATATAATATCATTATATAGTACCCTGTATACTCCCTTTAAATTCATCAGTCTGGTTTTAACACCATCCATGGGCAGAACAGTGGCACAGTCTCCCTTTACACCGGACACAAAATGAATAAATTAATTATATTACTAGGCAATGATCCATGAAACTATAAACAATCTTTTTTTATGGTTTTTATTTTTAAGGTCAACCTTAACAATGTATGCAGCATATATTAGAGTGAATTGTTTTTGTAAATCATTAAAGAAGTAATTCAGGCTTTGTAAAATGGGTTGCAATTAAAAGATACCAACCCTGCAACCTGTAAAAAAACCTATTCATTAAAAGGTTATTATATTTATTTAAAGTCATACGATGGCAAACAAATGACACGCAGCAACCAATTTAAATAGTAAAGGTCAGTTTATAATGAAAAGGAAACTCACCGCTATCAGTCATCCCACTAGTTCCCAGAACAAAATGATTGGCCTGATCAGAACAGGACATCTAGAAAAACATTAATGAATAGTTTTAGAACTGTGAGGAAATACTATGACCCATTCTAAGATAAGAATTATTACTCTCAAGAAATAAACTAAAAGACAAAAACACGATCATTGTCTGACTGACAAGTTTACACTTATGTAACTTCATAATTTCTTCTACTTCTCATACACCTGTTGTCTTAATCATGTTGTCAAGCCTTTACTTCTAAACTTAATAACAAAAATAAGGGAGTCAGATGCTACAGTAAAACATTAAGGTACGAGAGGCCGTGCCATATTGTGAATAAATCAGGGCTGAAGGCGCTGGTCTCACATAAAACAAAAACTCAGTCACTTCCTAACCGGTCATTCTTTTTTGAATTGTGGACAAAGTGAGGCTACTTTAAACTAAAATCGCTCTCACCCACATCATCAACACGTCACTAAGCTCTGGCATGTTTCCTACAGCTTTCAAAGAAACTCGCATTCACCCCGCTGTTAAAGTCACCTTTCTGCGGCTTTCGACACTGTCAACCATTGCATTCTTCTTTCGACACTCAAGTCCTTGGGCATCTCTGACACAGCACTCCAGTGGTTCCAGTCCTACCTCTTTGGCAAGTCCTTCAGGGTATCCTGAAGAGGTATAGTCTCGGAATCGCAAAATCTCAACACTGGTGTACCTCAGGGCTCAATGCCTGGGCCGCTGCTCTTCTTCATATACATGACACCGCTGAGATCAGTCATTCGGAAGTATGGCTTTTCCTTTCACTGCTGTGCGGACGACACGCAGCTGCACTTAGTTCTCCACCCTGAAGCCCAGACGGTATCAGCATGTGTCTAAGCATGCCTGAGTGACATTGCTCTCTGGATGAAAGACCACAATCTACAAATGATAAATAAATCAAATTACAGTGTAAAGCAAAAAATGTATTCCCTCTCCAAAAAGGTGATATTAATGACCAGCCAACCCTGTAGGATCTGCAATACACTTGCAGCTTCTCCACACGAAATAATTACCCCCTCCACTTTCTATACACATAAAACACCTCCCTCAATAATAATCACACTCCACACCAACCATTTATTTCACTGCAAGCAGAACCCCCATGCATATGAATACTTAAGTTGCTTAATGCATAAGATGTATAAAAGACTACAAAGTTTGGCTGGCAACACGAGGCTGGGAAGTGACATAACAAACAAACAAAAAACAAACAAACAAAAAACAAACAAACAAAAAAGAATGCTCATTTAGCCAGTCTAATTAACAACATTCATCCAATCAATTGCGCTGGAGGCATACAGCGCACACATGTCGAGACCAGCTAGCTGAGAAAAATGTAAAGTAACAAACACCGGAGGAACAGCGATCAACTGAACCTAATCCAAATACAAAACACAATTAACAGTATTCAAAAGAAAATGACAAAACTTCTATTTTATTTTAGTACCATTAAAAAAATTTAAAACATTAATAAGTCCAGTATTAAAAAACCTCTGCAATTACCTTCAGGGCAGCAAGCAATCCTGAACTATTTTCCACAGGTATTCCAGATCAAAGAAGAATGAGCGTAACCATTGACAAACAAATCCACGATGTTTACCTCTACCTTGAAAACATGAAACCCCTGTTTGATAAAAGTGGTCTTTCTTTGCAAAACAACGCATGTTTATTTAGCCTACCTGCTCACCCAGACCATATACAAAATTAAACTCACTCATGTTCGTGCAGAGCCAAACAAGGACGTGCCACCCGACAGCACATGTCCACACAACAGATTGGACCCTGTCTGCAGGCCTGCTTTCAGATGCCTGCTTAAAAGATGTTAACTACCTGCATAGCCACACCCTTCGTTATTAGCCACGACCCCGGCTACACGAGTACAGTCAGGTCCTGTCGATTCCTTCTCTACAACATCAGGAAGTTAAGGCCTTTCCTCTCGGAGCAAGCTGCGCAAATTCTAGTGCAGGCTCCAGTCCTATCTAAAGTGTATTATTGCAACGCTCTACTCACTGGACTGCCGACTTCCACCACAATAGTCTGCAGATGATTCAGAACGCGGTGGCAAGAGTGATCTTCAAGAAACCTGAAAGAGCACACGTCACACCTCTCTTCATCAGGTCACACTTGCTTCCTATAGCAACTGGCATCGAGTTCAAAGCTTTCCACATCGCCTACAAAACCACCACAGGTATAACATACCCCAACCTTCATTTGCTGATACAAACGTATATGCCTGCCAGATCCCTTCGCTCAGCGAATGATCGACGTCTGGTGATACTAACCCAAAAAGTTAAGAAATCGCTCTCACGCACCTTCTCTGGGTCTACAAAAAACACTTAAAACTCATCTTTTCCGTTTGCACCTAACATCCTCACTCTTTCTAACTTACTAATAAACCTCCTTTAACATCCTCACTTTCCTAAAAAAAATCCTCACTTTCCTCTTGCTAGGAGTGGCATCAATTAAGCTTACGATGGCGTTGTTATCGCCTGTTGTGCATGCTTCTTTTGCTAACCTCATTTGTAAGTCTCTTTGGATAAAAGCATCAGCTAAATGACTAAATGTAAATGTAATAGCATGTTCATAGCTCCAATAAACACAACATGCTTTTATACCAGATTGGACGTCAGACACTCACCTGTCTGCAGAGAGATGCATTGAGACCATTATAGAACGTTGTTTGTTTGTTTGTAAAACATTGCATTGGCACTATTGGTCCCAACATGAATAGTTGGTTCTGCTGTTTGGTTATCAGCTTTCTTCAAAATATATGTGTGTGCGTGTATTTGCATAATCGGGTGTCTGTGTGTGCAATAAAAACATATATATATATATATATATATATATATATATATATAAACCAAAAGATTAAAATCAAATTACACTGAACTTGGGTTAAACCCAATACTGAGTGTCCATGTAAACTGGATATTCATGTATGTATGAGGAAAAGATGGCTTTGATGTGCCAGGTAATCAGTTACATAAAATGTTTTGAGATATGATGTTCCCAGTTTTCAGTTTGTTGGACTTAATTGAGAACCCTATCAACCGTAACCTTCACAGACATTTATGCAACACATTCAAATGCCTTGGCACCTCCAACATTCTAAGCTTAAGCATGATGGTAGAAATACAACAAACTCTTCATATCCGATGATATGAAAAACTGGGAGCAGTCATGGCCTAGTGGTGAGTCGAACTTGTGATCACAAGGTTCGATCCCAGGGCCGATAGGTAACGATGCAGTGATAGCTGCTCACTGCTCCAGTTGTGTGTTCACTACTCACTGGATGGGTTAAATGAAGAGGTCACATTAGGAGTCACCATATCGGACAGGTATTATTAAAAAGGCTTTGTCCTTTCTAAAAATAAATAAAATAACTCTTTTAAATTTGATGCTCTGCCCAAATATCCTTCACTGTCAAAAATGGGTTGTTGGAATAACATAATTTTATCATGTACTTCAGCTTCACATGATTGAATGAAGTTATTTTAAATTAAGTAAAATGAATAAGATTAATTACGTTGAACTGATGTACACAATAAAGAAGTATATTAGCCAGTTACAGATGTTATAAGCTAGAAAGAAAAGTAGGAATGTTTTACAACTTCACAATAAGAAATCTTAATATGATCCTCTTGACGTGACGAAGCTGTCAAGTGGTTTTGTTGTAAAGTGTGTACGTGACATACACAAATACACAAGAAATTATGATCTCATAGGCAGTGGGTTTGTGAATGGTTAATTTCCTTCAAACCACTTTATAGACACTCAAATATGTGTCAAATATAAGTGGTTTGTGGACAAATATGTTGGGCCACTCTCAGAATTAATAATCAGAGGTAGATAAAACATTATTACGCTAAAATCGCATATAGTAAAATATATTTACCTGTTAAAATAGTTTAAGGCTCGTTTTCTGTAATCACAGCACCCAAAACGATAGACAACATTTTAGAAACAAAAATGGCCTTAAATTATACACTAAGCAGTCAAGAGAACTCCGTTTAAGTGACAGTTCACCCAAAATATAAAAAATCTGTTATGAATATCTCAGTCTCGAGTTGTTTCAAACCTAGCACTTTTTCAAATTATGACCATTTCCAAATTACCTCTGAACTTTTTGCTGTACAATCTTGAAAAAAATCTCAATTTTGATCTACAGAACAAAAGATTATAAAGGGATGTTTCCAACTATGGGTATCCCATAGGGTCCAAGAACTGTTAGGTTACAAGCATTCATCCAAATCTGAAAAAATGATTCAGATTCAAACTCAAATTTAAGTAAATGACAGAATTTTTGGGTTACCTATCACTTAAAGTGGTTACTGATTTGAGATATCTTTAGGAAAGAATTGCTTGCCTTTTGCATAATATTAAAGAACACTCCTTTTTTAGATTTTGCTGCTACTAAGGAAGTCTGATATATGCTAAATGTTTATTTCCACAACTTTAAGAAACAAATTTTAGCAATTGTTAATAAAGGTCAAATATTATAGATAATTTTAAGTATGGAGGATACTGCCTCATTGCAGCTTGGCATATACAACACGCATCTGATTTAAGCAGTTGCACTCGTGGACGGCTCCAATAGGACAATATCATATCTCTATCACATTCTTAATTGCCATTAAACCATGATTTAAGTCATTTAATCTGCAGCGACAACTCATTTTTGAATAGGTATTGATCCAGTCACAATGGAACACAACATATTTATTAAACCACAAGCAACTCCAATGATGTCCCTTCATCAGGGCAAGGTCAATTTCCTGAGACACAGCTCCATGAACACATACCAGCACCGTATATTCTGCTCAGGACAGCTCATGTGAGTAGCTTAATGATTTCAGGTATATGACAGAAAACCGGGCAAGAGCTGGGGATCGGGTGGCCTGTTTACAGTTCAGTATGAGTTCATCCACCCCTCCATCTCTAGTGGATCAAGTGGCATTAAAGGCATTACTTGCTTTCTTCCAATTTCGTTCATGTTTGTTGTATAAAAATTATGACTGACAGGTAACAACTGATTGAGTGAGGAGCCGTTGTGGGTTCACTCCAGAGCAACAGTGCCACCTGCAGCTTCCAGTGCTGCTTTCAGCTTTTCGGCCTCTTCTTTAGACACATTAGCACGGATCTCTTGAGGTAGGGACTCCACAAGCTTCTTGGCCTGTAGATGAAATAGGGCAGTTATAATAATGACAATCTATAAGATTCAGAATCTAACCAACAGAAACACAATACATTATAACATTTAATAACATTTCAGCAATTTCTCTGGAGGAAAGATATCAGATGTACAAACGTACCTGTACAAGGTTCAGACCCTGAATGCAGTTCTTCACTTCTTTGATCAATTTCACTTTATCCTCTGCCTTCAGTTCTGTCAGTTTGACCGTAAAGTGGGTTTTCTCTTTCTTGGCAGGTACATCCTCCTCATCCGCCTGCCAATTTAGAACAACACCATAATGAGAACCGCATGTTCAATACCGGCGCTGTACATCCAATGAAACATTACCTGGGCCGCAGGTACAGCCGGTGCTGCAGAAACTGCCCCCATGGCCATCATTCCAACATCCTTAATGTTTAATGTTTTCTGAAGGGGCGCAATAAAAAGCGTTAAGGGGACACGACGAAGACAATCACACATCAGTGTGTCAAGTGTTCTGACAGGTGTGTTTTACCTTGAGTAATTCGTTGAGGTCTGACACCTCTATGAGAGTGAGATTGGCAATGTCGTTGACAAGCTGTTGGATTTTGGGCGAGTATTGCTTGGGCGCTCCATCAAGAGGAGGTGCGGCAATAGCATCTGAAGGACTGACGGTACTCGTCTTGAGTGATCGCAGGACACACAGTGCCGGCGTCCGTAGGCTGTGTCTGTAAAACGAGTTATGATTATAGAAAACAATGCACATGATCTCCAACAATGACGGATGACATTAAAACGATCACCGGAGATTCATTTTAAACATATTTCAATACTCTGATCTCTGTAGGTCACCAAACACTGGCTCCCTTTGACTTCCATTGTACTGAAGCAAAACCACATGACATTTTTCAAAATATCTCCTTTTGTGTTTTACAAAAGAAAAGGGTTATGTGGTATTTAAAGCACGTGATTCTTGTTTGTGATGTTTAGAAAGAGCTTATTGGATCAACAACAGATACAATGCGGATGTCAGTTACATCACAAAAGGTCATCAGACACTTGACCTTTAGCCTTTATGAAAGCAAACATCCAGACGTTTGCATTGAGATCTGTCACATGCACACACATGTATGTGATGATGGGGATCTGATGTCCTTGAGAGATCATCTTAAAGACTCTGAGATGAGTCTCATCCGGTCTCTACTCACCGCCGGGTGTCCGCTGTCGTCCGCAGGGCGGCCCTGACGCAAAGTCTCATGCAGGACATGACAAACACACAATAACACAACGCGTTTCTGTACACGGCACCGCTACACAACTCGACACTGTTATGTGACTGTCAGGGATCCACTAGCAAAAGCACATGGCGTCCTCCTGTGCGTTCCTGACCTACCCACAATGCATTGCGGACACTGGACGAACTTTATTTAAACGCGACATGTCCGCCATCTTGGACAGGGAAACACCGCGGGATACATAACGCGTTAGTCTGACATTTCACGCGTTTAAATAGAAATTAAACACTTGTTTATATTATCTGAACGCATTCAGTTTCATTCAAAAATAACAATAGAACGATTTTTTGAGCCTTATCGTGGCAATAACTGTTCACGCATTTCGGTGAGAATTGTAGTAATTGCAGAATAAAAGTCTCTGTACTACAGGGAAGTGTTTACTATTTAATTCTGATAAAATGTGAAAATATGTGTTAACACATTCTTGCGTTTAGGTGGAAACAAACGCTCACTCCTGTTTTATGGTGTTTTTTCCCTTTCCAAAATGGCGGACAAGCTTGACACTTATTCTTCTTCTTTGTGTTAGTGAACAATAATATAATAAATCAATAACTTGACATGGCAGTTAAATAATATTCATGATTAACCAGGGACAAAGGTGAATGATTCAATTTAATCATATAATATTACATAAAGTAGGGATAATAAAAATGAACATGATGAGAACATCATATAAGGGTTTTTAAAGGAACTGCTTTAGAATTGATTTAGATAATTGAACAATTATACTTTACAATATAAAAATTTAAACTCTTTCAAATCAAAATCTAGTTTAAAATATTTGTTGTCTGTCAATAAATCATATATATATGAAATGCATGAAAATAATCACTCATGTTTTTTTATTCTTCCACATCATTATTCAAAAGACCAGATAAAAGCATTTCCACTAGTGTATGACAAGTAAAAGAACAAGATATTTATTAAATGTGATCTTAAAATGACTTAAAGCCAGTTAAATCAGTATAGAACAAATATATTAAAGGGGTTACAGATGTCACCAGGAGGTGTATGTTATACAAACATGCAGTGTTCACTTTCAACCAAAAGCTGCTCACACCTCTTCATAACCACCCACATTCACAACCAAAGACATCCAACGGCTTTAACAGCACTCTTGTTTTTTGTGTTGTACTGATCTGCTTTTAACTGCACTGCACTGGTAACTGAAGAATGCCTTGTGACCCTGGTCATGCGATTCAGTGAAGAACCACACAGAGAAAAGACAGATGTGACATCTAAACGTTGGCGTACATACATGCAGTATTAGAAAGCATCATCTCGTTTCATTTTTTATAGATTGCTGAAATGTAAACCAGGCAGAAAAGCTGATGTCTCATGGACTGGTAATGTGCTTCCACAACACCGATCCAAAAGCAGAATTCTAGTTCCTATGAAATATTTCTAGATTTTAGCAAGACATTTGGAAACCAAAACTGGAATGTAACATTATTTTAGAGCAATTTAGTTAACTGATGATGAAAACTCGAGCACTATTGTCTGCTTAAGCCAGACCCTTCTATTGAAGAGAAAAACAGCTTCATTAGGTCAGCGCACAAAATCTGCTGTTACATATTCACTCACCTCTGACAACACGTTTACACATGCAAACTCTCTTAAAAAAAACAGGAGACAAAGCATGGGTTCGTCTTTTAGATTTAAATCACGTTCTTAACTCTATAATAGTGACTAACTTTGCATCAGCTTTGTTTTAAAAAATGAGAATATGAGCGAGCAGTTGGGTGAATCTCATGACAACATTTCAACCCAAAATCCTAAATTTATTTAATGCATGAAAAAAATGGACCCACCTTTTAGATGTTGAAATATATTAGCACAAATTTTCCCCAATATTCTCATTACACTGACACACATGGGCAAGTCTCATTATAATTTTACATTTAATCAGCTTAAAGGCAGCATTCACACTTTAAGTATATATGAATAGTTTCCAATGTATTTGTACTTAAATGAGAATTGGGGTAAAAGGCTTTAAACGGATATTGATTTGAAATGATGAGATTCACATAGGGAGGAAACAGTTTCCCACCAGCATCATCTGTAGTATCTCCTTCATGAGTATAGGCAGTAATGAGGGATTAAACAGGCAAATGCTTATACAATGCTTCTACACATTGTGAAAGCGAGAGCAGATAGCGGAGGCTTTACTGTAGTGTGTAAGAATTGGTGGGCAAAGGCATTTGATGAGCTATCAGTCAAATGAAATGAGTTGAGCCTCTGCACTGCCTGGAGGAGCCTGCGGATGCTGCTGTTGTGATTGCTGCTGTGGGCCACCAGGAGGAGCCATCTGTAATCAAACAACGGGCATTATGCGAAGATATCTTCATGTTTCACACAGGAAGCTTTCAGTTATTCTTGGACATAAAGGTATGTGTAAACATAAAATATGGCTGACCTGCTGGTACATTTGCTGCTGCCCGGGCATGTAGGGCTGTTGGGGAGGCATGTTGGGGTCCTGTCCTGGAAGAGCGCTCATCATATTCTGCAATAGAAGGCAACGATAATCACTGGCAGCCTTTACAACTCTCAGTTCTGTTGTCAGATTTGTTTATCAAGTTGTGATGAATTCATTGACTAGTACAACATACCTGCATGTTGTATGGCTGGTAGCCCATATATGCAATGCCATTAGTGGGGGCAGCCTGGGACATGGGGGGCAAGCTCTGAGCTTGAGAGACCACATTCTAGGAAAAGAACCACAATATGATGATGCGGACATATAAAAAAATATCCTAATGTCTTTAAATAAGCAATAACCCTATTGTCAATTCTGACCTGGTAGCCTTGTGTGGGAGTCGGTTGGTAATTGGTATAAGCAGGTGTCGTGGTGGGCGGGACTTGTCCGGGAGCTGCAGGCTGCCCGCCGGCGCCTGCGGTTTGGTACATGTAAGCGTTTACCATGCTGGGATCTAAACACAAATCAGGGATTGTTTATGTACAAACAGATTTGAATTACCACAGCTTAAGTCCATGTTCTCCACCCACAGACTATAGAAACAAAAGTGTTAAGATATGCAAGATGATGTTCACCTGTAGCTGGCATGGCCTGGTATGGGCCACCAGTAGGTGTTTGTCCTGGCTGGTTCATGTAGACTCCATGCATGGGTGATCCCTCCACAGAACCACCTGGGCTGAATGTGCCCGGATAGCTGGGAGGACCAGTTTGGGGATACACTACCCCTCCTGGCACATTAGGAGGCAGAGACTGCATCTACAACCACAAAGAACAAACATCATCAAGAACTAGCAAAGCTTCGTCCAGCTGGTGATAACATGTACCCGCCTGATATACCTCCCTAAGTTTTTGGAAACTTACCCACTATGCATCAATATGTTTTTTCATCAAAATTAAAAACTCTAGAAAACATTTTTTATTTTCTAACTGAAATAAAAAATTAAAACATTTAATTTAAAGAAATAAATGTTTTTCATTTCATCAAGCAGCTTCTCAAGATTCTCTGTTTTTCTGCGCTGTAAGTTTTTTCATGTACAATGTAACATCTTTTTCTATTTAACAAATTTTTGGCATATATATATTCAGATCTCTGGGAAAAATCCCAAAACTTTTGACCAGTAGTGTATTTGAATGTTCTAGTTCCCAGCACACTGACAGGAAGATGTGAATGTACAGTAGTGACACCTGGGCATAAGGCAGAGGGAAGGCAGGCATCTGTGCTCTCATTTGAATGGTGTGTTTCTGCTGCTCCAGACGCATCATTCGTTCTTTCTCCTGCTCCTGCAACCGCTGAATGGCCAGCTGCCTCTGCATCTCCAGATACTCCTGCGGCAACCAATCAGTCAGCTTTCCAATGGCATGTTTCAACCACACACAAATAAATACACAAATAAATACACAAATAAATAAGATACTTGCCTGTTTTTTCTGTCTCATAATTCCAAGTTTTTGGGCGAGTTGGATCTGTCTCTGTCTCTCGGCCTCCTCTGCAGCGAGTCGAAGCTTCTCCCTGTGCTCGTCTCTAAGTGCGTTCAGAGCTGCGCGGGCATCACGCACCTGTGCCAGTTTGTCCTGAAGACTCTCGTAGTACACTGAGCGAAAAAGACATTGCAATTAATACTACAACACCTACATCTTCATAATGATACAAATAAATGTATCAACTCCTGACTTACGTCTCTTCTCATCCAGCTGGTTGAGAATCTCCAGCAGCTGTGGGTGCATGTTATTGATGGATTGAAAGAGAGAGAGCACGGCACTGTCATTGGTGATGCTGCGACCGCGCATGTGATTGCTCTTCATGCGGTTAAGGAAGGTGGTGACAGAGTTCTGCAGAGCTTTAAGGAACTGTTCGTGATTCTCCTCCGATTCTCCGTTCTGATACTGCTGCTGAGGGAAGGACACGAGAACGTAAGCGAGAAAACAAAACATGCCATTCTGGATTTGTCCATTTTGGTGCTTTGTGTACCTCCACTATGTTGATAGGTTGGACTGGGGGGTGGCTCTCCACTGGTTGGCTGACTGGGACGGGCTCAGCCAACGACACAGGAGCAGGAGCAGAGGGGGTGGGACTTTTCCTGACCTCTTCCTGTTTCTTCTCCCAGTAAGTTCTGTTCAGGTAGCGAGCCAGCTGAAAAATATGAAGGTATTTTCAGGGCTTTTTAAATGCATTACAACATGTGATATTGAATGGTGGTTGCTATCAGTGGTGTGCTGAATATTTGAAGAAATGTAATGATCGCAAAAGAGTTTGTTCACCTCTGGATCAACATCCTCAGCAGACGGAGCTGATGAGTTCTGTAACACAAAAAGCAGAATACATTTTGTCACCAAAAAAAACAGACATATAGATCTGCTATGAAAACCTTGAATGTTTATAATCTCTGACCACAGGTGAGGAGTACAGGTTGCTCACGGGCGGAGCAGAAGAAGTCACAGGGGTGGGATCAGCTTTGGGATAAGCAGAGTATGGGATCTTCTGTCTCTGTAAGCAGACAAAGGATTTTATATTACAGAAAGTCCTTATGCTGGTTTCAGCTTTTGCTTGTATATGCAGATATCTCACCATTCTCTCCTTCTCCTCAGCTTCACTCTGAGAAAGAGCGATGGCCAGCTGAAGCTCCTCCTCCTCTTGCAGTGCAGCTTCATCTCTCTTAGGAGGCATCTGAGGAGCAGACGGGAGGTCAAGGGACTACCAGATGGATTAATGAATATCATTAGAAATTTGAAGGACGTGGTGATATAAAACAGTCATATAAACTGTATACTGTATATAAAGTAGTGATGCACCAAACTGAAAATTTTGGGCCAATGATACCAAAAAAAGGATGCACTTGGCCGGTAAACGGAAGCTGAAAATTGCGTTGAAAAATGTTTAAGTAGTTTTTATATAATTGTCTTAATTACACATACTAAACCACAAATGTATACATTTTAAAAGGATCAAAAATATACTATTCATCCTTGATAATTGTAAAAAAATGTTTTATATTGATCTAAATAGTATTCTAGACTAACACCAGCAGTCCAGTTATAGACGTATTAAGCAGCTTATATTACACAATTATTTTAATAAAACACAGAGGAGCAGTAAGTCACTTCATGATACCAGGCTTAAATATGCTTCAGTGGTTAAGAAAAAAATGGGGGGGTGCCATTAAAAATAAATACAGTAAAGTTTTTACGCATCTGGTTGTTAAAACCACAAAAGTCAACACTTTTTCCTTACCAAGCAGATGTGTGTTGCTTACAAATAGCCACGGCTGAAGCAAATAAACTGATGAAACGGCAGGGATAGATCAGCTGTGATACACAGGCACTCGCGCATTAGGGATGTTTAAATGTTGTATGGCAGTGGACAGGGTTATGGCATGGATCTCATAAGGAGATACAACTTTTTTCATGCCTTTTGAGACACAACTGCATTTGCAAAACCAAAGTAACAGTGCCTATCTTTTCAGTTCTTTAACTGAGACGCATTTATATGGCCTAGTGTAAATGCATAGGTTTTACCGAAAATGCATAGGTTGTTACATTTATGTTTAGCGTTTGTCTACACGAGCACAAGCATGGAAGGCAGAGGTGTGTTTCCAGATTTTTTTGCATTTGAAACCAATTGACATTTTGAGACCAAAATTTTCGGTGCATCACCAATATAGAATCATATTCATTAATGATTAGAATAGTAAGAAAATTATTAGAAAAATGCATTAATAGCAATAGGATCAGTAGGGCTGGGTGGTATGACAATTTGGTACTTCCGGAAATGTGTCAACATATTAATACATCAGTCAATCTAACAATAGTTCATCAAACGCATCTTACGTTTATTTTTGAAGACTTGAGAAGTGACTCAAATGATATTTTTCAAACCTTTGTGTTGAATGGTATTTGTGATGACATTAATAAATGTTACTTAAAATGGTTTTCATACACACATTACTCTGCTATATATACACTTGATCTTTACCAATGTTATACATTTGAAGAGCTCTTTTCCAAAACGAAACAAAAACCAATATAAGAAATATGAGTTTGTAAAGCCATTTTGCTTTTAACTGAGTCTATTCACTGTTCCATAAATGTCATATGTCAAATCACTATATTTTCTTCTTCAAAGACTTCTCTCTCTCTCTCTGTGTAAATTGTAACTTCTCTCTCTGTGTAAATTGGTAGCATTGTTTTAGCACTTGTTCACCTATTGTTGTATCGGCTATTTACCGCTTCATTGTCTCCTCGACTATTGTAAGTCGCTTTGGATAAAAGCGTCTGCTAAATGCCTAAATGTAAATGTAAATGTAAAACGTCCAACAAGATGCAGTTTTCTTTCACAACTGCTATAAATCTGAACCTGTTTTTAGCCTTTACGCGATATGTCTTCTCGACCAATCAAAATTTGTTATGCAATCCATAATCAACAACATTGTCTTTTCAGTTAACAATTCTTTTCTAACACGTACTCTTTGAGAACAAACGGCCCTTTAAACAGAATGGATTGAATATTAACTAAATGTATGATCTAGGTAAAAAATTTCGTTTTCAGGAAAACTTTTCAAATGAATGTATAGCGTTTTAGAAAAAAGCTCTTAATGTGTTCTTACGGTTACTATTTTTTTTGTCATTGTATTGACCTTAAGGAAATGATTAATTGAGGTTACATTTAATTCGTAACCTGTTTAATTGAGAAAATATTTTATCCTGAATATCTGTGCGGTTAAAAATGACTTACAAAACTTAAGTCATATCACCTACTCCTAATGGTTCCCGATACATCCAAATTTCTGCACCCCTAAAAGCCCCAAACTGCATTGATTGTCCGAGCATTGTTCAAGCAATAAAATAAAGTAAACCTTATAAAAGATGAAACAAAGTGTAACTCACTGGAGAATGTTCATTTTGTTGTTCTGTTCTGGGCTGTAAGTGGTGCAGAAAGTACACACTTTGTAAAAACTGCATTTATAACTGATGTAGTAAGGATCCACAATTAGAACACAATCTACACTGTAATATACTCTTACTCATGAGCCTCAAAATTGCCTGCCATTAAAGTTCCAAATGATAGAGGGCTGGGTGGATACACTATGATGTTGGTATGTTTTGTAATTGTGATGCCCATGAGCAGGAGCGCTCTATGAAATGCAACTACTTACTGATTCGGTGGGCACTACCTGAGACTGCTGGGACAGAGGGCTGGTCAGGTACTCAGGGGGGAGGTCTGACGGCCCGGTGCTGCCCGTCTTCCCTTCGGCTTTTCTAGGAGGGGGAGAGAGGGAGGGGTGGCTGGTGAGGAGGAGGGGTTAGAAGACACACATAACCTGGTAAATCTTTGCACGAAAACAGCACAGGAAATGTTGTCCAACAGGTTAATTCAAGCAAAACTAACATGAGGTTAACAAACCCTTTCAATTATGTAAGAAACAATAAACGCCCCAATGGAAAAATCCATCGTCATCACATAAAGAACAAAAACAGCAGATAAACACCAGATTTCTGTCTTCACACTTACTTGTTAAGATGTTCGAAGCAGGGCTCACACACACGAACTTCCTTCTCAATGCCAAATTTAGGAATGGTGGAGTATTTAGAGGAGCACTTCCCACAGAAGATCTGTCCACATGCCCTGCAGTGATGCTGAACACGGCGTAGACGCATCATCAGATCAAATGGTCTCATTCATTAAATAGAAACGGTACGGCAGGTACGTACCTTTCGGGTCATGACTCCAAACTGAACCCTACATCTGTGACACTCCTCTGCATCCACCCAATCAGGGGCCTGAAACAAGACATGTGACAAACCAAATGACACCGCGTATCACAGCCTGCAAAACAGCATTACTGTACTCAAAAGTTTCTCTGACCCTCTCTGCGGCAAACATGGCATCACTTTCCTTGAATTCTGGAAAGACATGACCTAAAACAACAGAAGTGATAATGATTCAGGCAAACAGATATGGTGTGATATGCAAATGCAGACAAAATGCTTTAACTTTCACACCCTCATATCATTTAAAATCCCTGTGATTTTTTCTGCGGTGAAAAACAAAAGAAGATATTTCGAAGCATGTTGATAACCAACAAAATCGGCCACCATCAACCTCCATTGTATGGACACAAACCCCTGTGATCCATCACTTAAAGTGTATCCATGCAAGCATGTTATTGGGAAGTCTTACCTTCCACCTTCATGATCTGATAAGTGTCCTGGACGACCTTGTACTTGGGCTCGTTGCGGAAAGCGTGGGCCCAGGCCTGGATCAGATAAAGGATCTTGTTCTTCACGTTCGGCTCAGGCTGCTTCTAAAGGCAATGTGGTCGCGTTCATTAAGTGAGGGCTCAAAAAAACAACACAAACATTTCAACTGTGACATCAACTCAGAAGTCACGGAACCAGTTCTTAAAAACAAGAACAGACAGTCATCAAATATCTACTCATCTCAGGATCGTTTTACAGCAAATCAGGCAAGCGATTGCAAGTGAAGCATGCTGCCTTCAAGCAAGCAAATAAACTAAGGAAACATGTGACGATGACACAACAAGGAAGTTAAGTGCAGTATGAGTCATGGAATCTGACCCAGTTGGATAGCAAAGACAGAGAATGCTGAAAAGGGGGGGGGGGGGTAAAAACTTCTTAAGACGACAGATCACTGGTAAATAAGAAAGTATCACCTTGAACAGCTCCTTCAGCTCCTCCATTGTCTGCTTACTGGCCACCTCATCATGAATAGTCTGACCACAGTTCTTTACCACTGACTCCAGAACCTGTTGATAGACCAGAGCTGACTTAAATACATGGCCTTGACTTACACCAATAACATCAATATACATTTCTAAACATATAATGGTTGGAATATTTCGAGATCCATTCCATTCCTAAGAGTTTCTGGAGTATTTATATCTGCACGTACCTCTAGAGCATACAGTGCCACATGTGGGTTTTTGTCATTCAGCTTTTTCTTAATGGCACCAATCGCATATTTTGCCCTAAGGAGAATTACAAAACACTACTGAAACTAGGAAGTGAGATCAATATTTATCATAAACACATGACACATGTTTTTTTTTAAGTAACAAGAAATGGACGTTATAAAGGTTATATGCTCTTACTGGGTATCGCCTTGACGAATGAGGTCACATATCTGCAAAATGGATTCCCAGTCTGTCTCCAACAACAGCTGACTGGTGGCTTTATCTGGAAAAGATTGAGAAAGTTTAATGCCTGATCATCTATTACACTGTCACAACCAGCTCTGCAATGTTCTTTCAATCAGATTATGTAAAAAGACCATGTTAAAAAAGCCAACCAAGACATTACAATCACCGCAAACTGAGTGATCTGGTCTGGGGTTGTTTGATACCGATGGGTGTAAAGATTCGATATAGATCTGTTTTTATTGACCGATACTAACACCAATCCCAATCCAATAATAGTACCCTTTTGACAGAGGACAGCACCCTTAACTCAGCCTTGTGTATGACTTTTTTCTACAAAACAGAAGTTGTGAACCCAAAAACAAAGGCACTCCTTTGCTTGCACTGGTTTTGTGTCCTTGGTGAATGGGTGCAAGTGCTTCACAGCATGTTTTTTAATATAAGAAAGGAATTCATTCAGGATTAAAATGACGAAGTTGAGGAAATGACGCAGAATTTGAGGCACACTACCACTTTTATCATATTTGTTTCATATATTATTTTTCCGTTATTTCACATTAAGTCTATTACAATAGTCCACCATCACATACATGGGGTCCTATCCAAATAAAGTCCTGTCACCACCTCCAGATAATGATTCGGATCTCCACGACAGGAATCGCCTCTTATTGTTTACTACAAAGAATCGGCTTATACGTGAAATCTGTACGAGAGATGGATATAAGTGTTGGAAGATATGGAACACCATCCGTTCATTTGTTTAATTAAAGTTGCATCTTAAAATATAAATATATGGAATTGGGTATTTTTGGAATAAATAAATGCATTTAAATAACTGTTCTATTGTAAACTATTATTAATAATTTTAAATACATTTACGATTGGCATAAAATAAATCGTTAATAGTAAGACAGCCATTTGGAAGTGTTAACTCTAAAGTTTGTTAGTAGTATAAATCTGATCATTTTTAATTTTCTAAAAGTATGTGTTCTAGTTTTCAAATAACGTTCAACACAACTTTATGTTGTGTTATGTTTGAGCCAAGTAAATTCATTGTGTGTTGATAGAAGGGTTATGTTTGAAATCAGTAAATTGTCAAAACCACCGTTAATTTATGGGTAATCGACAGTTACTGTCCCCCTGAGTTATCTTTATCATAAAATAAGTTTCAGTCAACCTCTACTCTACATTAAGGTAAACCTCACGTAAATAGGCCCGTGTGTGTGGATAAAACACTCTTTCTTTAAATATGGTAAGGATTCACTTACGGTTGGGAATGTAAATCATCTCACAAAAAAAAAAGGATTTCACCCTACTGACAGCAGACTTTATTAATTGGTGGTTAAATAATCAAGATAGGTCTCTTAGTTATTTTTAAAACAAGATTCTAAAACGTCACATTCATAGTATTCCATGCTCATCATAAATGAGCCTTTGCATTTCTATAGGCTGGGTGTCATCTGTGACACATTTATAACACAAGTTCTTCCCTCAGTTTAAATAAAACAGGGGTCAGTTGTGGTCCGGTGGTTAGGGAGTTGGACTCGTATGCAGAAGGTTGTGGGTTTGAATCCCAGTGTCAGCAGATAATAACTGAAGTGTCCTTGAGCAACATCTTAACCATGTTTACTGCAGTGATGATTGACAACTGCAGCGTTCTTTGGATAAAAGCATCTTCCGAATGAATAAATGTAAATGCAAATGTCAAAATACATATATAGACTCATATTTTGTGTGGACGTAACATCAGGGGTTTAGGATTTAAGCTGACACCCATGTATTGGTCATAAATACTAAGGATTTAGCCTTAACAATAATACTAAAAGTAGCCGATATCGATATCGGCCCTATAATAAAAGTAATATCTATAAGTTGATAAATAAGGTATTATTTCTGGCTGAAGCACTTCTCATTCTTGCTACTGGACAGAAGGGATTAAATTATTACTTACTTTATTTCTGTTTTATTATTGTTATTATTTGTCAATAGATTTTATGCAAAATAAGTTGGCTATAGAATTACATAGTAACTACAGTTCAGAGATCAGTTCAAACTTTTCTCTGAAGTTTTAAATTAAGATCTGTTGTTGGTGTGTGTGTGTGTGTGTGTGTGTGTGTGTGTGTGTGTGTGTGTTTGCCTGTGGTTCATGTGTGGATCCATTTAATCGGCCTTTACATCGGCTCTCAAACACACAAGAGTGATTGCTCATCGGCCGGATATGGAATAACTTCTCTGGATAAATCAATAACTCAAACATTTTTACAAACCAATATTTTTGATCTATGATCTTAAGCATAATTTGATGCCTTTATTCTGATGATCTGATGATGTATATCCATCCCATCATTCAGTCCTTTAACCCAGTGCTTATAAAACTATAATGTGTCATCTGAAACTATCTTTATAATGACTCATGTTTATAAAAATCTACATAAACATCAGCTGATTCTACACAAATCCATACATTAATGTCAACATCTTGCCTGGGCAGTAACACAACAACAACAACAACAACAACAACAACAACAACAACAACAACAACAACAACAACAACAACAACAACAACAACAACAACAACAACAACAACAACAACAACAAGAGTTACACAATTAAAAGTACACAACATGATGTGTTGTTATATAAACTTCTGCTTGTCAAACTGAGGCCTGTCCACCTGAAACCTCGATGATCTCTATACATTAGACCATATAAACCCTCACCAGGAGAGATGTTTGAATAAAAGAAGAGAATGTGCTGATAAAGTTAAAGATGTCATCTGTGGGTTTGATCTCTAATGCAAGAAACCGAGACAATGGATTGTGGGCTAGTGTTAGCATTAGCATTAGCACAGTGTCACCGATGCATGGCGCTGTCAACACACGTCAACGTGAAAAAGCGACACAAATTAAACTTACCCAGCAGTCTCTCAAACGTGCCACCGCCTTTGCCCATGTCTGATCTCTGTCGATGAGTCCGATAACTGATCGATCTGTGTATCACCTGTGTGTGTGTGTGCGTGTGTGTGTGTGTGCAGTTTCACTACCGGGCGACGCACTTCCGCGTATACGAGATGACGTAGCAATAAAAGTCACGTGACACACAAAAAAATAATATTTTTTTTTACAGAATTTTTTTTTATATTCACCGTTCATCATTAGTGCTAATTTGTGCTTATATAATGTTTGTCTGTGCATTGTGCATTATAATTTAATATATTATAATTTAGTATTTATAAATACATAAACATACATGAATATTGTTCATGGTAGGTATATCATCATATAGATTTTGTGTCAGCCTCAACACAACAGTGGCCTTTAATATAAACACAAAACATTATTTTACATCTAGACAAATTTATTATACATCTAAATATTAAAGAACCAAAAGAGGACACAATCTAAAATAATTGTGAAATAATTGTGTAAATAATGTTACTTCATCTTATTTAATTTCATACAATATAATTGCATACAGTGCAAATAAAGAATTTTTGTTCCGCACAAACAGCAGGAAGTTTTGGCAATTGACGAAACGTGTAAAAACTTCACTATATGTCACCATATGCAGTCAAAACAGGTGAAAAATGTGGCTGCATTAATTATTATTAAATTATAACTGTGGCTGTACACATGTAAGTGACATAGAGAAGTACATTTCAATGTTTAAAGTTCAATGTCCATGTTCTGTCACATACTGCATGTTATACTGTCCAGATAAAATAACATTCATCATTGTGGCAACCACAGCAAAGTTCATTTATCCCTTACTGGTCAAGACAACAATTACTACATGTTCTATATTCTACAACCGCTGGTTTTCACTGGTGGCATGAGCTCATACATGAGTCAGTACCTGGCTCAGTGCACAATGCCGGCTATTGTACATGCTGTGCTGGTGGTGAAACATACAGTGGTATTGTACTACTGTCTATAGAGACAATCCCATAACAACAACCAGAGATACTCAGAGAATCCAGCCAAGAATGTTTTCATCAGCTTTATTGTGTATCCTGGGCATCTATCAGCAGATGTGGACAAAACTACATGTGTAATACTTTAAATATTCCACTTTTAAATTACTTTTATTGTAAGGCCTTTAAAAAAGACAAATGTAAGATATTGTCCATGTGTGTGTCGTAAGAATTATGAGATGTTATCCTGTATAACAGTCTACAGTTGACAGTTAAATACATTAAATACTGTAGCTTTATCTGTTTTTATTATTGCCGTTTTAAACAATATAATGTCTGATCAACATTTACGCTTTTTTTTTCATCTTTGAAAAAGTAAGTTAATCTGCCTTGAATGATTAAATCAAATCAACTTTTCATCAGCTTTCTAAGAATTTAAATTACAAATTTTAAATTATGAATTGACAAAATAACGTAAGTCTTAACTACATTTGTTCAACGTACAATTTGAAGGCAGCTTTCGAGCCATAGTTCTTAAGTTAAAATGTGACATGGTGTATAACATATAATTTGTGATTTTGAATAAAATTTGATTTTTATATAGAGATTTTATGTGTATATTTATCACCTATTCTATATTACAGATTTCGGCCTAAGCTGTTTCGCTAACTTCTGATAATTTCCAACCTTTTCTCTCTTAAACATTAATTCACCATGATCTATATGTCTGCAACAAACTTTTTATGCATTTATTAGAAGTTAATCTCCTTGCAGAAAGGGCCTTGCAGTGCTTTTAAGGTATACAATATATCAATAATGCTTTCCCTACTACAGTTTAACCCGTGATTCAAAATGCTTATTTTCAGTTATCATCAGTCTTATTAAAAACGTTAAAAACCACACTGGTAGAGATTGGGACTTTAACATTTTATTATCTTGTTGTATTATTTAATAGCATATTGGACAATAACAGATACAAACTTTTAGGTGGACATTAGAGTTGGAAACAAAAATTTCACATTTCTTCTTTCTTCCTCCATTACACAAACAATAATATTTTCAAAGATATAAAATAGATTAATGCTGAATGTACATCCAGAAATTACTGTAATCTTAAGAGGTGCTCACTTTCCTGTTTCCATGACTACACTTTAGATCCATGTGCAGTTTTGTTGTTGATGAAAACAAGATATTTAATAATATTTTAGCTCCTTTTACAAAGATTCCATTTACATAAAATGTAACTTTTGCAGAAAACTCATAAACCATTAAATCAACTTGAATCTATCACAATCGGAAACACTAGCAGGGAAGATTTTCGGGACTGCTGTGTTGCAGTTGTCCCTTTATTAAACGTATCCCTTGACCTGGGTTGGCCCTCCAGATCGGCGCGGGCTGCTCTCGCCGCTGCTAAACGTAGGAGAGGAAGGAATCCCCGGGGGATTTGACCCGGCATAGAGGAGTGATCCACCGATCAAAAGCAGAGCTGAACCTCCCCATCCCAGGTAAAGAGCAGGCCCGAGCTCACGTTTGTGAGGGGCTGCCACATACGGGTCATAGAAATCCTTGATGATGGAATGGGCGGTCCAGCAGACAGGCACAAGGATGAGGAACCCCGCAATGACAAAGAGAATGCCTGACACTCGGGCCAGTCGTGCCTTGGCGCTTTGGTGACCCACGCATTCTGTGCACTTGATACCCAGGATACCGAGAGCAAGTGACAGAGTGCAGATGAGCAAAGCAAGCACAGTGAGACCCCGGGCGGCTTTCATGTCACTGGGGAGAGCCAGTAAGCTGTCGTACACCTTACACTGTATTTCCCCCGTGCTTTGCCAGATACAATTCATCCACAGGCCCTCCCACGTGATCTGAGCCGTCACAATGTTGTTCCCGATAAAGGCCGTGACCCTCCACATGGGCAGGGTGCACACTAGGAACCCACCCACCCAGCCGATGATAGACAGGACCAAACCTAGCAGTTGCATGCCCGTTGTCGCCATGGTGGATCTTTCTTTTTCTAGGAGTGACCACTACTGAGTGTCCAAGGAATGGTGAAGGTAGAATCCTCTCTGTAAGTAGACACCAGAGAAATGTCAGCAAGAATCTGTTTTCCTAGCTGGGTCCCACAACAATGAAATGAAGGCAAATGTGAAGTGAACCTACAGGAAAAAACAAATGAAGGCACATCAGTTATGTCGTCTATCGTATGAGTAAAGATGCTTCTACATTTAAAACATTTGGAGAAATTATTTTTTGTCCATGTAAGGGAAATCAATGGGGGACAGTGTTGTTTGGTTATAAACTTTCGTTACAAAAAACATATTTTGTGCAAGAGAAGAACTTCATGTTTTTTAAATAACATAAAGAAATGTATGGTAATTAAAGGTTGTAATTTTGGGTGAACTATCTCTTTACAATGTACTAAGCTGATTTGTGACATTCCATAAAAAAGGAACCCTGTTGTATATGTGGACCTTGTTGAGATGTTGAATTTTGCAGAATTGTTGCAGAATTTTTTTTTGACAAAAATAAAATATATGAGTATTTTTACAGATATTAAGTATATCTATTATGTACAGTATGAAATAAAATCTTGTTTTTGTGCAGTTAGCATGAAATTATCAAGCCTTCATCCTTTAAAGAGATCATCAAAATCTAGAAATTCTGTCATCAACACCTACTGTTAACCTATATGACATTTCAATCATGCAAAAAAAATATTTTAAAGATTGTTGGTACAAGAAAATGATTGGTTCCCATTGACTTGCTTTGGCATCATGTCTATACAACAGAAATGAAAAGTTTTGGTAACAAACATTCTACAAAATATCTTCCATTGTGTTTTGCAAAATAACAAGAGGGTAAATATTAACATCATTTTTCTTTTAGGGTGAACTACATCCCTCATTGTGACCATTGCCAACAATGTGTATATTTGTGCTATTGTTTTTCTTATATTTTGTTATTTTATTATATTGACCTCAGAGACATTCATATCCATTTTACCTGGTGTCTGATTTGGATGAATTTACATGAGATTAGCAGTAGTTTTATTAAAGAGCAATAATGAAACCCCTATCCAACCACTTGAAATATCTTAGTGGAAATAACTGTTGTTGTGTTTTCTGAATGAATTAACATTGTAGTGCTTATTAACATGATACCACAAATATAGTGAAACCGGAAACCTTGAAACATTGCTGTTTTTTTATGTATTATAAATATTTAGGCATTGTTATGTTACGCACAGTAAGCATTTCTGGATTCTCTTTACATCTTACAGAATGAGTTCTTTTCACTCCGCTGTGGGTGTAGAGCTACGACTGGTGGGGTGAGTGGATTATCTCAGAAAAACATGAGGAGCCTCCAAACACAAGATGCTTTCTTTGAATCTCAGAGTGGGCCAAGCAGATTTGGGACCATTTCTGAATGCAGCGGTTTTACAAGTATTCATCCTCAACTATAGGCCCATTACATCCTTCGACATCACACTCTTATCGCTTGTCTCATTAAATACACCATTGATAACTGAAATGTTTGTTACCTGACGGATGCTCTTGAAATTCCTCTTCAGTCAGTGATCAGCTATTCCTTCACCTTATCCGGTACCTTCACACCACACACAGTGTTTGACCCTGAACTCCCTGTGACGGAGGTGAGACCTTCAGATTCAGAGCTCTGGAGAGGCTCAGATACGGTGGACTTCACTTGAGCTGTAAGTTTCAGAAGGGCAGGACGATGGGATGGCAGCTCTTCTCTGTGCAGCGGTGGGCAGAAGCATGCGCTTATGTGTGTGATCGTGTCAGCGTGTGAATGTGTTAATGTTTCTCAATGTGTCTTCCAGTGCCTGGTGTACCAACACAATGACTTGCTGTTCTCTCGCCCTCGCGCTCCTCGATCTCCAGCCCAGCCCATCGGTCTAGTGCCACTTTTTCATCCTTCGCCTTCTTGTTCTTTCAATGCCAAAGTTTCTTTCTTCAATATTTTTCAGTTTCCAATACCTTCACAGAGCCAGGATGGATGTCTTAAATATTTAGGGATGATTGATTAAGCTTTATGTGTTAGCAGAATGTGCATTCCTTAGGAATGGAACCTATGACCTTGGTGTTGCACAATGAGCAAATGGAGACCATTAATCCGAAAACTTTTCTTAAGTTCACAAAAAAAGTCTATTTGGACATATTGTCATGTTATTGAGGTCAAATTGGTCGCAAATACAAACTCACTGAGTTGACTGAAAATCTACATAAACTAAAGATAGATAAATAATGAATAAATAAGAGTGATAATAATAATAGACGATAATTAAAGCAAATGAACTTTACTACGATAAAATGAAATTTTGTGAATAATATCCTGGCAGATTGCTTCAGATGCTACAACAGTTGGTGCTGATGATAAGAGGAGCACTGTTTTTGGCTCCGTGTGGTCGTCCCGGGCAGAAAATGGGATGGAGTTTATCTGTAAAAGCATCCTTAAACGTGTAGATGTGAGTCCCGGTATCCGAACAAAAGAAAGACACCTGGCCCTCCGTGTAGGCCAGGTAAATTGCCACTTTTCTGGGTTTCTGCGTAAGGCTCAAGGTCATAGAAGGTAACGTGTTTGCGACATACTGAGTCCCATTCTTTAAACTTATCGTCCAGAAGCCATTGGATGGACACACTGTAAATTTTCCCTTCCTGTTGACCGATTGTCTGGCTACCCCCAGATCCCAGTCAGTCTTGTCCCCGACCTCCACCTCCCACAGGTGTCTTCCAAAGCTCAAGGCTTCTTTTGCCATTACATTGGCCACCCGGTCGAACCTTTTAGGGTTCTCTGACACCTCTTGCTGTTTGTTTGCGTGTTTAACCTCCTTTCGATCTTCAGAGATGTAGAGGTGTGCATGAGCTGTCCGAGGATTCATAGAAATATCAACTGAAATGATAAAGAGAATAAGAATAAACCACAACGATGGCCAAAACTGTGGAAACCTTCAAAAATTTATATAAAAAGTCAATAAAAACTCACCTGAATATTTTTGCAGTTTCTTCAGTTCTGAAAAAAAAATATGTTTGAGTTTATCTCCGATTACGAAATAGCGTTTGTTTAGTTTGATTTCATAACTACAGCGTTTAATGAAAATCATGGCACAGGGTAGGATATGTGTTTAAGCCAAAACCAAGGTATAAGTTTGCATTTTATAACCTCTAGCTTTCCTGTAGATCAGTGATCAGTTTTTGTCAATAACCAGCCAAAAAAGTAATAGTACACTGGCTTTCTATATAAATGTTTTCTCAAAATACTTGTGATTATGTAATAAACCCTTTTATTGTTCTTCTGACTCTCAGTGATTTTCTTAAAACAAAAATTCTGTCTGTACTTTTAACATGTTTAGGACTTTCTATTTTCTGCATAACACAAGAGAAGATATTTTGAAGAATGTTGGCAAAAGAAATCCACTGGTCTCCTATATTTCCCTCAGGTTATGTTAATTGAGTCAATCAAAACCCACATTACCTGGCTCCCAACAATCTTTAAAATATCTTCATATGCTCTGCAAAAGAGAAAGTCGCACAGATCTGAAATGCCAAGACGGTGAGTAAATGATAACATCCTTTACTCACCCTTTGAAATACCCTTGCATTTTCAATTTCATTTTTGTAGTCTGTTTTGGCTATATCTAAACAAAAAATCCCACCAATAGATTCCAACAAGTAAGACACTACTATCATATCCAAAAAGAGTCCAGTACATTTTTCCATAGATACCATTAAATTCATTTCATTTTCTATTGTTTTTTTCTATTTTCCATTTTACAAACTATTACGTACCCGCTTTAGAAAGTCTTTGAGATTCAAGCTTGACTGCATCCATAAAGTCAGCCACAGCTTGTCTGGTGTATCCAACGCAAGGGTCAGACTCCAGTGTGACCTTTGACCAGTCTCTCATCGCTCTGGGTATATGAATGAAACTCTGCAGATGAAATTAAATGCATTGCTTTATTATGTTTGTTTCTTCATGACAAAGTCATCTCATTGAGAAGAAATCGAAACCTTTTTAAGATGCTCTTTGTCATTTAAGAGCTCCGGATTGGTGGGCTCATTTTTCAGCTCTTGGATTTCTTTCTCCAGCTTTTTGACAAGTCTGTCCACCCTTTTCTCCGCCTCTTTTTGTTTCTGCTCGACTGCAGCCACCACCAGTTTATGGCTCTTCTCTAAGGTGCTCAACAGAGACGAAAACACCCTATGACTCTCCTGAACCTCCCTGAGACAAGTGTTCTGTTTGGAGGAGCAACACACCTCAATGGTACAGTACACCCACACATCCATACATTCAACTGTGTGTCATTGTATCATTACACACAAAACACAACATGCTTGGACAAAATATCTGATACTACAAGGGAATGGCATAGAGAATAATGCTGGTTCTGAACACGTTTTGGTTAATTCACACGGCTGTACCTTCAAAAGCTTTAAAGAATCCTGAAGTTTCTCGGCCTTTTGTAATCTCTCCTGGATCATTTTTTCCACCTCTCCTTCATTCTTCTATTAGTGTAAACATAAAAAACAAAAGCAAAACATTGTTGTAAAGGTCAAATTTAAGGAATGTCCTCTTACGCCTTTTAAACAATGCGTGACGTTCACAGTCTGCATTTCTTCCATGCAAAGTACTCACAGGTTCCTCCTGAAGTTCATCCATACTAAAGAATTTGGATTTAGCCACCAGACGTGTTTTTCTGTAGTTTTCAGTGACGTCCGCCAGTATGCGGTTCACGCTGAGATGGGGTCTGGAGCTGAAGTTCTTCCTGCAGAGAGGACACTCGTCTGTGCCACTGCGGTTCCAGTACACACGGAGACACATTTTACAAAAACTATGTCCACAGGGCGTAGTGACCGGGTTGCTGAAGATCTCCTCACATAGAGAACACAGAAAGTGTTTCTCAGATAGGAGGCTGATGGTGGTCTCCATTCTCTGAAAGAACATGAAGAGTTTAATAAACCAGGTGTTCATTCTCGTTTTCAAACTGATAGTTCATCCAAAAACCACGAATCTGTCTTCATTTAATCCTTTCTTGTCATTTCACCCTTTTTTCTTTTGCAGAACACAAAAGAAGATATTAAGAAGAATGTTGGTAACCGGCACCCACTCACTTGTCCGTACAGGAGAAGTCACGAGTGCCACTGTTTGGATATCAACTTTCTTCAAAATAACTTCTGTTGTGGCGTGTCATTTTTGGTTGAACTATCACTTTTAAGACATCTTCCGTCACTGTGTTCCGATGTAACTCGATTGTTAGTGATGTAGTATCTCTTGCACTTTAACCAAGTGTGACGTGACATCTAGTATTAAGTAACAAAAGCAATAAAGGATTGTGCTGTATACGTATACGATTTTTATGTTCTTGGCAAGCAATAAGCAAAAGCCCAACAAATGAAAATCTATGTAATAAGACAAAATCATGTACACTTTATTTAGATTTTTATATAAGGGAATACAAAATAAGGTTTATGAATGTTTTATCCATGTGGCGCTACCCAGAAAAAGAATCCACAAATGAAAACCAAGCAAACACCAAAATGTCTGTTGAAAAAATGCAGGGTACACATTAGCAAAGGAGATAAGAAAATGGAAACATTCTTGTCCGTATGCATCACACTGTTCAAACAAAAGGCCTTTTGGCTAAAAAAACTTTCTTTGCATTTTCTAGTGTTATCTTAACTCTGTTGTGGTAATGCAAACATTTACAAACATATAAAGAATCTTGGTTCCGTCAATGGCATGAGAATCCTTCACAGGCTTTCTTTCAACATGACCACACCATGGTAGGAGTAAAACAGGTTAAACCAGAAATTCTATTTTGTCATCGAGATATTCATCCAGTAGGTTTCAGGACTGTCTAACAGATCCACAAACATCTTTCTACAACACTGTCCTTTCCATTGGCTTCAACTAGCTTTACTCCAATGACATTTGCTGTATTACAAGGCCAACCTGTATTATAGGCTTATTATTATAACATATTAATATAATAATAATATTAAGATATCATTGAATAGTTATAAATTATACAACACACTTCATATCTGAATAAAACATTTAGCTCTATTTATAAAATAACATTTAATGTAAAGAGGTTTGATTATTGAAACTTACCTATGGTTGTGCGTATAGGCGGTCGGCTGTCTTTCTGTGAGCTTCCCAACTGTGGACAGAATCATGAAGTACAAAGGTGTGTTTTCAAAGAGGGGAGGGGCCAGACAATGTCTGCCTTAGCAATAAACACTGAGTAAATAAAGTACATAATCATTCAAACCACATTAAAAAGAGTCAATTCAAGTCTGTCTTTGAAAAATGTATTTATAGTATTTTATTCAACTGTTTTAATAAAATAATTTTTTATAAAATTGTATAATCTTAAAAATGCTTTTGAATTAATATATAACAATCCCATGACATTTATATGCACCTATTAAATACATTTGTATGTGTAATACCTGTACTTTGCAGCATGTTATGCACTTCTAAAGCATTACTCACATTTGACGTTTTGGACATTTTATATGTCCCTTAAAGAATAAATGTAAGTGTACAGGCATTGCTGATCATTTAAATACATATATTTTGTACGATTAATAAAGCATTAAGATTGTGGTTTAAATGACGATGCAGATGACACTTTTGAATTAAATAAATTCAGAGTTTCTATCATCTTAAAATACCATGTAATGAGACCAGGATTTCTTTTTTGAAAATACTATTGCACATTATTTATAGTGTTTAGGAACAGTAGGTTAAACGTACTGAGTTGTCATGATTAACATGGTCCTTTTGTTGAATCTAGTATTTCTGTGCTCAATAAACGTCCCTAGTACAGCCAGAGGAAAAAGTTTCAAAATGTTAAAATTTGAAACTTTTTTCACCCTCAAAACGTCGCACTTCTGTTTTTTCCGGAAACAATCGTATCTGTCTTCTTTTAATGTGACTAAACCGAATACTTTTTTACTCCGAAGATAAGAACAACACATATTTACAATAAAGATTTAAAAATTCCAATCACATACATTGAATCCGTGATTCATATTTCATCCGCAAAAATGACATATTTCAGAAGTACGTGTTATGATTCAGTCTTTTAGTATTTGCCCCATGCATTGTAGACTTCCCCAGATACTTTCTGTCTTGTGTTTCACTTTATGGTTAGGATTACTTTGGCTAAAAAAAATAGGATAATTATGTAATTTTACATTCAACAATAATGATGTGCACAAAAATGTTCAGTTCGGCTCTTTTGCCAGATAAACGCCAGCCCATAAGACTGTGCTTTAAAATGTGATGGATGGATTCCTTTCTAAATGGCTCCTCTGCGTACTTCTGAGAAGGAATGGGCCATAATGCTCCAAGCCGCATTAACCGCACCTCCAACTATCCCTCCAATTCCAGCACCAACAGCCGCTCCTATCCACATACCATCATAACCGACAGCAAATCCCACAAGCGCACCACCAATTGCCCCTTTTCCTATTGCTGCTGCATAGTCTACAAGTCTGAGCGTAAATCCAAGTTTGTCTGCAACATCCAGCTCGGCCATCTCTCTGCTCTCCAACCTGACTTTATTTTCATATTTCATCTTTTCACTGATGAGCTCCTCTCCTGAATGTTCATTCTCCAACTCCTTTAACTTCTGTCTGATCTCCTTCTCTCTTGACTTCCTTATAAACCCTTCTTCTCTCTTAATTCTTTTTTCAGCATCTTTATATTCCGGGTTTGCAAAAATGCCATGCTCTGAAACCATCTCATCTACCTTGGCACACAATGCATGGGTTTGACTTTGCTCAGTCCTGTTCATCTCTTCATTGAAGAAGATGTAGTTCTGACCACATTTCTCGGCAAGCTCCCGAAAGTTGTTGTTTTTCTTTACCTCATCCTCCAAGGAAATGCTTCTGGGAGCCTTTTCGTGATATAAAACCACCAGCATGTGCTTTAGGATGCTTTCGCCAAAGTGGTGTATCAATGGCTTTGCTATGTCAAGGATGTCAGAGGTCATATGATATGGATCAAGAATGAAGAGAACAGCATGAGGTCCTGGGCAGGAGAAACAAACAGCCTTCCTGAGCTCCTTATGAAGCGTCCTGTCTTTGAAATCCTTCTTCTTGAGATTTGGCAGGTTGACCAGGGTTATGTTTCTCTCCTGCACAATCCCTGAACGTTTCACCGTAGCCGAAATGTTGACGTCATCGCTGTTGAAAATCCCAGGCCCCAACACAGAATGTGTCAGGGAAATCTGATCAAGACTTGAGCTGCTGAACACCAACATCCTCAGTGATGTCTCATCGCTGCTCACTGTAAAATTAAATATTCTTAATCTATTTCTATGAGTGTAATTCTTTAGTCGCGATGTCTAAGTGAACTCACTACTGGGTGGGGTGTCCAAGCTCAGTCTTCTTCTTGTTTTCCCGTCATGTGTTGCCATCTTTGGGTCACTCGGGGGTTAAAGGGGTTCTACAATACACTATTATAGGCTTTAAAAGAAAAAGATAAATAAAAACACTATTGATTAAGAAAACACTCACAGTTTATTGAGTGTGTTTGTATGTGAGTGCATGTGTGCGTGTGTGTGCGTTTATTTAATTTTTCACACAACATACCACTGTTATGTTACATATTTCTGTATTTAAAGGGTTAATTCGATAGAAATCATTGGATAAAACAATTGTACAGGGGTTTAAAATGTAACTTGGGGGACCAAGCTGTCAAAAAATGATTTTAACCTATTTTGTGTACTGCTCAAATACTTACTTGTATGTTGGGTTAAATATTAGCACTTAAAAGCAAATAGATTATTCTTTATTATTTGAAATAAAAAATAGATTTTTCTATATTATTTAAAAAAATTATTTGTTATTTGAAATAAATAATAATAAAATGAATTTCTTTATCATTTGATATAAAAAATATTTTTCTTTATTATTTGAAATAAAAATAGATTTTTCTTTGTTTATGATGGGTATAGTACTTAACTTTAATTTGCATTTTGAAGATGTGACTTTTGAATATTTTGGTCATGAAAAGTGAAGCATTCATTATTAATTTGGTTATTTAATCACTCAAGTTTTACATCTATGAGGGTTAATTTTCCAGCAAAAAATAAAACAGTTTTTCATTATTTTATAAAGAATTGGAAAGCTTCTTTTGTACTTTTCAAAATACTTTTTTGAACTTTTGTGCTTTGTCTTTAAATTGTTTGAGTATCATCATATTTTTTGTTAGTAATCTTTGTGCAGTTTTAATTATATTAATTTCTCAGAAGTCTTAGCTATTTTTCTAGCAGTATGCTAATGATGTTAAGTGGGTCTGATGACATGTTGTATCACAAACTCCAAAGCATTTCTCTGAAAATGTTATTTTACATGTTAGAATATTAATATTATACATACCAGGAGGTTTTCCAGACACAAATCTAAGTTTAGAAGAAGTGAATCTGAAAAGAGACATCACTCATCTGACACTTTTATTCTGTAATCTGAACTGAAAGTAAACTAAAATGATCTAAACCAGCACAGGAAGTTCCTGTGTCAGTGCTTTTATTCTGTAATCTGAAACTGATCTAAAACAGCACAGGAAAACATTACAGATCTTTAAGATTCTAGATGAAATGAGACACATTGTATATTTTGAAAGAAGTGCAACTCAAGAAAAATTCATTTATATAATAAAATGTGTGATCATTTATTGGATAGTGACAAATAAACAAATATTCACCATCAAATTGACACATTTTTGTATAAAGAGTGTTAAAATCATGCCATATAATTTTCTCTGAATGGTTCCATAAAGAACCTTTAAAGAACTTTTATAAACCTGTACGTCAGAAGATTCGTTGTAGTGGAAAAGGTTCTTTAGATTTAAACGAAGAAAATAATTGGTGGTATCTAATGACATCACTGTGGAACATCACATTGTAACATTTAAATAGTTCATTTGTGTTCTTCAGAATATTGTAAGTCAGTTTATTGACCCTTTATAACACTATATGCACTGTACAACTGTTATTCACTTGTAAACACATTTATAAATATATTTATATATGTTTGATAGAGTCTTGATGGTGTAGAGAATTATAATTGTCAGTTAATTAATGCTTTTAATACTGTTATGTGTCATAATAAAATTATAATACTTTAATCTGAGCTTAAAGAGACTCGCTTGCCAACATCAGACCCGAGGTTCCCTATAGAAGCGATTAATAAAAGCCAAATTAAAACTGCTTGCATGCGGTCCCACTCTTTCATCCAGATGTTCGATGGCCACCTGAATGGCGGCGCCTGACGTGCCACCCACCATCCCTCCCAAAGCCCCTCCCATTGCCATTCCTGCAGGCCCTTCAACGGAGCCAACTATCATTCCCATGATCGCTCCGACTACAAACCCTGTCCCCAACCCTACACCCAGTGAAGTCCTTAACCAACTGTTCTTCAGCTCTGCCTCCGTCCGGATTTCTGTTCCCACGCTTGAATTATAGGCATCCATCTGCCAGCGTAGCTCGTCGCCCTGAAACTGCCCCTCCAGCTCTCGACGTGTCCACTCGATCTCCGCCTGCCTCTTCTTCTGGAGCTTCCTCTCCTGGTTTCTGATGCTCTCCTCTGCCCGCTGGTATGATCTGTTAATGTAGTAGTGCCCGCCAACACCTCGCATCATCCGCTCGATCTTCTGCAACAGCTCTTTACTCCCGGCTCCGCTCCTACCGAAGACGTGATACCGACAGCCGCACTGCTCCACAAGCTCCCTCAGATGCCAGTCGGTTCTCATGACCCTGTCGTTGAGCTCTCGGCCTCTCAAATGACCGTCGTAATGCAGGAGGATCATGGTGTAGTTTAGGACGTTCTCTCCGAATTTCTTAATAATCAGCTTGGGAGCCTTCATGTCATTCGGGGAGATTTTCTCCAGGTCAAAAGCTAGGAGGACAGCGTGGGGTCCGGGAGTCGACAAACACATTGATCTTTTCAGCTCGTTCCTCATTTTGGACTTGGACAGGTGTTTGTCGTACAGGTTCGGTCCGTTGACCACTGCAACCCTTCTTCCCGCCAACTCTCCCAGACTTTTCTGGCTGGATGAAAGTCTGTTTACATCTTTGGAGAACGCATCCCTTCCCAAGATAAAGTTGGTGAGAAGAAACTGAGATGGACCACTGCTCCCGATAACTACTGCCCTTAACTCCACATCACAGAAGCCTGCAGAAACATAAACCACTGTTTAATAAAATAGTGACCCTAAAGAAGAACTTATTTTATGTGGTTTATCTGCAGTTTTACTTCAAAAAGTTCTCAACAGTTTACATGACTCAAAATAAAGCTCCAGTAATATTAATGTAAATGTTTTCCATAAAAAAATTTGGTAGGTTAGTCAAAATCGTTCTTTATTCTCTTTAAATATACGAAAAAAGCAAGATAAAGTCAGTATTAAAAATAGTAGAAAACAAATTATTTAAGATTAAAGTGTATATACAAGCTTTATAATTTAAAGGAATACTCCACCCAAAAAAGAAAGTTCGGTCAAGAATATGATAACCAGTAATACCCCATTAACCCATTATTCGTCCAAATAACTGTATTTTAACTCTTTTATTAGTTGGGAACAAGACTGAAGGTGACAGAATTTATGATTTTTCATTTTCATTTTATAGTTTAGAAGAAGTGAATCTGAATAGAGACATCACCCATCTTATATTATCATTTTCATTTCACCCATTTTATAAGTATACTTAGGTAAAGTTCAAGTACATGTCAAAGGTCACATTATTAGGAAGTATACCAATAACAATGTACTAGTTATGAACTTATTAGTATAGTTATAGCACTTGGAACTAAATTTGCCCACTTTCTAGTTTGTAAAAATATACTTTAGTATTTTAAGTTTTAAATAGGTATACTAATAACACGCTTTACTGAATTTGTTTTTCATAAGGGTTTCTTAAGATGTATAAGAATCAGAAAGGATTTTAGACCTACCTCCTCTTTTAGGCATGGCTTCAACAGCTTCTCTGCTTTGCTGATGTTAGGCTCTTGTTCTTGATGTGAAGAGCATCTCTCAGTATTAAAAACAACATCAGATCACGTCTGACGACACACTGTTACTCAACTCATCTCATGGCTCTGTCTGTACTGATGAAGCACAAGTTCTGTACTGGATGGAATTTTCCCTGCGGGTAACACATGCTTCAATCAGATACATACCCAAACCAAACATCACACATGTCTTCTGTCGGCTTGGTCTAATCAATTCATATGAATCATTAATTCAAACTCTTATTATATTTTATGTTCACTGTTATAATAATATTAATGTACTTCCTTTAATGATCCTTGAAGGAAACATCTCTTAACAAATGCGTTTGACTGATATTTGCCCCAATATTTATAAATGAAATATATACAATTCTTGTTGTTTTATTGTTTGGCATGACTTTATTCTTAGTACTTTGTTTTTTAAGAATTATGTAATATTTTATATAAGAGTAATGTCTCTCTGTCAGTTGCAGTCAAAAGACTTTAATCAATACTCAAATCCAATAAGTGAAATGAAGTTGCATTCGATAAAAATGAGGCGATGAAAAATAAAACAATCCGACAAATAAATTGATAGACAGCAAATGTTATTAAATTCATAGTGTCCCCAAAAATAAAAAAATGATGTCATTATTTACTCACTTTTGAGATTCAAATCTGTATACATTTCTTTGTTGTGGTGAAAACAGATATTTGGAAGAATGCTCCTAGGCAAACAGTAGTTGGACATCATTGACTACCATACTAGCAAATTATTTGTTCTGTTCATCACAAGATGAGATATTTTGAAGAATGAGCGACCCCAAAAACTTCTTGGGCACATTTTTTCCCATTGTGGTAGTCAATGGGTCCAACAACAGTTTGTTTTAGAGCATTCTTCCAAATATTTATCTGTGATCAAAAAACAAATTAAAGAGTGAGTTACATTTTTTTGTGCACTGTCACTTTAAATTGTGTAAATGTTTGTTTAACGCCACCGTGCGGACAGCTATAGTATTACGTTTCTTAAATTATTGTTTTTGAATCATCAGTGTAATTATTTATTATTCTAAGATTTCTAAAACCTCTTAATTATTTTCCATTTTTATACAATATGACAAAATCAACATGCAATTACCATCACGAGTTAACAATTTTTTTTCCTAAAAATAAAATAAAATAAAAAAACACGATACATATTGATACATTGACAATGAATATTAATGTACATTTAAATAAAAAACATGTATATTATTTTTATTTACTTAATCTCGTCACAGCGGAAGCGGAAGTGCTCAGTGAGGTGTTCCGGTGAAACAGCGCCGTGTACAAACAACCCGGAACGCGTCACTGCCTCTCCTGACTCAGATATTATGAAAGCTGTTTGTTTACCTTTGATTAAACAACACGTGCTGCGTTTTAAAACTCTGTTCGGTGACGTACTGTCAAGATCCACTTCCTCTTGTTGTGAGACTCAAGCAAATGAAGCTTCTCTTTATGTCCATGTAAGAAACATTTAAAGAGACAAGCACATGATGTCATGGATGAGCCACTTTAATGCTGTATGTGTTTTGTCTTTCAGTGGCCTTATTGCTTGAAAAGATGTTCCTACTGTAACTTCAACAAGTATGTTCTTCAGAGTCCAAACCACAGTGTTCTGACAGCATGTCTGGAGAAGGAGAGCCAGACTTTACTGGAGCTCAGTCACATCTCTGGGTCAGTACAGACATGACAGTTTATCATCATTACTATTGAATAATCACTTCAAAACCATGTTATACACTTGATCACTTGTGTATTAGGACACAAAGTAACACAAATCTCAAGACTCAAGACGGTCTCGCCTTCTTTGATAGCACAGGGACATCTGTACGATGTCTACTTAAGATCTGGAGATCTGAAAATCATCCGCGCTTTAGAATCATCAACATGTTCGAAGGAAAACTGTGAACATCTTACTGAAGAATGAATTTCTTTCCAAAAGTGTTCATACACTTCATTTTGTTCCATTAATAACATTTTCATTTACATTTATTCGTTTGGCAGTCGCTTTTATCTAAAGTGGCTTACAAGTGTTGTGCGGTATTCAATCATCACTGCTGCAAACAGGGGTAAGGTGTCTGCTCAAGGGCACTTCAGTTATTGTCTGCTGACACTGGGATTTGAACCCACAACCTGCTGACAAATCCAACTCTCTAACCACCAAACCACTGACCTTAGCAATACGAAACTTATCTAAATTATGTAATGAAAAAAGGGATTCCATGAGAAATGTGTTATTTGATCTTCTTCTAGGTAGACACCCTTTGATCCTCAAGCCGCTTCTTAAATGCTTGATAAAGATTTTTTAAGGAGTGTCCATCTGTTGTGCAATTCACAGTTATTATTGCAATACTCAGAAAAGTCACCCTTTTTTATTAAATAAATTGTAAGTTTTGTCACGAAAAAACTATACTTTTTAGGTTCAGAGTTTTAGGAATACACCTTCAGATCACAGTTCCTTTTACGTTGAATTCGCTGCCATGTTTCCCTTAACGGACAAATTCTACAGAACACGTTGGATTTCACTTTCCTTTTTAAAATGTACTCTTTTAATTGAACATGAACTGTTTTCTAGGATAAACTCTGTGTTTTTCGGAGGAGGCACACCCAGCCTCGCTCAGCCGTCCACAATAGCTGCTGTTTTAGAGACCGTTTCGAAACATGCACATGTGCCAGATGATGCAGAGATCACCCTGGAAGTGAATCCTACCCCTGCTGGAAGAAAATGTCTGAGAGACTTCATGCTAGCCGGAGTTAATCGATTTTCAATTGGAATTCAGGTGTGTTGCATACATTTTACAAATGCCCCCGCCGCAGATTGCTTTATTTCGTTCGTAGCTTAAGTTAATTTCTTAGGTGGTTGTCTACAATCTCAAAGCTGATGTTTTCTTCTGCAGTCTCTGAATGATGATCACCTGAAGACGCTAGGGAGAGATCACAATTCCCAGCATGCTGTTCAGACACTGTCAGAGGCCAGGACTCTTTGCCCTGGACGGGTGTCAGTTGATGTCATGTTTGCTCTCCCAGGCCAAAGTGTAAATTCATGGGAGGACGAGCTAAAGAAATTATTGCCAGTGTGTGATGACCACATTTCATTGTATCAGCTCACTTTGGAAAGGGGCACCAAGCTTTTTAAACAAGTTCAGAGTGGGGAACTAAGTGTGCCTGGTGATGATGTCACTGCTGTGATGTACAAATCTGCACGGAAGATCCTGGAACAGGCTGGGTTTCTTCAATACGAGGTGTCCAACTTTTCCAAAAATGTAGGTTCTTGTCGGATGTACACTTTCTCTTATGTTTATATTTGTATCTTAAACTTGTTTATCGATAAACTGCTTTGCAGAATGCTGTCAGTCAACACAATGTAGGGTATTGGAGCGGACAGCAGTACATCGGGGTTGGCCCAGGTACATTAATACAAAATTCATCCTTAAAGATAGATAAATGTTTTTTTGTGAAGTTTTGGTTTAAACCTTGTCTGTTAGGGGCACATGGACGCTTTGTACCTTATGCACTTGGAGGAAATCAGAGGGAAGCGCGGACCCAGACGTTAGAGCCCGATGTTTGGATACGAGAGGTGCAGAGACAAGGTCACGGAACACGGAGACGAATAAAGCTTGACCACCATGGCCTGTAGGAGTTATTGATTTGTTGTTCAGTGCTGTAAAGCGCAAATAATGTGCAATGGCAAAGTTTCACAGGATGTCAATGGGGTATCGAGTTGTGTCATGATGTTCTGCATGCAGGCTGGAGGAGGTGTTGGTCATGGGACTGCGGATGAATAAAGGAATCAGCCAGCAGGTAAAGCAGACCAACATTTAAATATCAAGCTAGAATCTCATATCTGTATACAAATAAAAAACATATATACATGCCTTTGAACAAAGAAGATATAAGCTTTTAAAACTTCTAGTCTCATTTCGACCAGAATGGATTTCTGTGATAAAATTCAACTAGCTTCTCATCAGACTTTAACTTTTTGTGTTGTATTTGTAAAATGTTTTAGCACTGGAAGCTATTCAGCCCAGAGGCAGACCTCTATCAGGTTTTCGGGATGTCTGGAAACATCCAGGAGTTGCAAGCACAGGAGTTCCTAATTCTTGATGAAAGGTGATGACTTTAAAATTCTATATATTTTTGTATTTGTAAGCAGAGTGTGATTGTACATTTCGGGTCAATCATTTATTTTTCTTGATATTTGCAGGGGTTTGCGGTGTTCCTGGGAAGGCATAGCTTTACTGGACAGCATCCTTCCCACATTGCTCCTAGAATTAGAAAGGTTTTTCCAAGGCAGGGGTATGATGAAGACACAAAACGACAACAAAGGGACTGACCTTAAGAAAAACAGATGACAGATAATAGTATTAGGATTATCCAAATGAAGTCAATTGTATCAGTTTATGTAAAAAATCAGTAAATCCATATTTTCCCATAAAATTAATCCTTATTTATAAAAACAATATCCTCTCTTGTATTTCCTCTTCAGTATTTCTTCCAGAGGCGGACAAAATACACAACTTTATTACTTGATTGAAAGTACAAATACTACTGATCAAATATTACTCCACTAGAAGTAAAAGTTGTAATGAAAGTTTCCTACTGAACTAAAAGAAGCATGCACTTACTCGAGTATTACAAGAAAGGACTAAATTTCCTTATTGTCAACTACTGCCACTGAAGCAACCAACTGAATATACTGAATATACAGGGTTGTATCTAAGTGCCAGTTGCTGTCCATGGTACTTGTTGTCTGTATCCAGACGTGTGCCATGAGTGGGCATCTTGTAATTTTTCTTACTTATCAGAATCAGAACAATCTTTATTGCCAGGTGTGCTTGTACACACGAGGAATTTGTTTTAGTTACCGAAGCTACCAGTACACAATGTAAAGTGATAAGACAAGTGACAAGTAACATAGGGAAGGAACAAGAAAAAAAAATTAAAGTAAATATGTAAGTTTAAAACAGTGGTGAAAATGCAATGTTACAGAAGAGCTAGAGATGAAATAGAATACGTACAGATGTTTTATAAATATAAAGTTATAAGGTGATATATTTGAATGTCTGAGATAGAGTGTTGCACATGCACATTCTGTTCATGTACAGAATGTATTTGTTTATTTGTTGAACTACGTCTATCTGCACTTTCAAGGTCAACTTCATTTCTACCAGTGCTGATACAGCCGCATCGTGTTGAATCATTTGTATTAAGCACAGCACGATTCATTGTCTGAGATTGACACATATGAGCACGTGGGCACCATTTCTTACTTATATAACCAGTTTGACGCCAGCTCAACAGTGATGACTCAAAATACGACAGAATATGAGAGCCATACATTACCACCCACAACTTCACGTATTCTTCCATAAATGGGAATACAGAAATGGATTCCCTTTAAAGAAACTAAGGCGTTATAGTGGGAAAGATATGATTTTGCTGAAATCAAGGATGATTTATTGTGGCTGATAAAAGGGAGATAAAAATCAGTAAAAATAGAATACTAAACCTGAAAATCAGTAAAAATAGAATATTTAACCTTAAACTCCTTAAAAATAGAATATTAAACATACAAATCAGTAAAAATAGAATATTTAACCTTAAACTCCTTAAAAATAGAATATTAAACATAAAGATCAGTAAAAAATAGAATATTAAACCTGAAAATCAGTAAAAATTTAATATTAAACCTGAAAATCAGTAAAAATTGAATATTAAACCTTAAACTCCTTAAAAATAGATTATTAAACTGGAAAATCTGTATAAATAGAATATTAAACCTTAAACTCCTTAAAAATAGAATATTAAACCTGAAAATCAGTAAAAATAGAATATTAAACCTTAAACTACTTAAAAATAGAATATTAAACCTTAAACTGCTTAAAAATAGAATATTTTACCTTAAAATCTGTATAAAATAGAATATTAAACCTTAAACTGCTTAAAAATAGAATATTAAACCTTAAAATCCTTAAAAATAGAATATTAAACCTGGAAATCAGTAAAAATAGAATATTAAACCTTAAACTCCTTAAAATAGAATATTAAACTTGAAAATCTGTATAAATAGAATATTCAACCTTAAACTGCTTAAATATAGAATATTAAACCTGAAAATCAGTAAAAATAGAATATTAAACCTGAAAATCAGTAAAAATAGAATATTAAACCTGAAAATCAGTAAAAATAGAATATTAAACCTTAAACTGCTTAAAAATAGAATATTAAACCTGAAAATCAGTAAAAATAGAATATTAAACCTGAAAATCAGTAAAAATAGAATATTAAACCTGAAAATCAGTAAAAATAGAATATTAAACCTGAAAATCAGTAAAAATAGAATATTAAACCTGAAAATCAGTAAAAATAGAATATTAAACCTGAAAATCAGTAAAAATAGAATATTAAACCTTAAACTACTTAAAAATAGAATATTAAACCTTAAACTGCTTAAAAATAGAATATTTTACCTTTAAATCTGTATAAAATAGAATATTAAACCTGAAAATCTGTAAAAATATGACCATTTCCTCCTCTTTCTGAAAACGATGTTAATAAGTGTGCATGAGTGTTTGATAAAGAAGAGCAGACTGGATTTTCTTGACTCTTTTATTGTTCTTTCTGCATGATATTGAATTTACATTGACTCAATATGAAGAAAGTCTGTAAATACATTTCACAAACACATTCCTATAAATATCTCCTGGTCCAGCCAGTCAGTCATTCATAGAATAGAATAGAATAGAATAATTCTTACGTAGTTGAATAATTATTATTCAAAGTGTTGAATGAGAGTGTAACTCTACTGTATTTGACACCTGTCAATGGGTGTGCTGCGTTTGGGGGTCGTCGGTCCCATCACGCGCCGCAGATCGGTGTTGAAGCTCGGTCTCCTCGCGAGCGGGTGCACGGCTCCACACGGCTCATCCACGGCTCGTTTGTTTCTCTTCCCGTTGCTCAGAGCTCGATACGTGTTGATGGAGATGTCCCGATGGAGAGAGGGTCTGGTCTCAGCGGGGAGACCTCCGAGCACCGCCAGAGCCTCGAACATCTCCCCCAGTCTGGTGCTGTGTTTGGCGGACACCTCGAAGTGCGCGCTGGCCTCCCCGCGTGCGCCCCCACGGACCTCGGACGCACGCGCGGGCTTTAAATCCACTTTATTGGCGCAAACGATGATGGGAACGTTTTCTTTGGGTCGTGCCAGCTTGGACTTGGCACGGAAGATCTCCTCTCTTAATGCGCACGCTTCTCGGAAGGAATCTCCATCGGTCACACTGAACACGAGGAGGAACAGGTCGCCTGCGCACGGGGACGACATGAAATTAAAATTCTGCACAATTTTATAATAGAAATGTGAAGTGTTGCGCATGCACTCACCGGTTAGAATGGTCAGTCTTCGTTTGGCAGGGAAATCTCTTTCTTTGGATGCGTCCAGAAGATCCAGCTGGTATCTCTCTCCTCTGATGTGATAGAGTTTGCTGTGGAAGTCCTCTGTCGTGGGTTCGTAATGTTCCTCGAACCCATCACCCAGAAATCGGCGAATGATCGCCGTCTTGCCCACCCTGGGTGCCCCCAGCACCACAATGCGCCGGTGATGGCTGGGTTTCACACTGACCCGGTCACATCTCACAAGTTCGGTTCTACTGAGATGAGACCCGCAGACTGTGCCCGCTGACCTCCGGGTCTCAGAGGAGTGTCGCCTCCAGATGCTGGAAGATCTCATCCCTCTTTCCTTTGGATGTCTCCAGTGGGACGGGATGAGAGGGTCCGGTGCCCGCAGACCAGCATGAGTGTTGCTACAGAGAGTTTGGGTGCCATCAACTGAAAATGATGTCGTATCAGTTGTGTTCACCTCCATTCTCCTGGTCGGTATCATTCAGAACTGGATGTGGGCATGAGCATCACCCTGATCTCTCTGTTCAGTGATCATCGAGCTCTGGTGTGGTTGCTTTTATATGGTGATGATGGATGGGTGGTCCTACATGCTGATGGATGGGTGGTCCTACATGGTGCGTCATTTGTGAATCTGAACAACGATGTCTATTTAAGGAATTGTCTACAGTCTTGAAGGCTTTGCTATACAATATCAGTCAATAAGTCACATTTAAAATGAATATGGGATTATGTTGGATTGTACTGTATAGTCTGGGACATCAATCATTTCTACATATAGTACAGATTTATTTGAAATAAAAGATTTGTCTCCCCAAAACCTGTCAGTTCTATTCATCATCTCAAACCTGAGTTACTTTGCTTGCCATTCTTTAAAGAATCTTCTTTTGTGTTCTGCAGAACATAGAGAGGCATATGGAAATGGTTAACATTTTAAAATAAACTAAAATACTTTTTAGGTACTATTTTAGAAAGAGATGTTTGTGCTTTTAAACAATACAATTTATAATTGTGACCGGTCCATTCCAAACCTGTTTGCCGGAGATAGAAGATATTTTGAAAAGAGTTGGTAACACTGTTGACCCCTTTGGCATATTTGAGGATCAGAGGTGGATTTGCAAGTGTGCTCTCACGCACGAGAAATTTGAGGTGGTAAGAGGAGCTCTTAAAATCACAAAAAAACACATAACACAAAGGTAGAGAAGTAAATTGTGAATTGAATAAAGTAAATGTAAATTGAATTGAGTAAAGTAAATGTATATAATATACAAAGATGGAAATTTGGTAATTGCAAGTGCGTCTTTAAGTACTGTACTATTGTATTGTGTTGTGCACATATATTTACCCATAAAAGATCATATATTTACATCAAGTGTACAGGTGGAGGAATATTAATACAAAACAGAGGAGATCGTTTGCAACACCCAATATTGCCAAAGTATTCGCTCACCTGCATTGATTCGCATATGACATCCTATTCCTAATCAATAGGGTTCAATAAGATGTCAGTACACCCTTTAGAACAGCTTCAACTTTTCTGGGAAGGCTGTCCACAAGGTTTAGGAGTGTGTTTATGGGAATTTTTCACCGTTCTTCCAGAAGAGCATTTGTGATGTCACACACTGATGTTGGACGAGAAGGCCTGACTCTCAGTCTCCTCTCTAATTCATCTCAAAGGTGTTCTATCAGGTTGAGGTCAGGACCTCAAAGTTCATCCACCCCAGACTCTGTCATCCATGTCTTTATGGATCTTGCTTTGTGCACTGATTCACATTCATGTTGGAAGAGGAAGGGGTCAGCTCCAAACTGTTCCCACAAAGTTGGGAGAATGGAATTGTCTAAAATGGCTTGTTATTCTGAAGCATAGAGCGAGAAGGATTGAAACTCCTCATTTTGATTATTTGGATGGATGAGTTAATACTTTTGGTAATATAATGTATTTATTTTTACATCAAACACATGTTTGGAACAACGTGAGGGTGGGTAAAAGATCACATAATTTTGTGAACAATCCCTTTGACATCACTCACCCGATATTCTGTGTTGTTTCTATTTATTGTCTCGACATGAATGAGGAGGTTACTAAAAAGGACAACCGTAATAACGTCAAAAATGATAGAGGAAAGCTTTCAATTAAAAGTCAATTTCATGCAGAAAATCCATTTTACAGTAAACAGTGTGTGGGCACATGGAAACATTGGGTCAAAGAGGGAACTGCTTCTGAGTTTTGTTTGTACGTGATGCGAGTACCTGGGGAATTGGATCCATATGGATGTGTATTCCATTCCATTAGTCCCCAACAAATGATGGTGCTGAGACCCTTTTATTAGATATACAATGAAGTGTGACATTGATTTCGTGATGGAACCAAGGCGACGCAATCATATTTTAACAATATTCCATAGAAATGGTCACGACTGATCCACAGTGAACGTGTCTACACACACCAAAAACCTGGGATAATGGTAGCTAAAGATCTATCAGAAAGATCATGAGACACTAGATATGGTTCCTTAAAGATTCTTTGTCATTCAACCTTGTTTTTATTGTTGTTTTGTTGTAATTTTAGTTTAGTTGTGTGTTTTATGCTCATTAAGTTTTACTGTTACACACTATTTGAAATAAATCTGATGTTTGAAAGAACATTCTGCATGCCTAAATCCATTAAAAGCATGTATGTGCATTTATTGTTCATGGTTACATTATTGTACAAGAAGACATCGGTTCCACCTACATATGAATTCAATCAATGCTACTTTCAGTACATCGTGTCTTTTTTACAATTTGTTTGCCACAAAAACCTTGAAACCTATGTCAAGACTAAATGTTCTCTCCCATACTCTGAAGAAGTTACTAGAATACACGTCACCATGGTAACTCATCCTCTTAAAAGCAATGGGTTTCAGAATGTATTATGTAATGCTTGAATGACAAGGATCTTTTGTAGATCTCCTTAGTGCTCCGTGCAGTTCTTCAGCGCAGATGTATTGTTTTTTTACCTTTAAAAAGACAGTAAAATAAAATTGACTTCTTTTTTTGACTGGAAAAACAACAAAGTGCAACCATGTGATGGCAGCAAACACAGTTTCAGAATCAGATTCTGAATATAATTTTTTGAGCATTTTAGTCTCTTTTCAGGCGGGTGTAACGGTGTGCTTATAAGCAACAAGGTTTTTGCTGGGTTAAAAGTAAAAAAAAAAAAAATCATACTTTGTAGAAAAATATGGAGAGAGGCAATTCCAGTGTAAGATCCAGACATAATTCAGGTTCATACAAAAGTCAAAATTGTGTCATAGACAATTTACTGGTCCTCTTACCATTTTAAACCTGTATGAGTTTCTTGCTTTAGCAAAATCCAAAAGAAGCTATGTTGAAGAATGTTGGTAACCAAACAGTAGTGGCATCCATCACATCTTTTGTATGGAAACAAAGCCATTGCAAGTGAACAGGTGCCAGAAGAAAGAAACTTATATGACATTTAAAAACAAAAGGAAGACAAATTGATGACACAATTTCCAGTTTGGGATAAAATATCACTTTAAGTCACAGGGATGGAATCTTCATAGGAGCCTAACCTGCTCGTGCTTTGAAAGCATTAAAGAAAAAATATCCCACCCCTTCTTTTAGTATTGAGTTGTGTGATAAGTCACCCAAAAGGAAAAATGTATGTCATTCACACTTAGTTATTAAACCTGTTTGACCTTCTTTCTTCTAGAGAACACAAAAGCAGATATTTTGAAATAAAGCTCCAACGTCACCCATTCACACAATACAGATACAAAACCAATCATTCCAAATATTTCCTTTTGTGTTCTGCCGAAAATAATTAAACAAGTTAACCAGACGGTGAATAAATGCAAACCACCATCACCGGTCTGGTACAGGAACTGCATTGGTGCTGATCACAATACCACCCCACAATCTCTTCTAGCTCCTGATATCCACAAAACATTCAATGTTACAAGATCTCAACAAGACAACAACAAACGGTTACTTGTACTCGTAAACATTAATTGGTGATGAATAATAATAGTATCATATCGAAAAATATGTTTCAATACACAGGGTTGCCAAAATATTTTTGAAGATGTCAACAACGACTGAATCTGAAAGTAAAACATGTACGACACGGGAAAAATGTCGTCTTCTACTAAGAAAATGGATAGAGTAGTGCAAATGAGGTTGAATCGCTGAAAAACAATCAATAACAGACCAGATCTCAAAAGGTGTCAAAAAAGAAATAAATAAAGACGTAACTCAACGAGACAAAATCAAAACTTGATGTTGATTTGTTGACGTGTTGTGACTTTCTTTTGTTGTTCCTATCATGAAGTCGTCATCAGCGGAGCTGGTCTTTCCAGAAACTCTTGCTCGGCCGAACACATACCACACAGATCTGCATTTATCCCTCTCTTACTTTCTAACATGCACCATTGCATCATTTATGGCCTTACTATGGGATACAAATAACAGCCCAAGGCCGAACCAGTGATTCATCTTCATCTGTTGTGTTCAATTTACATGATAGATGATGCATTAGAGTCTTTTATATCATATAAAACATCTCATGTACAGGAGAGTCAAAAACATGTTTAATATGTTATCTGTGTGATGTTGATGAAGTGTGTAAGTTACAATTGTGTGATGTTGATAAAGTGTGTAAGTTAGACAATTGTGTGATGTTGATAAAGTGTGTAAGTTAGACAATTGTGTGATGTTGATAAAGTGTGTAAGCTAGACAATTGTGTGATGTTGATAAAGTGTGTAAGTTAGACACTTGTGTGTAAGTTAGACAATTGTGTGATGTTGATAAAGTGTGTAAGTTAGACACTTGTGTGTAAGTTAGACAATTGTGTGATGTTGATAAAGTGTGTAAGTTAGACACTTGTGTGTAAGCTAGACAATTGTGTGATGTTGATAAAGTGTGTAAGTTAGACACTTGTGTGTAAGTTAGACAATTGTGTGATGTTGATAAAGTGTGTAAGTTAGACACTTGTGTGTAAGTTAGACAATTGTGTGATGTTGATGAAGTGTGTAAGTTAGACAATTGTGTGATGTTGATAAAGTGTGTAAGTTAGACAATTGTGTGATGTTGATAAAGTGTGTAAGTTAGACAATTGTGTGATGTTGATAAAGTGTGTAAGTTAGACAATTGTGTGATGTTGATAAAGTGTGTAAGTTAGACAATTGTGTGATGTTGATAAAGTGTGTAAGTTAGACACTTGTGTGATGTTGATAAAGTGTGTAAGTTAGACACTTGTGTGTAAGTTAGACAATTGTGTGATGTTGATAAAGTGTGTAAGTTAGACACTTGTGTGATGTTGATAAAGTGTGTAAGTTAGACAATTGTGTGATGTTGATAAAGTGTGTAAGTTAGACAATTGTGTGATGTTGATAAAGTGTGTAAGTTAGACAATTGTGTGATGTTGATAAAGTGTGTAAGTTAGACAATTGTGTGATGTTGATAAAGTGTGTAAGTTAGACAATTGTGTGATGTTGATAAAGTGTGTAAGTTAGACACTTGTGTGATGTTGATAAAGTGTGTAAGTTAGACACTTGTGTGATGTTGATAAAGTGTGTAAGTTAGACAATTGTGTGATGTTGATAAAGTGTGTAAGTTAGACAATTGTGTGATGTTGATAAAGTGTGTAAGTTAGACAATTGTGTGATGTTGATAAAGTGTGTAAGTTAGACAATTGTGTGATGTTGATAAAGTGTGTAAGTTAGACAATTGTGTGATGTTGATAAAGTGTGTAAGTTAGACAATTGTGTGATGTTGATCAAGTGTGTAAGTTAGACAATTGTGTGATGTTGATAAAGTGTGTAAGTTAGACAATTGTGTGATGTTGATAAAGTGTGTAAGTTAGACAATTGTGTGATGTTGATAAAGTGTGTAAGTTAGACAATTGTGTGATGTTGATAAAGTGTGTAAGTTAGACAATTGTGTGATGTTGATAAAGTGTGTAAGTCAGATAATTGTGTGATGTTGATAAAGTGTGTAAGTTAGACAGTTGTGTGAAGTTGATAAAGTGTGTAAGTTAGACAGTTGTGTGATGTTGACAAAGTGTGTAAGTTAGACAGTTGTGTGAAGTTGCACCCATCATCATCATCACGTGATGTCTAACATTATATTATATTGTGATATATAAGTAAATTGTGCAGATATTGTTTAAAGTGTTTCTATATATGATCAGAACACAATGGGTTAATGCTTGAGTGTGCAGGCCAGCCTCTCCCTCTCTCTCTCTCTCTCTCTCTCTCTCTCTCTCTCTCTCTCTCTCTCTCTCTCTCTCTCTCTCTCTCTCTCTCTCTCTCTCTCTGCTCACACAGGACAGGGGTGGAGGGGTTCTGCTATCTGCGGACCAGGACTTCGGGACTTTTCGGGATAAGAACGAACATTTTCCCGGCGGGACCCGAGAGGAACTTCACATTGTGACGTGCGCGAGGAGATGTGGACGCGGGCGCCGCTTCGGGACTTTGATGCGCAGAAATGAGAGGTGAGGACACAAAGGACGATGAAATAAAGAGGATTTGTCTCGACGTGTCGTCACATTTGTGTGTTTTAGGAGTCATGAGAGGACATGTTGCCGTTCAACTGTGAGGCTTTGCCGCATTACCGCATTGTGATGACGGGAACATCTCAAAACACCGAAACCAGTCGGGCTTTGCTAATATTATGTGTTTGGAGTTAGCAAATATGTTTAAAACAATTATTATTCCTCATTATTAGCCTTGTTTTGGTGTTTGTCTTTAACCTTTGGTGAAGTTTCGGTGTTGTGAAATGACTTTTAAGTCATTAGCTCATTTAATAATATAAATATATTTTCAATAAATATATATATTTTTATTTATAAATACTGTATTTAAAACAATGCACAATATATGTTTTCATTATTGTTTTGAACCCATGTAAAATGACTATTTTTTTAAAAAACACTGCCATTATTTTTTATTTCCAATTTAAAGACATTAAATCAGTTTATATAGTTATGAATATATTAATAAAACTAATAAAATAGGTCTCATCCACTGAATCTAAATGTTACCAACATGTACATGTTTATGTACAACTGTTGTTGTGACGTCATCACTTCAGGAAGCCATCTATTAAACTACAGTTCAAAGTAATGTTGTGTAATAAAATGAACACTTAATGTTCAATGCACATGTGTACTTAACAAATGTATGCTTACATGTTTTTATTTACATTACTGTCACACATTACACAATAAAAGTCATGAAGAATATGTGCTTAACTTTAAAGAGATCTTCCTGAAGTCATGATGTGAAAACAAGTACCACACTTTTCCATGGGAGTATGTCGGTCACACGGTTGAAATTCGGCAAACATCTTTATTAGTTTGATGAAATACTATATTGAAATAGTTTTTAGTATTATAACAGTTTATTCTATCAATATAATAATATGTAGATAGATGATCCCTCTCTCTTGTAATGTTGTACCTCTGTAATGTGGCTGAATGTGTAAACCAAATGTTTTACATAATGAGAGGAAAGCTTGCATTTTCATTCATTGTCGAAATAATTGTGTATTGTTCGCATCCTCTTTGCTAGGCACCAACGGACTCTCGGCCGAAATGTGATTGTTAAGCAAACTGCTGTTATTGATTGTCGCCTGAACCAAGTAAAGAGAGAGCAGAAAGTGTCACTACATCAAGGTCATGGCCTGTGATATCAGTTCCCTAAGCGTGTGACTTTGATGTGAGCTCTTATTGCGTTGTTTTTGCTAACTCGGTTGTACCACGTTCAACATGAGAACTCGACACGTTTAAAAGTCTAAAGAACTTGTAATGCATTTATTGGTGTGGTACTTCCCCTTTAAAAGTTAAAAATAGTAAAAAAACTTTCATTTCTCGGTTGCTGATTTCTTAAAAAAAGTTATAGCCGCACCTGGTGTGTTTTATATTACAGAGAGTAGTCACGTTGTTTTCTTGGATTCCTGGGTCAAAGGTACTACTAACTTTCAGCTTTGAGAATTTTTAGAAATGGCATTTTCCCCTAAAAAAGTTCAATGTAGAATCCATAATGTTTATTGGATTTGAAAAAGCAGAGGTCAAGTGGACAAAGTTGTTCAAATGTAACATTTCATTTTCTTTGTTTTGCAGCAGGCTAACAAAGAGATTTCACTTAAGACTGTTGGCCTAAAAATCCCCCAAATATCATAACCAAGCACTCGATCTTCATTCTCCCATCATGGCCACCTCATCTTTACGGCGACAGGTTAAGAACATTGTCAACAACTACACGGATGCGGAGATCAAAGTCAGGGAGGCAACGTCCAACGACTCGTGGGGTCCTCCCACCTCGCTCATGCTGGAAATCGCAGACCTGACCTTCAATGTGGTGGCATTCACAGAGGTCATGGGCATCATCTGGAAGAGGCTCAATGACCACGGCAAGAACTGGAGGCATGTGTACAAGGCCCTCTCCCTGCTGGATTATTTGATCAAGACGGGATCAGAGCGAGTGGCCCAGCAGTGCAAAGAGAACATCTATGCCATCCAGACGCTACGGGATTTCCAGTACATTGACAGAGACGGCCAAGACCAGGGCCTGAATGTGCGGGAAAAGTCAAAGCAGCTGGTATCGCTGTTGAGGGATGATGAGCGACTCAAGAATGAGAGATCCCAAGCACACAAGACTCGTGAGCGAGTAGCAGGAAGCAGCAGCGCCATGGGATATGGATCTTTACCACCTCCTTACCCGGGACGACGCACCAGTCAGCCCAGCATGACAGCACTGTATGGGGAAGATATCGGCAGATCAAGGGGCTCGTCAACCTCCTTAAACTGTAAGTGTTTTGGTCTTACTGTTTCTCCATGGGTGTTGTGATCTGTTATCAATCATGCTTTAAAGTTCAAATCAATGAGTTATCTTTGTCATTATAAAAGATATGAGCACCCATAAGAGAACAACGCATGTTTAATCCTTAGCAGACATACTCCATTCTTTTAAAGGTTGTGCTTCCTCATTTTTGCAAGCGTGGGATATGTTATGCTCCATGATGAGGGTGTGGATGACTCAAGATAAATATAGTCATCAATTAAATGTGAAGGATTAAGGTAACTGCAAATGAGCTTGTGTTCGCAAGTGAAAATAAAAAGGTACGAGTTTTAAAAGGGCATTAGGTTTTAGGTTGTGATGTTTCATCACCTCCGAAATATCCTTTATTTACTTTCCAAAAAGTCAGCATTCTCAGCAGTTTTGGAGGTCTTGTTCCTAGGTATGTTAACTTTTTTGGTGTAACTTGGCTTAAAAGTTTCTTTAGACTTTTTTATGAAATACAATTTCTTTACTTTAATAACATGTATTTGACAGTCAGTAAGAGTCCAAAAGAGATATATTCATTTAAAGGCATCTTATAGAGAGAAGAAAAGAAAGAAAAATGAAGGATTGCCTTTAAAGATGCCTAAATATAGGAATGCTCCAATCGATCGGCTCGAAATTTTTATTGGCTTTTATGACCTGATTTGTACTCACTGTACTTGGCCGCTCTTATGAACAGATCTCAATTGATGAGGTCAACGCGCAAAGACATCTTATGACTGTTTTTGTAATGTTTGTTAATAGGTTTTGTTTTTAGATCATTGTCTTTGATAGATCCAAACTTGGCCCAATTAGTCTCCAGGAACAGTCATTGGTTTAGGGAATTTCAAAGCTGTATTCATGTTTAGATTTATTTCCATGATAAATTTGCTAGTACTCATGATGACATCTATTCGAAAAACATATCCAGGAATAGAGAATTAGGCAGAAACAGTAAACATATAGGCAGGTCTATGATTTTACCAATGGGGTACTGTATTTTACAGTTTACAACAAATCAATTTCAAACTATGATCTCTGATCTTTCCTCAGGATTAGTCTTTTATGTTTTTTTATCGAAGGGCAAATCAAACTTTTGTCTACATATGATTATAACAAAGCTTCACTAGCCCGTCTGGAACCCAACTGTTATGCTCTGTTTCAAAGCTTGCTCTTATCAAGATTCGACTTCATGCAACTGTTATTTGCTTTCGGTGATCACATGATGCATGTGTAGCCAAGACTCGTTATATGTCTCAATTCTTTTCATGTTTGTTATTTTATACACTCACTCATTTACAGCGTTTGACACTTGATCCATATTGTTTAGTGAAGGATTCAGTCCTCTATGTGTTGAAAAGACTGATGTGTAAGACAATGTGGTTTGTAATATGATTTTGATTTTATGTCTTTTTACGCTTTTTTAGCTTTTCATTTAAAAATATGTTATGGAAGCTACTCTGTTGGAGTTTTACATCCATTAAGCGTGCTGTAGGCTGTAAGTTTGCAGTTGTTTTGTGATTTTATCACATGCTTTATGGAGCAGAATGCTGGTGTTTTCACAGCACTGCGCAAATATCAGAGAGTGTACAGCACTTCTAGATCAGGTGAAATGGTCAATAGCGTTCAGCACGTGAAGTAACAATGCCATTTATATTCAATTATTTGTGAAGAACTACACTACTCCAAAATTGCAAAATGACAAGCAAACATAGGAGAGAAATAGAAATCTGATCAGAAGCGATTACCCACTCTCAACAAGCCATTATATATGATGTAATCATCCTATGTCTTGTGGTTTCTCTTTTATTGTTACCAACATTTTTGTCATGGTGCCAGGTATTTTTGGGAAGTACAGAAGTTTCTTTTCTTGGGTTTTATAGGTCATACAGGTTGAGTGGGTTCAGGCTGATAGAGTTAGAGTTACTGGAGTGGAAATGATCAGAACCAGAGAACTGCACGTTGCCAGGTTTAAGTGTCCCTCCCTCCTCTGTCCAAACATATTTTCCCTTCAGACACCAGTGCTTAGATTGATGAAGTGTTGCATGAATGTGTGGAGTTTAACAAAAATACTTGTCGGACCAGTTTGTCTTAATTCACTCAAAATGCACTTTGAACAGGCCACCAAACTCATGTCAACTTAGAGCGTGTTAACACTTGTCATGTGATTCGGTCTATATATATAAATAATTTTGACTTTAAAATTAAGGAATACTAAAATTATGACGCAACTGTCATTGGATAGATCCCGATTTTTTTTAGGCATCATAAAACTAATCAATACTCCAAAGGATTAATACCTTTCTTATAAAGCGAAACAGTACTTTTGTGATCAAATAAATGTTTTTGGCATGTAATACATAAATGTAATATATCACTTGACATGCCCAGAAAACAGAATATACTGGTTTTGTATTTGTATTGCTCTGGTTTATATGCTCTGGTTTAAGGGGTAAGAAATAGTTCAACCACAGATAACTCGCTCTCCATAAAATCTTTGATTGAACAGAGGGATAAAAGCGTCTGCCAAATGAATACATGTTAATGGCCTTGAACATTTTGCTGTGGTACATTCTTCAAATATCTTATTTTGTGAGAGAACTAAAAATAAGTATTTTTACCTACTGTGGTAGTCACTGGGGTCTTAAAACTGTTTATTCTTTTAAATGTTTTTCTCTGTGTTTATTACAACAATGAAAATGTATACAGATTTGCAACAACTCAATTGTGAGTAAATGGTGACAGAATTTATTTTGGGTAAACTATCTTTGTTAGCTGGTCAAGTGCTGGCAACTTTTATAGGGCCATGATTTCTGTGATAGGTTCAGTTTTTGTTGTCTTTTATTTCTGCTGACGTAGCTAATGTGTCTGAAATACATCATGTAATTAGTTATGATAAGAAAATCAGTATTTTAAAATGTACATTCAATACTAATCATTGTAAATTTTAAATCTTTATTTTTACTATACGGACTTGGGTCACTGACTTGTTCCACATCATTATTTAAGTTTTAGTTTTGTTAAGAAAAATGTACAGATATTTTTTTAATTTATGCATTCATCACCTCCATCCCAAGCAACCTTTTTATTATGCATCCAAATACATTTTCTAGAAGTTCAATATTTTTTTAGTTCTGAAGTAATATGCTATTTTTCTTATTTTATGTGTAAATGTTATGTTATAAATGCGTTTATATACATAAACCGCAATATTTTGCAAATATCAAATTAATCAATGCCTACTGAAAGATCTTTGGAAATAATCGACGATTAGTAGATTAGATTGAAAGTCCGATAAATTTTAATTATACATTAAATTCTCATAATTCTATGATGTTTAATGTAACTTTTTATATCACAGCAGTGGTTAAAAATCCCTTACACCTAGAAGACAATGAACTAAAGCATGAATTAACATTACAGGAACATTTGCACGTGTACAGCAGATCCAGATGGGTGCGCTGCAAAATAAAACCTGCACAGGGTTGTTTTTATAGCGTTAGCTCCATCAGCAAATCTTCCAGCTTCTACTGGCACAGACAGATACGCCATTGTGTACCCAGCAGAGTCAAAGCGGCACAGGAAAGCAATTCCAGCCTCGGCATGGAACAGCGTCCATCAGGCCCTCGTTTAACATTCACTGGCAGTGCCAGCCCATTTTCATGTGTTGAGCATTTTCTTTTTTTTTCTTCATCCCAGCCTCCTCATCCTCCCCTCATCTGGCCCCTGATCTGGAGCGGGCCCGGCCGCAGACCAGCGGAGAGGAGGAGCTTCAGCTGCAGCTGGCCCTGGCCATGAGCCGAGAGGAAAGCGAGAAGGTAAGCATTATTGTTATTCTCTGTATTCTGCCTTCACTTCAGGAACAGGATATGACATCAGGTACTAGCTTGTGCACTGACACGGTATCAGAAGTTCTTGATGTCCAGATATCAACCGAGTTGTAGTTAAAGGTTAAAGGTCAAGGTTACTCAAAAATGAAAATTCTGTAACCATTTACTATTTATATTTACTTCGTCACTTACATTTACTACATCATTTAAAACCTGTCTTTCTTCCTTCTGCAGAACCCAGAAGAAGTTATTTTGAAGAATGATGGCAAAAAAATCGTGGCACCTGTTAACTTGCATTGATTTTGTCTCTGAACAATAGAAATGAATAGGTGCTGCTTTTATTCTTAGTCAACATTCTACAAAATATCGTCTTTGTGGTTTCAAGAACAAAGTTATTTAGGTTTTAACCGACTTGGTTTGGTGAGCATTAATGACACAGGTTTTATTTTTGAGTGAATTATTAATTTAAAATCATGAATGTACACAAGAAATAGATTTGACAAAAAATGTGACTTTTACAAGAGACTATTTGCTCTGGGCTGTTAATAATTCACCACACGAAACACACTGAAGTCGATTCAAACCACTTTTCTGTACTTGACCATTAATATTTCACCACACAAAACTCATTGACGTCGACAAAAATCATGTTCTTTCTTGTTGCAAACCAAATAAACCAATAAATCTGAGCCAAGATATCATAGGATTGAACATACTAAAGCTGTTAGGGTTTCTACTTCCCTTTTTATTTTTTGTCAGATACATTTTTTTTTATTGTGGTCAAATGCTGTAGCGTATCTATAAGTCACTAGGAAGGATTAATTTTCCTTTAAGGACTATTTGAATAATTACATGTATTTTGTATTGTTACACAAGGAACCAAGTTAATTCATATTAAGAGACAGTTATTTTTGCATTATTGCATTCTCTTGTCAATCGTAATCCTGTATGACTTTTTATCTTCTACAGAACACAGACGATATTTTGAAGAATGTTGGTAACATTGGTCCATATGAGTTGGTTTTATGTGTATACAGTAGACATCAATAGGGGGGACCAACAGGTTTTGCTAAGCAACATATCAAAATATCTTCTTTTGTGTTCTGCAGGGGCAAGAAAGTAAATGAAGTCAGAACTTTCACTTTAGGTGAACTTTAACTTTTAGGACATCTCATGTTGTAATGTGCTTTATGAATGTATTTTAAATAATCATACAGTTAGCTGTCTATATACCAATGTCCTGTATTGCTCGGCGGCATTAGTATGCGAGTGATTTGTGTTGCCGTTGTTTTCTTGAGCTTACATCAGCATTGTTCAGAAAGTGCAGAGTCATTCAGCAGTAAAAAGACATTAGCATCCTCTCATCTCACTGTAATAATGCAGGCCCAAGTGAAGCTTCGGTAACTGTTAGTGTGTTACTGAACGGACACATTGATCCAGGGATCAATACAGAGGTCCCATTATATTCATGATAATGGGATGGATGTGTGTCTCAGGCAAAAAGTGTCAATCCGCCTTCAGCTTTTAGTGCACAAAAACAAATTAGATTTTAATATTTTTTAGGTAGAGGCATTGATATAAACTAACAAGGATCAGAAAATATTGAAGATTTTAGCATCCTTTAATAAAACAAAATAAATTAAAAACACTAGTCTGTTATATTGATCGAATAATTCAGACGCAATATAGATTAAATATTATGTATGTCACTTTAAAGCACATACATAAAACCCAGTCAAAGTACTTTCTACAATAATTAAATTTTTATCATTTTCATTATAAACAGCTTGTAGTTTGTTAATTGTTGCACAATTTGTATTAAATTCAATTGGTTTCTCTCAAATTCATAGGCTCATCCCTAACCCCACATTCATTTTTCTCCAGCCACCTCCTCCTGCGCCTCCTGCTGTAGATATCGATGAGCAGACACAGCTGCAGATTGCCATGAGTCTCAGTAAAGAGGAGGCTCAAAAGGTATCACACACTTTTGTTGTTGATCGATCTTCAAAGCTGCATATTATATGTTGGACAGTTCAACATCTGTTAGTGTTGCCATTAGTGTCTCATCTGATTTTATTTTGTGTGTAGCCGGCACCTCCACCCCCAGCTGCTCTGGACATGGATGAAGAGGCACAGCTCCAGCTGGCCCTCAGCCTCAGTAAAGAAGAACATCAGCAGGTAGACTTCTAGAAAGTTAAGCTTATCTATACATTCCTTTGCTGACACTGTCTCAGTATCAGGTCTTCAAGCACATTTTATGAACAACAAGGGGCCAGATGTACTTTTGTGATAACCCTAAAGCCTACCAAATATGTCAAAGATCAGGGCCTGAATTTAAAAAAATGTTAGCGCAAAGAGTTGCACTTGTGACTAAATTCTAAGAATATTCTTAGAAATGTGAAAAATATTCTCCTTATATTAAAAGAAATGAAGTCAGAAAGCGTAATAATCCTCAAAAGAACTCTTAAGGTCCAAATTTGTTAGGAATTTTTAAGATGCTTAAGAGTTTTATAGCAGATGAAACAAACCTCTGAAACAAACAGTGATATTAAATCCACAAAAATTTTACTTTAAGGATGTCCTTGTGTTCCTGTGTTCCTCCATTCATTGGGCAGAGAGTAAACTCTGTTCATGTGGCTTTCTCGTGTGTGTGTGTGTGTGTGCGTGCGTGCGTGTGTGTGTGTGTGTGTGTGAGAATTCACTAAAGCTATATATATATATCTATACCAAAAAGCATTTGTTCCTGTATGTAGGAATTTTCCATTTTTAATTGGGAGATTTCTAAAAGGATTCTAAGAAGCTATAAGATTAGAGAGCCCAGATCTTTCCCGTAAAGTAGTTTTTAGAGACCAATAATAAAAAATGAAAATGAGATACAAATTTAAATGACTTTTACAAAATTAATAATAAGACATTTCTTTAGTTGATTTCTAAGTAAAAAAACATATGATCCTAAAAATGAATGCTAAATGTCTTCTTATGGAATGCTGTTCTCCTTCCAGAAAATGTTTTCTGTTCTGACATCATATCAGGATTTTTGTGTTTATCACGTATTGCTCCTCCTGCACTCTCTCTGTCTCTCTCTCTTGCTCTGTGCCAGGATTGCACAATAGTACCAGAAAGTCTCTCTTGCACTTCTCAGATACACATTATTTGCACATTTGACTTTAACACTTTCTAATAAATCCCAATCTCACATTTCACTTCTTAAAAAAATATGTGAGATGATAGACCGATTGTCAGAGCTTATTTCTCTCACATTACTAACACAAACGTTACATCAAACAGTCCAGCTGTAAAGCAACACTAACTAGTTGACTTTAACTTAAAATATCTTTACAATTACGTAAACGATAGAAGAACTCGTAGACGGCTGATTTTTACTACCTGCTACCAGAGCAGCATCTTAGAGGCTAAATACAGACTCTGTAAGTTTCTTGTTCAAGTACAGTTAGTCCTGCCCATCGCCTAAATGCTTAAGATTGCTTAAGATTGCCATGGTCTGCGTTCCAAATTATGTTCTGTATTTGCAGTTCCCTAGTGTTGCATTAAAATGTATACCTATCTTCCTTATTGCTGAAGCAAAAACATTTATTAGAGATTAGAAAAACAAATTAAAAATTAAGTCCCATCTGATTTTTCTTAAATATTTTACAATGTCACTTTTGTAGACATGATACTAATTGTGGGGTGAACTGTTCTTTTAGTGCTATATTACATATGATATACATATATTTCATATTTAAGATTCTTGCGATGTTTAAGTTGTTTTAAACATCTGTTGTTTACTAGGAGGAACGTAGTCGTCAAGGGGACGAATCATTGCTCCAGAAAGCTCTGGAGGAGAGCAAACGGGAGTTGGAGGCGGGAGGAGGAGGAGTAAGAGACAATGCTTTTTAAAGTTGCTTTCAGATTCTAAATCTCATTTTACATTTCTTTTGTTTGTTCGTGTGTGTGTTAGTACCTGTTAACAACCTGTGAATTTACAAATTCCAAAAGTTCACCATGAAACGAGTTATCATCTTTAACAGAAATCAGATGTATTGGACCAGAGCAAGCACTAGGATTGTAGTCATCTTGTTACTTCCGTGATGTGTCGTCATAGACACGTTACTGAAGTAACTGCATGCACATGATGTCGTCTCCTCACAGGTGGTGATGCAGTAGCTGACAGCTGAGTTGAACAACAGTAGGGTAAACCGTTTGACCAATCAGAGTACACTGGGAGGCGGATGTTAAAGAGTCAGGAATTAAATACAGACTCAAAATTGTTTCTTTGAAGGTGTAATGACATTTGTTTATCTGACTCAAACAATACAATAATAATAGTTTTATCACCAAACTAGGGTCTTTGTAACTTCTTAATCTCCTTCCGCATTTACATTTTATAAACTTGTTCTACATTACATTTACATTTAAGAAATTAGTAGATGCTCTTATTCAAATAATGAAGCAGTAAATTGTTAAGAACCCGCAGTAGTTTGCGGTTTATTGCCATCACAGCTGCCTAGAACAAAGGATACCATGTAAGATATTGATTATTCTTTAGGTGTGGTTGTTAATGATGTTGCTTTCAAAAAGTTGCATTGACATCGAATGTGCAAGCTTCTGTAGTGCAGTTAAGACAACCGCATTGCAGACTCTTTGTGAAGCATTCTTTTAGCTGTGACCTAAAAACATCTTTAGTCTGAAAGTGCTGTTCTTTCCTCTTCTTTGGCAGTCTGCCATGCTGGATCTCGTAGATATTTTTGCTCCAGCCCCTAATGTGCCTTCTAGAGCCAATCCCTGGGATTCATCTAGAGACCAAAGTGTCATGGCCAAGGCAGGTCCTCTGAGGGCCGACCCCTGGGACAGTCTGGGTAAGTTGTTCTTCTGCAGTTGTAGAGACATTGATGAAGTCATTTTAATTGACTAATATACACTTTTTGAAAATTAAATCTCTTAAGCACACCACAGCTCTTTAAGTAAACATGGTAGTTCATGGATAGCACAGACCACTTCAAGTGTCCACCCTCAGCCTTGGGCTCAATTACAGCGGCCTCCTGACCCTTGGGAGAATCCTCAGAGTGGCCAGAGTTCAGCTTCTGTGAATCAGACCTGGATATCCCCTGCACATACTGGTACAAGCATAACCATAGCTGATAAATGTAGTTGCATGAGTAAATGAAATAATGTATTTGTTTGTTAATTTTTTGAAGTACACACATACAGACTAAACAAAGACATATTCATGTTTTTAAGAGCTGGTGTTGATCCTTTTTCTCCTCTGCCTTTAGATAAACAAGGAACTATTGGTCCTCTCAGAACTCCTTCTCCTCGGGCAGCAAGTCCTTCAGGCAATCCAAAAAATTCTGTTCTTCAAAAGACAATGAGCACATGTTTTTGTTTTGCATCACAGATAGCTTATATTCTGCTTTTTCCTTGTCATTTAGATGATGATCTTTTTGATGAGGCAATGGATGGAGGTCAGGCGAATGTTAATGGCCACGGCAGTCCTGAGCTTTTCAATATGTCTTCCCTTGGTGAAAGTCTACCAAAACCAACTCCGGAGGCGTTCTTGGGACCAACTGCAGCTTCACTTGTCAACTTGGATTCTTTGATACCCTCTAACCCTTCCACAAAGAACTTCAACCCATTTTTATCAGGTGATCTCACACTACAACTGAATATACAATGCAAATATTCGTTGTCACAACAGTCCAGAATTCTTTCTTCTCAAGTTTTTTATGCCAAACTTCAGATACTGTGAACTTGTGTCTGCCTTTATTTTTTGTCAAGTGCAACAAACATTTTACTTCAGCTCTTGATATGAAAGCTTGGTTCGTCAAACATACAATGTGAGCCGTAGGATGCACCTGAATTTCAGTGTATACCTTCACTAAATTTTTTCTGTCACTCTTTTATAGGACTAAGTGCTCCCTCAGCTACTAATCCATTCCAACAGGAACAAGCGCGTCTCACTCTTAATCAAATGCGTCCCAGTTCCACATCGCCTGTACCCACTTCCCTCCCCTTCAATGCCTCTCTGTCCATGTCTGCCAGCAAACAGCCCACCTCCCTTCCCAGTACCTTCACCCAGTCTTTGCCTGCACCGCTGGAAGTCCCTGGAAACCTTCCCCAACCGCTGCTACCCCTTTCAACCACGTCCACGCTTGGAGATCCAGACCAACAGAACCAGAATCCATTCCTTTGAATGATAACTCCTCAAGACCCAAACAGAGCCAGACAGCATAGACTGGTTTGAAAGGACAATGCTTTTAAAGAGACTACCAACTAAAAACTGGAACAGTAGATTATTGAACCTACTTGTTTTTGTATGGCTTGGCTTTTTTCTCAGCCTTCTGGTTTCGCTTTTTGCAGTTTCCCTTATGGGCCGTTCACACATACAGCAATTTGCAGTTTTTCTCACGATAGTAGTGACGATGCCAAACCCAGTCTTTATCTTTGGATATGTGTAAGTAATGCTGGATCACAGTGCCTTGTCAGCTAAGCAGATAATGCCCTTGGTGTAAGTGGGAAGTCCAAAATTGTCCCATAAAAAACTACTTTGAAGTAGACCTTACATATAGTAGCTTCACTCCAAATTACTATCAAATAGCATGATAACAAAGGAGATCAATTTAATAAAGCTGCAATCTGTATGATATTCTAGTTCAAAATAAACAAGTGTCTGTTAAAAGTACATAGTGTTCTGAATATAAGGTACTGTTTTCTCCTACATACCCCTACATAAACAAGATGGTGATAGTCTTACACTTGAGGTCTACGCTTTTACATGTAACTTATATGGTCATAACTAAAGGTGGCGAAAAATACATGTTTGATCAGGACTGCAGCCCCTTTTAAATGCTAAGAGTCATAGAAAGCTAATACTCTTTATGGAAAGTATCCTGCAATGTTTAATTCAAATAAAAGAAAAAATAGAACTAAAAGTTACAGATTGCAGCTTTAAGATTGGCAGTGTGGGTAGTAAAGTATTCTCAACTCATGCATTGAGATTCCTTCATCTAGTTTAGGATGCACTGTTGCAGATGATATTCAACGGCTCGTCCTTGCAGACTGTTAATTCATAGTTGTCAGAATCTGTTGGAATTGCCATGATGACAACTAGGTGGCCTCCAGCAATAAGATCAATGTTTGTATTAACGCTTCTTACATTGTATACATGTGAACACTATGGCAATATGGGATCATACATGCTTTGTTGAACAAGGCACAATATACAGATTTTGATGGAGACCTTCATTCTTGATCCTCCATCCATTGTTTTACATTAAACGCACATGCTAAAAGTGTATTTGATACACTCACTATTCATAACTCAATACATAACCAAGCACAAGTCCAAAGCCTCTTGTGCGTTTGTAGGATCATTCAAATCTAATGATATACACCAGTGTTTTGCTCTGCTTTAATGTTCATTTATAAGTCTGGAATATCTGATGATTTCTTCAAATGTAATTTAATTGAGATGAACTGAAATCTGGGGAGGTGAGTAAAGCCCATGATGGATCTAATGTTGATGTGGCATCTCTTATCCGACTGTCAGATAAAGTTATGCAGATTTGGTGACAATATTTTAAAGACCCTGAGATTTTATAAAGTGGGCTTTGACTGCTGAATGAACATACTTCCAGCAATTGAATGTAAATACTGTGGCATTCAGAATGAATTAATGTTACATACTAACAGATTGTAAGAATGTTGCACATGACATGTTGCTCAACAAATACAAAACGTGAAAATAATTTGAGTGTTGTTTTTTAAGTTTATTTTCTGATACTATATATTATTATATTATTCCATATCACACCATATGTGATAGTGAATTAAAAATGGATGCATTTTAAACGATTTTGTTATATTTATAACTTTTCATTAAAACTTGGATATATCTTAGATATTTGGTCGATTTATGAGAGGACAAGAAACACTTAATTAACAAATACAGCAGACAAAAGCCAATATCTTTAGCACACACAGTATTAAAATTATGGACAAAAATGGCTTACAAGTTCAGCTTACAGAGCAACCCCCAAAGTTTCTAATCAGAAGTTGACTCTTGTCAACTGTACTTAACAAAGACTTCATCTACATTTTACATTTATTCATTTGCCCATATTCATCTGCTGGCACTGGGATTCAAACCCGCAACCTCTGCTTACAAGTCCAACTCTCTAACCAACAGACCGCGACTGACCCTGTCTATGAGAGACATGGTGCATGATAGATCCCTACAAACACCCAACACACAAAGAAATTTAATGCGACAACACTATTAACATTATGAACAACATTCTAATGTTTTAGAATCATTTATCCAAATGCATATTAGACATCTATATGCACATCCCTCTGAAAGCTTACTAAAGATAATATTGAAAAGGATTTACAATAAGGTTTTACGAATGCAATCCTTACAAAGGTTACATACACAAACATTCAAGATGTGAAATACAATTAGACATTTGCAATCCAAGTAATATTTCAGAAGAGATTTACAACAAGCAACAGCATGAGGGTAAATATACAATATGGCCATTTAGTTCATCCTTATGTGAACAAATGAATACATGATTCTGACTTTCAGGTGCTTAGATGAACTAAATTAATCCAGACTGTCTTAAATTCAAAGTTCATAGATGGGCTGGGTTTTATTTTGAAATATTTTATATTAATGTATGGTGAGCTTAAAAGATATACACTAATATAAAACTATTTGTGACACCAACATAAAAGTGTTATTTCATAGATACTGTTCATATTAAAAAGATGTTTTTCTTTTTGATGTTGAAAGATGTTTTTAGGTGATCCCATAGACTTAACATTGCGCCCAACTTTGGGTTTGATGGGCTCGCAGGTTCTATGATAAAACATAACAATGGGGTGTAGGTTGTACCCCTGGGGCGTGAGAGCCACCCAGGATGTCTCGTAGACTTATAATGAGAACTTTCCTTGCTCAGAGCGAGCCTTTGGTAGAATCTTTTGAGTCAACACATTTGAAGAGACTGGCATGCTCTGTAAAACATACCTCACAATGGGGTGTAAGATGTACCCATGAGGTGTAAGGCAACCCGAAATTCCTCATTGGCTTATAATGGGCCCAAAGATTGTTTTTATAAAAAAGTCCCATATGCAATATCTTTAAACTACAGCGTCATTAAGACTAGGAGGCTCATTTTCCTCAGGGAACAAATCACTATCCCATAATCAACTTAAACCAATTAAACCACACCCATAGCAACCATATCCAGCAACCTGACCCATAGACTTCCATTATAAAAAGACTAAATGGATATCTTCGCTTCACATAGAGACAAGAGGATGGGCTCATTTACTCAAGCAACCAATCACCATCTCGTAATCTTCAAGTTATGAAGCCACGCCCATAGCAACAAAACAAAAGAACTTAGCAACCGTTTAACAACATCTCTGCATCAGAACGTGCTAGAGACGTGGTGGTTGGTTCGTTTTACTTGTGTCTTAAAATATAATTAATTTAAATATACCAAGCCACACCCATGGCAACCAAACACATTAGCTTAGCAACTGTTTTTAGTGAGATCTATTTCTCTGCATCAGAATGTCATGGTTAGGAAAAAAAGAGTTTCACCGAAAACTCCATATACATTTTCTTCAGAAAATTTACTAGTTATTAGACACAAGGCGGTATATTTCATATGTAGTAAAAAGATATATATTTATCTGAGAGACTAATACATTATTAAACCGAAAGTTTTGTACTGAAATCAATATCCTGTGCACTAAAGCTGTCATACCGGAGATTTGGTGACATTGAAGTGATAGCTTTCCCAAAAATAAAAATTGTAGGGTCATTTATTCACAATTCTGACATTCCAAACTTGTAGGACTTGCTTTTCTCCACAAAACACAATGAGAAGATATTTTGAAGAATGATACATTTGTAAACAATCAACATGTGTAAACAAAAAACCAATGCATCTGAAAGGTACCCAGTTAACGACATTCTTATTCTCTAAATATCTTATTTTGTGTTCTGATGGAGAAAGCCAATTGATACCTTCACCCTTTATTAAGGCGGTGATATGGGATTGTCCGGGGATTCCAACATGTTTCCAATTTTAATAATTACATGCACAGAAAGGGAAGGAAACACATTTATTCAATATGAGGAAACTGTCAATATCGTCTTACACAATTATTTTATTTCTATTGTAAGAATAAAACTCTCATTGTAGGAACGGTGGCAGCGGCATTACCCAAATCTGCAGGTGTGTCCAAGCTGTTAGCCCAGATAAAGAAATCATATTTATACAGACATGACATTATCTTTTGTGTTACATTTCCTAAAATATAAAACAAAACACGGGTGTGACACTAGTTTAAATGGACCAATGCAGAAGAATAACTCAAAGCAAAACAGTTGACAGATATTTTGCAGTCGCTTTATTAGGCTTTACCATGTTTGATGCATTAAAATTCTTTAGACTCTTAAATATCTTGAGATGTCATGTTGAACATGGTTCATTTGTTAAACACAAGTTAGATGCTTAGCTTAGTATTTCTATGCTCAATACACCCCAGATGCACAGAGCAAGAAACACATGTCCAGGGTCTGCAGAAGTAAAGTAAATCTGGACAGATTCAGGTTATTTAGTGGTGCATTACTGCCATCTTCTGTGTGAAAAACAGTTATACAGCAAGAACTTCAGTGGATTTAAACAAAACTGATGAAACCTTTGGAAATCTATTAGGCTACCCCATCATCTGTAAGATAAAACCATCTATAAATATTTAAGCCTTGCATGCACAAAAGAGAAACTATCAATATAAACTTTTCTATTTTTATTTCTTGTTTTTTACACTAATTGTTAAAAAGGAAAACATTAATAAAATATAAAATTTCACAACATTAGGCCTTAAAATTATTTGATACACTTGCTTAAAATTCCAAGCAGGAAAAGATTTTTAGAAATCAGATGGTGGTAAATGTGTGTCATCTGCTCCAAAAAAAATTCATTTTACAAATCTTATTTCCAAAAACATATACAGTATATACATATACATATACAAAACAATATATACATATACAGCAAAAGTATTCGGCCCTCTTGAACTTTTCCACATTTCGTCACATTACAGCCACAAACATGAATCGATTTTATTGGAATTCCACGTGAAAGACCAAAACAAAGTGGTGTTCACATGAGAAGTGAAATGAAAATCATAAATGATTCTAGTTTTTTTTTTACAAATAATACAAATTAGTGCGAATGACTAAATAGAGTGCACCTGCGTGTAATCTTATGTCAGTACAAATACAGCTACCATATGATGGCCTCAGAGGTTGTCTAAGAGAATATTGGGAGCAACAACATCACGAAGTCCAAAGAACACACCGGACAGGTCAGGGATGAAGTTATTGAGAACTTTAAATCAGGCTTAGGCTGCAAAAAGATTTCCCAAGCCTTGAACATCCCACGGAACACTGTTCAAGAGTGTGGCACAACTGTAAACCTACCGAGACAAGGCCGTCCACCTAAACTCACAGGCCGAACAAGAGAGCGCTGGTCAGAAATGCAGCCAACAGGCGATGGTGACTCTAGACAAGCTGCAGAGATCTACAGCTCAATCTGTCCATAGGACAAATGTTAGTTGTCCTTTATGGAAGAGTGGCGAGAAGAAAACCATTGTTAAAAGAAAGCCATAAGAAGTCCCGTTTGCAGTTTGCCACAAGCCATGTAGGGGACACATCATACATGTGGAAGAAGGTCCTCTGGTCAGATAAGACCGAAATGGAACTTTTTGGGCAAAATGCAAAACACTTTGTGTAGCGGAAAACTAAAACTGCACATCGCTCTGAACACACCATCCCAACGGTCAAATATGGTGGTGCCAGCATCATGATCTTGGGTTGCTTCTCTTCCACAAGGCCAGGAGGATGCTCAGAGTTGATGCAAAGATGGATGAAACCAAATATAGGGCAACCTTGGAAGAAAACCTCTTGGAGTCTTCAAAAGTCTTGAGACTGGGACGGACGACCCTAAACATAAAGCCAGGGCAACAATGGTATGGTTTTAACCAAAACATATCCATGTGTTAGAATGAACCGGTCAAAGTCCAGATCTGAAAACTGCTGTTCACAAACGCCGTCCATACAAACTGACGGAGCTCTTTGAAGACTGGGCAAGATATTCAGTCTCTAGATGTTTGAAGCTGGTAGACACATACCCTAAAAGACTGGCAGCTACAAAGTATTGACTCAGGGGCCGAATAATTACGCACACCCCTTTCAGTTCTTTATTTGTAAAAAATGATTGATGTCTGAAGCTGCAATGTGACAAAATGTGTAAGAGTTCAAGAGTGCCACTGTGAGTCAGTGATGTGTGTGTGTGTGTGTACGTGTAGTGACCGTATGTGTGTGTGTGTGTGTAGTGACTGTGTGTGTGTGTGTGTGTGTGTGTGTGTGTGTGTGTGTGTGTGTAGTGACTGTGTGTGTGTGTGTGTGTGTGTGTGTGTGTGTGTGTGTGTGTGTGTGTGTAGTGACTGTGTGTGTGTGTAGTGACTGTGTGTGTGTAGTGACTGTGTGTGTGTGTGTGTGTGTGTGTGTGTGTGTGTGTGTGTGTGTGTGTGTGTGTGTGGTGACTGTGTGTGTGTGTGTGTGGTGACTGTGTGTGTGTGTGTAGTGACTGTGTGTGTGTGTGTGTGTGTGTGTGTGTGTAGTGACTGTGTGTGTGTGTGTGTAGTGACTGTGTGTGTGTGTAGTGACTGTGTGTGTGTGTAGTGACTGTGTGTGTGTGTAGTGACTGTGTGTGTGTGTGTAGTGACTGTGTGTGTGTAGTGACTGTGTGTGTGTGTAGTGACTGTGTGTGTGTGTGTGTAGTGACTGTGTGTGTGTGTGTAGTGACTGTGTGTGTGTGTGTGTGTGTGTGTGTAGTGACTGTGTGTGTGTGTAGTGACTGTGTGTGTGTGTGTAGTGACTGTGTGTGTGTGTGTAGTGACTGTGTGTGTGTGTGTGTAGTGACTGTGTGTGTGTGTGTGTAGTGACTGTGTGTGTGTGTGTGTGTAGTGACTGTGTGTGTAGTGACTGTGTGTGTGTGTGTGTGTGTGTAGTGACTGTGTGTGTGTGTGTGTGTAGTGACTGTGTGTGTGTGTGTGTGTGTAGTGACTGTGTGTGTGTGTGTGTGTAGTGACTGTGTGTGTGTGTGTGTGTGTAGTGACTGTGTGTGTGTGTGTGTGTGTGTAGTGACTGTGTGTGTGTGTGTGTGTGTAGTGACTGTGTGTGTGTGTGTGTGTGTAGTGACTGTGTTTGACCGCTGGGGGCGCTGTGTTGTTTATACATCACCACACAGCAACATTCCAGCGGGTTCTCCTCTAATACATTTAAGAGAAAACTTCTCGGTAAGTTTCCCAAACAGATAGTTTCTGTTAAATTAACCATAAATGACTCCAATGGTTTCATATGCGCTGCCTTATTCACATTGACCGCCACAAATAGCCCCGCATCACACACCAGCGCGCACTCGGCCGTGTTTTTAGACACTTTTATGGCGTTTTTCCATCAAACTTCCCCCCGGACATCCAGAGACTTTATCTGATCAACTTTAGATCTCGTTCGGCTCTATTATCTCGCTGGGCTGCAGCGAGGCTCATCTCTCCCGGCTGAGAGTCGACTCCCTCGGCGTCTCTTCTGTGCAGCGAGCGGGAGAAAAACAGCACACTTGTACTTAAATAACACCGATACTGTTTGGATTTATGAATATAAACTTATTAAGTCTTTTATGCGCAGTGTTTCTTATTTAGACACAGGTGGTGATGGGCAGTCCGGCTCTTTTAAAAGAATCGGATCTTTGAGTCGGCTCACTCAGAAGATTTGGATCTTTCGAGGCCGTCTCTTTGAAAAGATTCGGATCTTTTGAGTCGGCTCACTTAGAAGATTCGGATCTTTTGAATCGGTTCACTCAGAAGAGTCGAATCTTTGACTCGTTTGAGTGTAGGACTCCCACGTGGATCTTTATTTGTATCACCTTCTACTGTATCCCAATTCAACACTAGGAAATTATTTTAATATTCTTATTTTATTTAAAAAAATATTTTTTGATGTCTTTTTTGTTACAAATTATTTTTTAGAATTTTGGAAAAAATTGAAATAATCAAACATTTGCTTCTTTTTATTTTACATTCATTTCTTCCATCTCTCTAAGACTTAAATCCGGCTTCTCTCTAGAGTATAAAAGTGATCACTATAATCATATTGTGTGCATAACATAATTAATAAATTAATTGAATACATTTTTACATTAACAAATCACTGAAAAAACTAAAGCTTGTGTAAATAAAGTAGAAGCATCAATACACCAACAATTAACTATTAAAATCGACATAAACATTACTCACGAAGCTGTTCATAACTGTCAAATGTTGTTTGTGGTAGGGCCAATCTTATATCGTCCAGATACACAATTTAAACTATTCAGATAAACAAAATAAAACTATACATTTTAAATATATCTTAAAATATAATGAAATTAAATCTACAAATAGCCACTTTAAAATTAAAGCCATATATTAAAGTCATTTTCCTTTGGATTGTCAGAGATGTCAACGAGCAGACAGTTTATCATATATGCAACCGTAATGAGGATGTAAAGTTTGTGCATTACCGATTTGGGCTCCCACGCACCTATAGAGACCTATGGTCAGCGATATTTGCCTGAAAAACAAGACTCTCACTTTTGCTCGAGTGAAACTTACCAACCATTGATTATAACTCTATGGTACAATAGTAAATAATACATTGTTCTGAGATATGCTGATCATATGCTCTGACATCGCTTCACACGAAATACATAGGTAATGTGCATTAAGTTTAGCATTCAAGGTAAACATGACATAACACAAATGATTCTTAAAGACAAAATGTTCCTTCTCTCTTTCTGTAATTCAAAGGAGCCTGATTACGGAGATTCTCTCCTTTTGTTTGGAAGGGTAATGGTGCCCGTGCCCGTCTTCAGTAATGATGATTGGATTAGAACTGGTGTAAATGGGGCACTTGGCCTTACCTGAATACTTCATTTACATGCTTAGTGTGGAATCGTCGCACAGGTGATTTGTCCCTATTTCTAGGGACTGCCCACTAAATGTATATAATCTACAATGTATCACTGCCTCAATCGCACTCTTACTGCACACAACACAGCGTGATCTCAGTAAAGAAGATATCCAAGAGTCTCCTGGCCTCTGAGTTACCAACATAAGGAAACCTTGAGACAACTCTACTTTCTCTCTGGATTGCTATTCATCCACAGACCTCAAGCTCAAAAGAGAGCACATCATGGATTCTATCCTGCCAGCTTCAGAACAGGTCAGGTTTGAATTGCTTTCTGCAATATTCATAATTACTTTTTTTAAAAAATACTTGCTTTTTATTTTTAACACCCCCCCACTCTTTTTAACCACAAACTTAAGAAAAGTTTTATGAATCTACATAAATTGCAGAGTACTGCTACAGTTTTATCTATCAGTGTTTTTTATATAAGAGAACATATATAATGTAATATATAAAATTTTAAATTGGAATAATTTACATGACCTAACATAACTTGTAAGCATTTGTTAATGTTAATAAAATATTGTTCACACAAATAAGTGCATTAACTAATAATGAAAAGCGATTATCTAGTTAATGCATTGAACTACTACATTTTTAGTTTATCTAACTTTGTTATGACTTTGCATTGACACTCGATATGCTAATGCTCTTATTCAATTTTATAGAAAACCATAACTTCCTCCTGCAAAGAGAAAAGTGATATTAAGGTAAGGTAAAAGAGACTCTCTCTCTCTCTCTCTCTCTCTCTCTCTCTCTCTCTCTCTCTCTCTCTCTCTCTCTCTCTCTCTCTCTCTCTCTCTCTCTCTCTCTCTCTCTCTCTCTCTCTCTCTCTCTCTCTCTCTCTCTCTCTCTCTCTCTCTCTCTCTCTCTCTCTCAAGCAATAGACAGTGTAACAAATTTTTCAATTAAATATGATTTTTTAATATTTGTGCTTTCATGCATTTTACAGGAATCACGATGGAAGGCATTATTTGAAAACCTGGACACAAAGCCTGGTGTGATGAAAATTGATGACCTTGTTTTTAACACAGATATGAAGATTGCAAACGGATGCAATGCTTCTGAGATTTTCGCAGGACTCTTCCACAACTCAAGAGTTGCAGTGAAAAGAGTTGCCAAACATGTTTCCAAAACTGAAATAGAAATGGCGAATTTCCTTTGTTTGAAAAACTTCCACACAAAACATCTTTTGCAACCCATTATAGTGTTAGGAGACTCCTACTTTGCCTATTTTGCATCCCCTCTATGCGAATACAGTTTGATGGAGCTGATTGAAAACAAAGATTTTCCTGAAAGAGAATGCCTGACAGCCAGCCGAAGACTAGAGATCTGCCAGCAGTTTTTAATAGGACTTCAGGAACTGCATTCACGTGGAATTTTGCACAGAGACTTGAAGCCTAATAACATTTTATTTGGTAAGCGCAATCTTTGGCCTAGCAATGATGATTGTCCTATGAGACATTATGCTTTGATAACCAGATATCTCCATGTAAAAGATGTCTGCATTTTACAGCATTTTTAATGATTATTTTACTTCTCTACAGATATCACCAACAAACTATACATCGCTGATTTTGGAGCAAGCCGGAAACTGGATATAGCACAGACCACATTGCACTCTCTATTGGCTGGAACATTTTCTTGGTCCAGTTTTGAAGATGTTGGTGGCATGCAATACAAGTACAATAAAGAATCAGATATCCAGGTAAGTCAGGGTTGAATGTGTCTGGTTAAAACCTATCGACATCCATGAGGATGATATCACACTTAAGTGTTCTTCATTTACACTAGATCAAAGTTCAAACTGGTGTGCAGTTGTGTAGTAAGAAGGCAAATTATATATAGAACAAAACCACAAACATGTGGAATTTTTTTAGCATTTAAGAGTCTTTTAATGAAACATTTTATGACATCAATTTGAAAATAAAAAGTATGTTTCAACAACATGTCGGTTTCATTTGGGGATTTCCTTTGGTTCCTGTGCAAAAGACATTTAGGTTGACACATTACATGCATGTGGTTATGGGTTTTTTGTTCATGGGATGATTAACTTCTCTCATGTCAACATTTTCAGCAAGTTTCATATGACCACAACAACATTTAATTTTATTTTGTTATATTTATTATTTAATTTATTATGTCATTACTGGACAGTATTTGAAATGAGTCTTCTGTATTTTAGGTGGCAGGATGCTTGCTGCATTACATCCTGACGGATGGGCAACACCCCTATCAAGCATCTACACCCTACTCCAGGGATCCGATTGGGCTATCTCAAAATGTCAGAATGGGTAACTTTACTCTTCAATGTGAAGAAAGATGGTCAGTGCAAACACAAGTTATAAGTAGAATGCTGTCTAAATCAATTGAAGAACGTCCCACCGTTGAGGAATGCCTTCATTCTTTTACACGTAGGAGCCAGAACATTCTGTTTCTCTTCATACCATTGATAAAACATATTATATGTAGTATGAAAATGTAAGTGTTTGTAAACAAGCCTGAATTTATTTAAATAAACTTTTTACTCTTTTTACAGGTGTCAAACACCAGTCTGATTACACGGCAACCACAGACAACCAATGCAATGAGATTGTAATTGAAGTAAGTATAAGGTTATCTATTTAGCCTTTTAATTTTAGATTATAAGCAGCTGAAGACTCAAAAACAAGGAATATAGGTTATTCTTAAACAGACTCGTTTGAGATAGTAGAGCGGTTTAGCACCCGACAGTAAGAAAATCAGAAAATTATTACATGAATTCATGTACTGTTGTTGTTTTACAGGACAGAACCCATACACCCAGTCTCCAACCACCAGATGAAATAGACATCCCGGACAGTGCTGACAATGATAAGCCAGACAGCGTTTGTAGTGACAGTATAGATTCATCTTTTGATTCTGAAGAGGGATTATCTCTGTGTGAAATGGTAAGTACATGGATACTCATATGTCCGGGATGAATGCAATAACAGTAAGAGTTGATTTTCTAAAGTTTTTGTACATTGTTCTTCTTTAATGCAGCGTAACAACATTGAACAATGGCTAACTTTGGAAATGTCAAAAAAGGAAATGGCAGAAGTTGAAGTGTCGGAAGAAGAGTCGGAAGAAGAAATTTCAGACATTGAAATATCAGAGGAAGTAATATCAGAAAAAGGAACATCAGAAGAAGAAATTTCAGGAATAGAAGAATCAGCAGAAGAAATGTCAGGAAAAGAAACATCAGAAGAAGAAAAATCAGACGAAGAAATGTCAGGAATAGGAATATCAGAAGAAGTAATATCAGGAAAAGAAATATCAGAAGAAGTAATATCAGGAAAAGAAACATCAGAAGAAGAAATGTCAGAAGAAGAAACATCAGAAGAGGAAATGTTAGAAGCTCTAGCTCAAGAACAAGAAGCAGAAGATATCCGGAGAAAACCACACACAAAGACTCCAAGGAAAACGGATGAACATGCCAGTGGGTCTCAAAAAAATATCACAGTAAAAAAGACCTCAAACACTGCATGTCAACGCATCTATGACAAGAGGAATTACTGCTTTTACTGTGAGAAACCCTATGCAAAAATTGCAAGACATCTTACACAAAAACATTCTAAAGAATTTGAAGTTGCAAAGGCACTAGTCCAGAGGAAAGGCTCTGCCAAGCGTAATCTTTTGTTAACTAAGGTCAGAAACATGGGAAACTACAAACATAACAGTTCAGTCCTATCCTCTGGGAAAGGGATGATCATACCAAAAAGGCAAGCAATCGTTCATTCGACAGCAACAGACTATCTGCCGTGCAAGTTTTGCTTTGCTATGTATGTCAAAACAGACCTTTGGAGACACTTTAAACGTTGCAAATTAAAGGTTAAAGACGATCTGCCCAAGAAACGAAGAATTCAAGCAAGTTGTGCACTGTTGTTACCCATTGACTGTACAGTGTCGATGGGATTAAAAAAAGTTGTCATTCACATGGTAAATGATGCTGTAACTCAAGTGGTAAAATCTGACCCGCTGATACTCGCACTTGGTGAAAGGATGTTCCTCAAAAATGGAGAGGTCCCACGGCACCAGGCAGACATTAGAAATAAGATGAGAGAACTTGCAAGACTTCTTATGGCGGCAAGAAGAATTGACAAAAAAATTGTTACTTTGAAGGACTTGATCAACCCAGGAAAGTTTAAAACAGTCCTGAAGGCAGTAAAAAACATGGCTGGATTTGATAGTTCGACAAACCGTTTCACTGTTCCCTCAACAGCACTTAAACTGCGCCACTCCCTGATGAAAGTGTCATCTATTTTACAGGGAGAAGCTATACGTCAACAGAGTGATTCTTTAAAGAGCCGAGCTGAGAACTTCAGTAAATTAATTGAACATGAATGGACAGCTCCAAGACCACTTAAAGTATCTTGAGGAGACAGCTAAAGAAGCACTCAAAGAACACCCATCAAAAAAATCATGGAGCGATCTCTCTCAGGTGACTCTAACACAACTTATATTATTCAGTCGTCGACGTGAAGGTGAGGTTTCCAGGATGGAACTCCAAACCTACCTGCAGAGACACCAACACCATATGCAGGGCGAAATTTTTGAGAGTCTGTCAAAATTTGAGAAGAAGCTGTGTGAGAACCGCATCAGAGTAGAGGTATGGGGGAAAGAAGTCGTAAAGTACCAATACTATTTCCAGCAAACGTGAATGAATCTGTGGATCTTCTAATTGAAACTCAGGAAGATGTTGGGATTTCCTCTAGCGATCCATACATATTTGCCCGTCCCTTTTTTGGATCACAGGAAAACATCCGTGGTTGTGATTGCCTATAACGATATGCAGAAAGCTGTGGGGCTGAACATCCTGAAAAACATTACATCTACAAAGTTACGAAAGCATGAACCACAGTTTCTCAGCTGCTGAATTTACAAACTCATGAACTAGACCAGTTAGCAACTTTCATGGGACATGACATTGAGGTCCATAGGGAATTTTACCGATTACCAGAAGAAACCTTGCAAATGGCAAAAATAAGCAGAATTCTTTTTGCGCTGCAAAGTGGAATAAGCCAGTTTAAGGGGAAATCCTTGGAGGACATAATACCAAGCATTGACTGTAAGTAAATTATTTCTATGTATCTGTTTACTTAAATAAGCTTTTTTTGTAAAAATCTACTTTAAAAAATAATTGTTTAATTTTTCACAGCTGAAGAGGACACTAGTGATTCAGAAACCGAGGATGCTGCTTCTAATAAAATGGTTGCAAAGGAGGATCCTCTCAAAAAAGGGACGGCCACTGTATCACAGGAAGAATCTGCAAAAATAACTAAATTACCAAACAACAAAATCAATCGTGTTATTCTACTAACCAGAATTAATTTTGTCATTGTATTAATTTTCTTGAGACTTTTTTCTTATATATTTTGTTGTTGTATTCATTTATCACTGAGGGTGCAAAGTCGTCTGCACTACTGCATGAGAGAAGAGACTATTAGTATCCTTGTGAGATTTTGAAGAAGTGGAAAATCTGAATCATTTTAATTAAATTTTTATGTAGGAGACCATTTCTGTTTTTAGTGAGTGCAATAAAAGAAATTTCATTCAATATGCTGTTCTCATGTTTATTATTTAATTCCTATGGCAACAATTGTTGTAATAATCTTAACATAATGTGTCAGAAATGTTATAGGTTTAAATAGAAACTTTAATGTTGAATATGTATGTGTGGATGGTTAAATGTGATGTTGCACATGGCCAGTTCTGACTGTCAGTAACAATTAGTTTCAAACTTTCATATTTTATTCATTAAGTCAACACAAATGTTTAAACCTCAATAATATTGATTTAAAGTAAGGAATTACAAGACACTGACAAACACAGCACACCACCATTCAAAAAAACTGTTTAAAGTTTATTAAAGTAATGATAAAATATATTAACTTACCTCAAATATATTAACTTACCTCAAATACAAGTAAATAAAAGGAAACATTTGTGTGCTTGACATGCCTTTTTATTAAAACAATAATAAATAAATAAATGTAAAAAATGCACCGTATTTTTTTCCCCACATCAGCTTTTTTATAGATTGATGCTTTTTTTCCCTTCTACACATCTGTACAATAACAAATAAATAAATGTAGAAAACAAAGTTTTATTATGGATTGAAGACATAATTTTGTTTATATTTTAAGTCTTTAACTGCTTTGGACTCCTATACAAAGTGGGAAAACAACTTTAGATGTTTGTAAATTATAATTAGAAAATTGAACGTTTCATAATTCCTATCTCATGAAAGCTTATCTATTCAAAAAGCCTAAAAACAATTCTTTACCGGTCCAGTTCGAAGATCTCCTTGACACACCGGCATTTCCTCAGCTCTCACGTGTCTTACTTTTAATGCCAGGCGTGGAGTTGATGCTGCTGCAGTACATTGAGCCGTTACGGTCGAGGACAGGCCCGGCTTCAGTGCAGGTGTCGTACTTGAAGCCGATAAGCATCTAGGCAAGTAAGAAAGACTCAGAACAGTTGAACTACAAGTAGGAGAATGGCAATGATTCTCTATTCTGCAAACCAAATGGAATTTGCATTATTTTTTTATCTAAAAATTACAAAGTTTTCTATTCAGGAAGATGTTGCTAAGACTTATGTCATCAAAGTGTTTCTTTGCTAATCTTTTCATTAGATTTCTCTTCTAAATTCTGTAATAGTAGAATGTAGATTTGCTGAAGTTAGTGATTATCGTGGTGTGATTGACTCATTTTAACACATAAACTTACTCTCAACTAAATGTATAACTAACTCATGCTTCAGAAGAAAGCAGAAATGCTTTTCTTTTTCTTCTCATTCTTCTTCTTTTGTGCTAAGAAGGAGACGATAGTGAGAAATCTCAAAATCTTAACCATTTCTATAACAAGCGGAATAAGAGATAAGCCAATCAATTTGGAGAGACACACACATATACACACACACGTATTCAACAAAAAACTGGATGGAGGTGCTAAATATTCCTAGATCGAATAAAAATCAGCGTTCCTGGCAACAAGTTTTGTATAAAAAACTTTATTCATGAGGAACCGATGTTCATGATCAAATTATTGTGTTCGCATTGTTATGGTAGCACCAGTCCAATTAATAATTGATGAATATTGATGATTGGTAAAAGTGAATTTAAAAGGGTGAGGGTGAATAAATAATGAATTCGGGTAAACCTTGCCGTTAAACTGTATTATGTACTGATCCCAATGTGTATTATATTCATTTATAGGACTTGTAGTAGGCCGCAGTGAGAGCTCTGCAGATTTTATCACATACACCATACCTTCAGATGACCCAGTGGAATCCAACTCACAGCAGACTAGGGCTGAGGGACAAACCCATGATGGAGATCCACATGAAGACACTACACCAGAGGCACAATTCAACACTACCCAAAATCAAGCATGTATTACAGAAGAGAAAAGGTTGGAATGTGCTTTCTGTGGAAGAATGTTTACCTAACTAAGCTCTCTGAAAGCACACATGCGAATTCACTCTGGAGAAAAACATTTGCATGTACGGTTTGTGGCAAATAAGTTGCTCAGAAAACATCTCAGGATACACCACACATTCATTCTGGTGAGAGACCGTACACATGCTCGGACTGTGGAAAGGGTTTCGCTCAGTAGAGTGCTCTTAACGTTCACCTCCGAAGTCACACTGGAGAAAAGCCTTATAGTTGTGTTGAATGTGGCAAAAGCTATAAATACAAACAAGATTTTAATTCACACCCATGTTTTAGAGCAGTGGTTCCCAAAGTGGGGTGCGCGCACCCTTAGTGGTGCGCAGACTGACCCCGGGGGTGCGCCAGATAATGTTTGTAATGGCGGGGAAGAAGATTGTCTCTTTATTATTTTTACGCAGACATCCCAAGTGTCCCGGAAGTTGCGGGAGTTTCCCGCATATTTGTTATGCAAATCAACCAATCACTTGTCAGTGTGGGCGGGCTATGATCTCTTCTCACAGATTTATTGAGAGAAGTGAAACTGCAGGAGATAGATGTGAGCAAACCTGAAGTTCAGTGTCCAGATGAAGAACTTTTGTTGGGTTCTTGACGAGGAGACTTTTGTTAAGTGAGAAAGAACTCTCCACTCACAAGACAAAGCAATTCTTCAAAGATGCCAGAACTTTCTATTTTACATTTACATTTAGGCGTTTAGCAGACGCTTTTATCCAAAGCGACAATGAAGCGGCATTCTATGTCAGAAGCTTTTAAAAAGTAAAAGAAAAGTTCCCAATGAGAGACCAAATGTTGACAAATCTGTCCGTGGTCAATCCAGAGAACCCAGATGATGTGAAACCAGAGCAAATTTTGAGAAATTTACAAATGTGATGAAGGTCGATGCTAGAGAACAAAGCAATTTGTAAATCATGGATTATGTCTCAAGTAACCCGGAAGCACTGGTGCCAAATGACAAGAATTTACCAGTGGATGAGTTCTGGTAAAAGCTGTAGAAGCTGTCCAAAGTAAGATCTGTGATCTCAGGGCAGTTGAGATTTATGGAGATCAGTCAGCTGATGAAGGTGCTGTCGGTGCTGCCAGATTCTAACGGTGATATAGTTGGGGTGTGCGGGGGGGATTGGGGTTTGCTTTGTTTTGTTTGGCTTTTTGCAGGTTGGGATGTCTGTTTAAGTATTTAAGGAAAACTTCACACGCAAAAATGTAATTAAGAAATAAAATTTCACATTACAAGCTTTAAATTACTCATGATTTAATTTCCTTTTACAAGCACGTCTGTGTCACAATGGCCCTGTTCATATTAGGCGCCAACTGATAATTCGTTTATTTATTTTTTCACTTACTACATTCATCAAAAAAAAAAACGTCGACAAAGACTCGATGCCGAGAATAATTTGAGAGTAAAACTGTCATCCATTACCCCGAATTTTGATGATCTGTGTGCAAACATGCAGGCCCATCCATGTCACTAAAAAAAGGTAGTAATCTTTTGTATTTATAACAGATTTTTTTATGTTTTCTAATCTACAGTGAATATTTCTATTTAGTTATTGCAATTAAAAATGGGGAGTTTAACCAGAGTATTTCTATTTAGTTGTTGCAATTAAAAATTTGAAGTTTAACCAGAGTAAAGTATTGGGGGGGTGCTTGACAGGTGTCAAACACTAGAAAGGGGTGCATGCTGCAAAAAGTTTGGGAACCACTGTTTTAGACTAATGCATTCTGCAGTGAATGATACTGAATTTCAGTTTAGCACACGATGTGATTATTTGGAAACACAGAATCACTTCTGGTCAATCTAAACCTCATTTTACATTTCTTATGTGTGTTTGTTTGTGTATCAGTACCTGTAAACGATCTGTTAAGGTACAATAAATCAAAATCAGAAAGAATTCAGAGAGAGCTTTATTGCTAAGTATGATTGTGCATACAAGAAATTTGTTGTGGTGGCAAAGAGTGCAAATATATAACATTATATATATATACATTATAAGAGAGAAAAAACCAAGACTAAATCCAGAAGACCTGTGTTAATTTCTTCAGGACACCTACATGCAAAACTTCAGTGCTGCGAAAAAACTCTTCATGGTAAAATTCTCGCTGGATTATTACAAATGACGCCGATAGAAATGCTTAGAAATGTCATCAACTTATTTATATCTTCATATTTGATCATGACAAAGTACTGATAATTATGTAAAAAGTGACTTAAACCATAGAACTAAAGTACTGATGTACTTAAGACTTACTTAAGTACTCTATGTATAGTATGGCAGGCCCACCAGTGAGACCATTAAGAAAAACGTTGCATTAGCAGGACCCATTGTCTCCCAGTATACAGCCCACCGTGTCAACACTATTTAAGATATCATAAAATCTTGTTCTTGTTTGAGGTCTCTTGTGAGGGCAATGCTTGTTGGTGCCGCTATACCCAAACTTACTACAGCTTTTTCAATGTGATCTGTCACCATGACTAAACAAAACGATTGATTTAGAAAAATCAAAACCTGCTTCCCAGATTTCACCATAGATGTATAAACTCAAAAATTAACCTGTAACCTGTTCACTGTACTACATGAATGCTTCATTAAAATATTTATTTTTCCTCTAGATTTGAACTGGAGGACTGTGTTTGAACCCTGGACAGTGTCAGGAAGGCTATTCCAAAGTTTAGTTACATATGAGAACCTTTTCCCCCTGTGGTGGATTTATTTATTCTGGGTACATTAGAAGTGTGGAGTTTTGGCATATTAGAGAGCGTGATAGAGAGTGTGGTATAGCACCATAAGAGCTCTGGTAAACATGTTAGAGCTTAACCATTTAAAGCTTTGCAAGTAATCAGCAGAACTTTATAGTACATACGAAACTTCATGTGTAGCCAATGTAGAGATTTTCAAACAGGGGTTACGTGTTCATATTTTCTAGATTTAGTAAGCACCCTTGCGGCTGCATTTTAAACTAACTATGGTCTCTTTATGCAGGAAAACCACTAAATAATACACTACAATAGTCCGGCTTTGAGGTCATGAATGCATGAACCTCCTTCTTGGCATTAGCAATACATAAAATATTTCGTAGTTGGGCTTTGTTTCTGAGATGGTAGAAGACAGATTTTGAGACATTGGAAATGTGATTTTCAAAAGACAGCTAACTGTCTAATATTGAACCTAGGTCTTTTACTGTATTTGAGGACATAACATTGCATCCTTCATTTTCAAATTTGTAGTCTGAAATATTACACGTTTCTGCTCCAGTAAGGTTTTATTTTAAAGAGTAAAATCCTATTTGTCATCCAGATGTCTTGGATGTCCTCTAACAGTCCAGATATATGAGGGTTTCATATAACTGGGAATCATCTGCATAACTGTTGAAACTGATTCCTTGTTTTTCTTATATTACCAAGGGGCAGCATGTATATAGAGAAGAGTATAGGCCCTAAAACGGATCCCTGTGGTAATACATAGTCTATTACTTGTGTTAGATTTTAAGATTTCTAATTTAGATGACCAAACTGATATCAGTGAGTAGGTATTCTATATAATACACAAGGATTTTATAAACACTGTGATTTGAGTTTATTTTGAACCCCTGAATGATGTTTTGGATTTTTAGCTGAACTGCATGGAAGGGAAAAAAAAAATCACTCTTTAACGTAGGTTTTTATTCGAATCAAATTTAATTAACAAACAAGTAGGCAATAGAAATATAATTCCTTCATTTTTCTAGAAAAAAATTAAAAAAGAATGATGTAAATATTTTTACTAGTGGTGGGAATAGATACAGTTTTTCCACGTGTGATGAGGTCATTTCACAGTAGGCATAGACACTGGTTAGAAGACTCGCTCCCCCCTCCCACCTTTGTAATTCGGTTAAGTATACATCCGCGTTAAAAGTTTAAAGGTGAAAGTCATCATAACTTGTTAAGTATATACGCAGCTCCCAACCCAACTTTGAGAATAGATTAACGGCGATATTTTTTTTATTGCACTATAAGAGTCTCACGTCAACGCAGCACTTTAATGCCTATAACAGCCCCCTATTATTACATAGTTTATTATTATATAGTTTTAACGCAAATACCAGATAAGTATAAGTACTTAAATCTTAAATATAAGAAATAGGTCATACGCCATTTACGTTCATTTCTGCAGTTTAATAAACATGTAAAATTGTGTGAATATGTATTTAGATGTTAACTTACTGTATGAGAATACGTTTTACTGGACAGTCCTTAACATTGATATGAACATGCCTACATTTACACACTTACATTCAGTTAAGAAGCTAATGTATTAGCTTTTTTGCGCATGTTTTGTGTGTCAAGATATAAATGTTTATAAATAAGTAAATTAATAAATAAATGTCATTCATTATTATCGTATTTAAACAATTATTTAATGTAAGTAATTGAAATATTCCTTAAAATATCCAAATATTAATTATGATTATATATTATTATTGTAATATTAGGACAATAAAAACATTGGTTTTGATAAACTATCACATCATTTATATTCTATTCTATTCTATTCTAATCTATTCTATTCTATTCTATTCTAAGATAATAATAGAGCTTTTTTTATATTTAAAGGTAATATACTATAGGCTAAAATCTAATTTACAGGCTAACTAAAAGTGGTTTGAAACATAATATAGGCAGGCCAAGACACAGGCGTGAAAGAAATGGTGAACAGACTGAGCTGAATGCAGGTTACCTTTGGTTGGTGTCCTTCCATCCCTGTCTTCATTAAAAGCTATAACAGAACTTAGGATATATATTTTTGCTTACCTTTAGATGGACATCTAAGGAAAACAGAAAAGCAACAAATCAAAAAAATCCACACTAGCGACGTAGGAGCTTGCGGATAAACTCAAAGAACATTCTAAATATGTTCTTCTTCTTCCTCCTGTTTTGGGCCCTTTGAGTAACTGGCCTCATTGTGGCCTCCTAAAAAGCAAACATAATTTGTAAATATATAAAGAACGTTTAAAATAACAAGTTGTTTACAATGTGAATTAGGTGATTATTATAATAATGTTCAGTCATTCAATGTTTACACTTATTGAAATATTTTTTTGATTTACTGTATCTTCCAAGTAGATTGCTAGAAAGATGCTGTCGATGCTGGATGATGAAGAGTATGTAATTGACTCCCTGTTACTTTCTGGCTCGCAGACACGTTCATCTGATGGTAACTATCCAACAGAAGAAATACAAATGAACATCTGTTATCACCTTTTTGCAAACTTAAATACAAATCATATAATTAGTAATATTTTTAGAATTATCTGAATAATTTTCTCATACCTCATATATCAAAAAGGTTTTAACATATAAAATTGTTTACAATGTGAATTAGGATGATGATTATAATAATGTAAAGATTATTATTCAGTTATTCAATTTTTACACTGATTGAAATAATTTTCTTGATTTACAATATCTTCCACATATTCAGCTGTAGTGCCGCTGTAGATGCTAGATGATGAAGAGTACGTAGATGACGTGAAATCACTTTCTGGCTCGCCGGGACCTTCACGGTCACTTTCATCTGACAGCGACTGTCCAACCAAAGAAATAAAAATTAACATTTATTATCTCCTTCTTACAAACTTAAAAACGAATCATATAAGTGATATTTTTAGAACTATCTTGATAATTTTCTCATACCTCATCTTCACTGCCATCTGGAAACAACTCTTGGAACTAAAATAAAAAACATTCATCACAGTTTACACATTAAAATCTGATACTGATGCCTGTACTTCAGTTTTCAGCCTTAGAATATGTTTAAATTATTTGAAACATTTTCTTTCTTACCTCTTCTTCCTCATCAGAGGTGTCTATGAAGACTCTATAGTGATTGTTCGGTTTGCCAGACAACTCTGAGTCTTCACTGTCTTCCTCCTCGCTGTATGACACTGAGCTGTCAGATGACTCACAGTCACTTCTCATCTCATACAAAAGTGACTGGAACTGTCCAAGCAGAAGGAATGAAAATATCCTTATCTCTTTACACTCATTATATTCCTTTATTTAGAATACTTTAAATAGCTTTCTTACCTCATCTTCGGAATTGTGCCAGTCATCAGCCAGCACTGGTCTGACCTGAAATGATAAAAAAAACGTTAAGCATATTTGTTTTCTCACACATTATGAGATGTGATGCTTATAATTGTTTGAAATTATTGTAATAATTGTATTTCTCACGTTATCAGCGTCAGTGTCCTCTATGGAGACTCTATAACCGTCTTTGCTGTCTTCGCTGTCTTCGTCGTCTCCATCGTCTCCGTCGTCTTCATCACTGCTGAATAAAATTAAGTTTTCTGATGACACATCACTTACCAGCCCGCAGTCCTGTGGCTGAACCTGTCCCAAAAACAGAAGAAAGAACAGAATTTGAGAGAAGGATATTGGCTGAAGATGACTAAATGATATAATTGGTAATATAATATAGGTTCTAGTGTGTACATGGCATTGTCATCACCTCTGAGGAAGTTTCACTTGAAGGTTCCAATCGAGGTGCCTGTGGGACCACATGTTGGACCTGATGTTGCATCTGTAAAAAGCCGAATTGGACAATATAGTATTAAGATAGATCGTCTTGTTGCAGAATGATTGGAGTTAGAGGAAGTTGTAATGTTTTCTCACCTCAATGTCTCTAAAGAATTCTTCCATATAAGAGAGATCCAGTACACGGTATCTCCTGACGGGACTCGTAGCCATAATAACAAAGACTGAAGCCTATAAGGTCTTTTGATAACAAATATGAAATATTATTAACACTCAATGTTAGTATCTTGTGTTTGTTGGTGTTATTTATACATATTTTTCATTGAATAAGTGAAACATAAAAAGATAAGACATAACAATATCTAACAACAACAAATATAGAATTGTGTAAAGTTGATCTTTAGATGGCCCTGTTTGACTTCTTAAACTTGACATCTTTACAGAATCCCATCAGTTCATTTGAGATTTATACATTTATAATCCTAATATAAAGCCACAGACAGGTTATTAATGCAAATATAAAGCCACAGACAGGTTATTAATGCTAATATAAAGCCACAGACAGGTTATTAATGCAAATATAAAGCCACAGACAGGTTATTAATGCTAATATAAAGCCACAGACAGGTTATTAATGCTAATGTAAAGCCACAGACAGGTTATTAATGCTAATGTAAAGCCACAGACAGGTTATTAATGCTAATATAAAGCCACAGACAGGTTATTAATGCTAATATAAAGCCACAGACAGGTTATTAATGATGATATAAAGCCACAGACAGGTTATTAATGCTAATATAAAGCCACAGACAGGTTATTAATGCTAATATAAAGCCACAGACAGGTTATTAATGCTATTATAAAGCCACAGAGAGGTTATTAATGCTAATATAAAGCCAAAGACAGGTTATTAATGCTAATATAAAGCCACAGACAGGTTATTAATGCTAATATAAAGCCACAGACAGGTTATTAATGCTAATATAAAGCCACAGACAGGTTATTAATGCTGATATAAAGCCACAGACAGGTTATTAATGCTAATATAAAGCCACAGACAGGTTATTAATGCTAATATAAAGCCACAGACAGGTTATTAATGCTAATATAAAGCCACAGACAGGTTATTAATGCTGATATAAAGCCACAGACAGGTTATTAATGCTAATATAAAGCCACAGACAGGTTATTAATGCTAATATAAAGCCACAGACAGGTTATTAATGATGATATAAAGCCACAGACAGGTTATTAATGCTAATATAAAGCCACAGACAGGTTATTAATGCTAATATAAAGCCACAGACAGGTTATTAATGCTAATATAAAGCCACAGACAGGTTATTAATGCTAATGTAAAGCCACAGACAGGTTATTAATGCTAATATAAAGCCACAGACAGGTTATTAATGCTAATATAAAGCCACAGACAGGTTATTAATGCTAATATAAAGCCACAGACAGGTTATTAATGCTAATGTAAAGCCACAGACAGGTTATTAATGCTAATATAAAGCCACAGACAGGTTATTAATGCTAATGTAAAGCCACAGACAGGTTATTAATGCTAATATAAAGCCACAGACAGGTTATTAATGCTAATATAAAGCCACAGACAGGTTATTAATGCTAATGTAAAGCCACAGACAGGTTATTAATGCTAATATAAAGCCACAGACAGGTTATTAATGCTAATGTAAAGCCACAGACAGGTTATTAATGCTAATATTAGACACATGAAATATATAAAAGATATAAGATTAAAAAAGACTAATGTTGTACAATAGGAAGTTAACACAATGTTGTGACCATAATTAAACATGTAAGTAATAAAATATTAAATATCTTCAATTTTCGCCATTAACAGAACGATGATCAAATTAAATATTTATGCAGATGACGGTGTGAAACTTCAGTTTTTAACGCTTAAATTAAATAATAGAGTTTATTTTCTCACCGTTAGTCCGTTTGCGTCTGCGCATCGTCGTCGAGAAATCTGCCGAACAAACCTCGAGAGAATTCCAAAGATGACGTAACAAAGATCACGTGATAACGCGCTGTGCATGAGCGCGTGCACGCATATTGCAAGTGTTAAAATTACATTTATTAAGATCAAATTAAAAGTTAACCGCGTTGAAATAAACTGAATTTACAAAGTTATTGTTTTTAAAATATTTTAATTATAATTCAGTTTATTATTAGTTTCACAAGATCTCGTACATTGGCGCGCGTATTGTTATCTCGCGAGACTTTGAATGCTGGCTCTGATGTCTCTGTTAAGTAACTTTGACATTTAATTTTATAAAATATAATTTCAGTGTTGCCAGGATCATCACTACATGTCCTGATTATATCTGTTAGATATTGAACATATTTAAAATAGCAAAAGAGTTGAAATAGAACAAATCACAGTAGCTGAGATCTTTTTTTGAAACACAGAAACTCTGAAAAGCTTTATAATACTTTTATATATTTCTATAATATAAAAGAAACTGTTGTAAAGTCTATTAGTTGTTGTGTGTAGCCATGACGCCACCTTATGGTAAGATCACACAATAGAACTTTCTTCTATATTCAGACCGCATAGAAGTGAAGTGAAATTAATTGCATTGAATTGAATTGAATTTGAATTGAATTGAAATGAATTGAAATGAATTGAAGTGAATTGAAATGAATTGAATTGAATTTAAGTGAAATTAATTAAAGTTAAATGAATTGAATTGAAATTACTTGAAGTGAATTGAAATTAATTGAAGTGAAATGAAGTGAAATTAATTGAAGTTAAATGAATTGAAGTGAAATGAATTGAATTGAATTGAATTGAATCGTATTGAATTGAATTGAAGTGAATTGAAATGAATTGAAGTGAAATGAAGTGAAATTAATTGAAGTTAAATTCATTGAATTGAATTGAATTGAATTGAATAGAATAGAATAGAATAGAATAGAATAGAATAGAATTGAATTGAATTGAATTGAATTGAAATTAAATTAAATTAATTGAAATGAATTGAAGTGAAATGAAATGAAATGAAGTGAAATTAATTAAAGTTGAATGAATTGAAGTGAAATGAAGTGAAATTAATTGAAGTTAAATGAAGTGAAATGAAGAGTGGTCATGTATAATGTCCCATACTTGAAATTTGTGCTTTGCAGTTAACTCATCACAGTGTACACACTCACTCTACACACACACACACACACACACACACACACACACACACACACACACACACACACACACACACACACACACACACACACACACACACACACACACACAAGACACACACACACACACACACACACACACACACACACACACACACACACACACACAAGACACACAGACACACAGACACACACACACACACACACACACACACACACACACACACACACACACACACACACACACACACACACACACACACACACACACACACACACACACCACTAAAAGTAATGCAATTAGATTCACATTTAATCTCTTAAGTTAAAGTAGATTCTCGTTTCAGCAACATTGTTCAGATATCTTCTTAAAAAATACATCTGTATGTAAAGTTGTTCTTGACCATTGAAAATGGGTGGTGTAACAATTTGCCCAGGGAAAATCCCATTCTAAACCAAACCCTTGAAAGCCCTTATTAAGAATTTACAGTTAATATTATGTTGGTCATTGTTTTTATGTCATGTTATAAGTGTTGATCCCTTGGCTGTTGTAGTTACCTGGAAACGTTTAGTTCTTAACATGTCCTTTTTTTCATGTGCCTATCCATGAGGAATTCGAACCCATCAAGGCTGTGACAATTATGCAATCTCACTATGAAAAAGATGTGCTAAGAATAAAAAGAATGCATAAAAACATATTTTTGAAAGTGCAACTCCAAAACATTGGAAAATTTGTGTTTAATTGAATTTTACTCAGATACAGGAAATGGCTTAAAAGATATTTTTTGTTGAATTACAATCAGAGAATGGATTGGAGAAATGTTCTGGATGTCAGACATATGTGAAGCAAATGGACAATTTTTATACAATTTATTTTGATATATCATCCAAAAATAAAATAGCCACTTATCAGCAGTAGGTCTTGTGTATTTCTTATTATATCAAAACCATTATTATTCTACAACTACATTTAAGGTCCTTGTTATAGGCTAAACTGCAGTTTTTTTATTCCCAGTTAAATTCCATAAATTCCCATAAATTCCTGTTAATTCCCATGTTAGTTTCCGGCTTTGAAAATTACTGAGATTTTGAAACCCAAAACACTGCCAAAAGTGTTTTGAGACAAAAATGTCATTGTGTGAGTGGAGTCAGAGCTTTTGTGAATATTGCCTGAATATGAGCTTTTGTTTCTGATGTTTTGGGGCAAAGGTTTAGAAAAGATATGTTGTATTTCAACAATCGAGAAAACTGTAAAATGCTAACATAAAGAAAAGCTTCAACTTGCTAAATCTTACAATTGTATGTTTTCAACAATGATAGCAATAGAGAGACAAAATGTACAAAGTTAGCTCACTGCAAATGTTATAGCATCTAGGAGTGACCTTTGTGATGCCTAGGTGACCTCCAGTAATAGAATCGCTCTTTGTGCAAATACCCCTTACATTGTTTATGTGTGATAATCCACAATGCATCACAAGGCAATACAAAATAATAAAGGCTTTTTAAACAAGGCACAAGTTAGAGATTCAGATGAATACCTTCATTACTACTCGTCTGGCCATAATCTTGATACTGAACAAATCATAAGTCCAAAGCCCTTTATATGTTTTATAGGACTATTATTGTGGCCAACATACTGTTATCCGTTTTACGCTTATTAATATCATAATTCTTATTACTATAAGTGGTGCAAGGGTATGTTGTTCAAACGGGGGGGGGGCAAAAATACCCTAAAATCCAATATACTTAACATTGTGCCCAACTTTGCTGAGTCGTAGGTCCGAACAAGGATTTCATAGAAACATTTGGTTTCCAAATTTGAAGAGACTGGTAGATATACTCTTGAGGTGTAGGGTCATTCGAAATTCCCCATTGTCTTAAAATGGACCAACAAACTGAAATTATAAAAGAACATCCCATATGCAATATTTTCACACTACACTTTAAGCATTCTTTGTGTAAATTAATATCTTAATATTGTAAATTAAGCACTTATTATACGGACACTGTAATCATTGCAAAACAAGCTCCTTACTGATGAGTAATTTATCTTTCAAATGATGCAAAGTTTTGATAGTTTTGATAGGTAGTGTCAAACAATGCCAATAAATACACTAATCAACAATTTAGGTGGATTATGACCTTACATCCAACGTAGTCATGGATTTTGAACAATACCTGTTCTTTTCATAGGACAACTTTAATGAAGAAAAAATGGCAAATATGCAGTTGGAACAATAGGTCAATGATGATTGCAATTGAGCACATGTAAAATATAATCAACAAGGCATTTGTGCCGTCTCAGCCTGATGCATCATGATCAATGTCATTGCAAAATATAAACTTGTTTGTTCATCTAATGCCAGACTATCTTATCTATGATCTCTTGTACAATTTGTCCTATTAAGCATTTGTTGCACCATTAAATACAGAGAGTTATAAAGTTATTTGCTTTTGCAAACGTATATACATATATACACTCCCTGGTCACCTTATCGGGTATACCTTGCTTGTACCAGTTTGGACCCCTTTTTTTCAGAACCGCATTAATTCATTGTGCCAACAACTAATTTAAAACATTCCTCAGGTATTTGGTTCATATTGACATCATACCATCACCCCGTTTCTGCAGATCTGACGGTCGCACATCCATAAAAAGAGTCTCCTGAGAAACTTAAAAATTCCACATAATTCCTGAATACCATATAATTGTCTGTATTACCCTGCTAACAAAGCTACGTAAACAGGGTGAACTTTCAGTAAGAGAAACAACTATTAAAATAATCAAATGAGAAACAAGTCAATGGGTGCCTTTAAAATCATAAACTGCACATTGCCCTGGTTAGCCCCTGACAATATACCCCTTACCAACACCTGTTCTGCATTTTCTCTTGCCCAATTTATGCCAGCTCTTTTCCTTCACTAAGTGTGGCAACCACGTGACAAAACAAACATTTCTCGAGTCTGAGTCCCTTTGGTCTTGTGACAAACATAATCAGACAATGCACCAGCATTTGGTGTAATTCCCACAACTGGAGTCTTGAAATAAAATCCAAAGAACACTATTTCTGAGTCCAAGGCAAGACAGTCAAAGCTGAGAAAAGTCCAACATATTTTCTTGAGACTGGTCTTGACTTCTACAACACTAGTAAAGTGAGCTGTTCAAACAACGGTTGTTAAATTACACATTTATTTGAGACACATCCATGGTCAACAAAGTTAAAGTCAAATAAAAATGTATACAGTGTATTCATAGAGTCCAGTTGAAACCGGACTGCCAGTGAGAAGAAGAGGCCTGTCTAAGAGGGATTGGGACCTTAATGCTTTGAGACTCCAATATTAAACTAAAATAAAAAAAATTTACTAGATTGAGCAACCTTAACGTCCTGACAAACCTATCCCCCCATCCCCGACGATAATCCATCCTTCATTTATACTGCTTTGAAATGGAGCAGTGCCAAAACTATGTGAGAAAACATTTCAATAGACTTCCTTCAACATGACAAAGTTTTTTCTACTGTATATGACCAATTGAAATATAAACATGTTCTAAAGAATTTCAGTACAAATTTTGCAATTGACCATATGTTTCAAAACATGACAGAGACAAATGTTATCTCTATATGATGTCTTATGCCATCCTGTTTTAGCCGCATGCGTCTCAGACAGTGTTACAACAATATTGCAAAACAGCATGCTTTGCAACTTTGTTCATCATATGCCAGACCTGTCTTTTTTATTTCGGGTCACTGATAGAAGTAGGATATGTCTTTAGCCCCATTCATCTTTGGTATTTTATTTTAATATGAAATATAAAAAGGAACATTTTATAGAAACTCTATCAAAACTGGGAAATAATAAATATTAATAGAGAAGAGTGTAGATGTTCATAGCACACCTGCCTGTATATCTGCTTGTATATTACCTGTAAATCTGTCCATAATACTTATCTATATTCATATATTCTGTATTATTATTGTATATATTACATAAATATCCTGTATTTACTGCTTATTGCACTTCTGGTTAGATGCTAACTTCATTTCGTTGCCTTGTATCCTACATGTGCAATGACAATAAAGTTGAATCTAATCTAATCTAATCTAATATCCTGTCTATTTATTTCAATTACTTGACAAAACAATTCCTCTTTCTTCATTGGTGGTGAATGAAAGTATTGATTGAAACATAACGTTTTATCAAAAATTAATTTGGGAATTTTGTTGAAGACTTGATGTAAAATATGTTTATTATATATTTTCAGGATTTTCTTTCATCAAAAATAAAATAAAAAAGTTATTTCACAGATAATATGGAAATATGGAAACAAGAAATTCTGTAATTGTGTTTTATAAATATTCTTTATTTAGTACAATCTCCTGAATTATTTTAACTGGTAATCTTGAATAAACATTTTTATCCTTTTCGACTATTGTAAGTCGCTTTGGATAAAAGCGTCTGCTAAATGACTAAATGTAAATGTATTAATAGACGGGTTATTTAGTATTTACACGTTTGTATTCTAGTATGTTGAAAATTGCAAAATTATACAAACCTTTTTTATTTATTTTAGATATAAATTAGTTGCCTAGAATTTCATGTTTACTAGAGGACTAACCTTAATGAAAATCAGAAGGGGTTTCTTGCCAGGTGTGCTTAAACTCTCAAGGAATTTGTTTTGGTAACAGAAGCTTCAGTACACAATGTAAGGAACAAGACAAGTGTCAAGTAAACATAGGAAACGAAAAAGTACATAAATAAAAATAAATATGTAAATTACACACACAACGATGGAAATGCAATGTTACAGAAGTGCTACGGATGATAAAGAATATGTACAGATGTTTTCTAAATATAAAAGCTATAAGGTGCTTTATGTGAAATGTCTCAGACTAGGTTTACATGAACACCAATAATGAAAATATTTCCAATAAGCAGAACAAGAACTTAATCGCAGTAACTTGTTTATATGACATTAGATCACCATCATATGTTCATGAGATCAACATAATATGCTTATGTTTTTCCTGTATGTAGGAAAGGTGCAGAATGTTGAACTTCACACAGTCAAGTTTATCATGATTTCGCGCTTACAATGCATGACAGCACATGCGCACCTTGGTGAGAGCCGCATAAATGCGATAAAGATATCTGTATATGTCTATGTATTAGATTAGAAATCGGCTTGTTCCGTTAGGAGCTTAATCACATTATTTGAATCAAATCATAGCGTTTACATGAGTTGCAGTCAAATCGCAATATTCCCAAAATCTCATCATGATCACCTTAATAGGATCCATGTAAACGCCGAAAGATGGGGATTGGTTCATTTTACTTGTGAAATTATCTTCTTTCAATTGGTATCTCCTAAGCCACACCAACAACAAAAACAGGCTTGTAATGTTGCCATCATGCCAGCAAAATATTAATCGTGTAAACATAATGTAAGCAACAAGTCAATCGTGATAGCATGCTTACCATTTAAACATAAGGTTGGCGATATGTTAATTATGTAAACATTATGTAAACGAGAGGTTAGTCATGCTAACACGCATGCCAATCGTCTTAACTTCATGATGGCGACATGTTCATTCTCTATACAATAATATATTTTCATGAAATAACTGTTTTTCTACAATACTCCCTAACTTTCTGCAAATTCCATTTGCATTAAAAACAGCTCAGATTTTTTCCTTCATGTCTGATGAGGTTGAGAATAGATGGCAAGTAACATAAGACTATTCCTCTGTAAAAAAAAAAAAAGGCGGTGGTCGAAGATCTAACGATGACTCATTATAATATTTCTAGCAGAGCAAGAGTCGCATTTACATTTTTGTATCTGTTTTGATTTAATATAAAACATGATGGCATGTTAAACAAGATGTCTAGGAAACACATTCTGTGACATTTATGTGTTGACATTGGGCACGTTTTTATCCCTGTGTACACCAAACCTTTAACGCGTTCTATCTAAAAAAAAAAGTAACATTTCATGTGAATATAGAAGCCAGTGCTGGCTGAAGATCAAGTATAGTAAATTAATATGATGGAGTTTGTTTTTGCATGAGAGCAGATGATTTGTTTCTTGAACTGTCTGAAATGTCTTGTTGTGATGGATGTGCGGGTTCCCTTTTTTAAAAAGAATTTCTGACACTTAATAACAGGTGATTTTTGCCATTTTCTATCTCTGATGTTTGAAAAGAATTTGGCCACTTGTGGGTGCATGTGCGTTTGCGCGTGTGTGTTTGTGTGTGTGTGTGTGTGTGTGTGTGTGTGTGTGTGTGTGTGCGTGCATGTGTGTATGAGTGTGTGTGCATCTGAGTTCATGTGTTTGCACATGCACACCCATTTTTGAATAGCTTGCTCAACCCTGTTGACAACATATATAAATGTTGCAGGAGAGCAAGCTGAGCTTCAGACTTCAGAGGACTTCTGGAGATTTCATCTTGTGAACCGCACGTGACGCTGTAGGTGAGACACATACATTTTACACATACACAAGTGTACTTAAACATGTTTTACACAATGTGACAATTTGTGTTTAATAAAAGTGAAATATAACATTAGATTTTTTTAAAAACATGGAATGGAAGCTCTGGGCTATATTTAACTGTATAGTGTTTGAGCAAAGTGTGCAAGGGTGCAATTGTTTTATGTACTTACAGAGCAATAGGGTAAATTTATTTTTAAGCTGTAAAAGAAATTTGTATACCTTTATTGACCATCATAGCATGAAAAAAAGAACTATTTACCAAAAAAGTAATATCTAATATTTAAGTACTAGTATCTATCAAAAAATACTAGTATGTAATGATTAAACACCAGTGTCTATTTAATAAGTACTAGAGGCTAATTAATACCTAATATTGAGGTAGAAGTATCTAATGAATAAGTACTTGAGACTAATGGAATTATTACTAGTAACTAAAAGAAGTACTAGTATAGGTATTACTATATCTTAAAGAGTATTAAATGACAGAATGGATTAGAATACAAGAATTTATCCAAATATTGTTCCTTATGTATAAACAAGCAAAGAAACTGATACAGGATTTGGAAACAACTAAAGAGTAAGAAATTCATGACAGAATTCTCATTTGTTGACTATCACTTTAAAAGGCAAAAACACTACCGTTAAGGTTGACAATTTTGCTAACTTCTTAGTAATGTAACATTATCCTCTTCAGAAGATTCACAGTTTTATCTAATTTTAACTGCATTATTTAGTTATGTGTCAATGGTGTTATACCAATATGCTCCCAATATAGTTAACACTTTTTAAAACTTAAATAAATAGAAATACTGATAGCGCCTGACACTATACTTTAGTCATCAAACATCATGGGCCACAGCAATTTGCTCTAATTACTGACCATAGACTGAAATGTACAACTGCACGATGATTCCATTCTTCAACAAGACTTAGATCAAGTTCATCACTGGCTTTTGAGGGAACAAACATAATACTAAGAATAATCTATAATGATTTTTCCTTGATTGCTTGATTTTTGTAACCAACACAATGTTTAAGACTTACACCTTTATTTCTTAACCCTATTTTCTGCAATGCATTATTTAAATGTTTTTGAATTATTTGAGAAATTGTTTTAGTAGAAATGCAGCGATAATGCTTTGACAGGGAGTTTGCAGGAAGTTATGTTGAAATTAAAGGATATTTATTTGAACTTGCCTTGTTGTGATACAGGTCCAGACGCTTCCTTTTCATTACTTTTAGGTAAGAAACACACACACAAAAATATGGTCTAGGTTTGTCTAACATTTTCTAACTGTTTTGCTTTGTTCTTTGTCACTTGTGAAGCTATGGAATCACAGACAATCGAAGTGGCAGCTCTAGGAAGGCCTTTGTACCCTGGTATGCTTTACGACTGCCGCAAGCATACGTTCATTCCAGGTGGAGTATCTAAAAAGTTGTTTATACTGTACATTTTAATATTTAAGAGTACTATTAGTAGTAGTAACATTTGTGTTTGTTTACACAGTTCCCCAGTTAACTGTTCTCTGCCTCATAACTTTTTGCATATATGGATAAAGTAAACAAATATGTTAAAGAACATTGCAGATTTATTTTGACATTACATCCCTATCTATCAATAAACAGACGCTTCTTGCTTCAGGTGTTACTCTTTGGGACAAAAAATCATTGGCTACTGATTTGGACTCTCGCGAACAGCAGCAAACTGATTTGAAGCTTAGTAGCTCTGACTCCCTCTCTGCTAAGAGCAGTTTAATGGATATCAGTGCGTCACTGAAGGCCAGCTTCATGGGTGGACTGGTGGAGGTGTCGGGATCTGCCAAATATCTGCATGACACCAAATCCTCAAACCAGCAGTCGAGAGTGACAATGTTTTACAGTGAAACCACAAAATTTGAACAGCTCACTATGAACCAGCTGGGCAAATGTACCTACCCTCAGGTGTTTGACCAGAAAAATGCAACTCATGTGGTCATAGCTACACTGTATGGTGCTCAGGCCTTCATGGTGTTTGATCGAATGATTTCTGATGATGAAAACAAGCAAGAAATTGAGGGACAGTTGAGTGTCATGGTCAAGAAAATTCCTGGTTTTTCTATTGAAGGAGAAGGAGCTGCAAAAATAGGAGACGCTGACCAAAAGAAAGCTGAGAAAATCAGCTGCACGTTTCATGGTGACTTTCATCTCGAGCAAAACCCCATAACATACATGGAGGCTCTGAAGGTATACAAGGAGCTGCCCAAATGTCTGAAGGAGAGTAAAGACAATGGGATTCCACTAAAAGTCTGGCTGTATCCTCTTCATTTGTTAAACAGACACGCTGCTCAGCTGGTGAAAGAAGTCGGAACACATTTGGTGTCAGACACTGAAGCTGTATTGGGGGAGCTAGGAGAGGTAGAGAAGAGATTCAATGACCTGTTCAACAATACTTTGGTAAATGTATTCAGTGATATTAAAGAAAGGCTGAGCTCCTTTATGAACTCATTCAGAACTTACAAGCTGATTTTTCAGAGAGCCATGTGCACTGCCATTACTGCAATTAAAGGAGGACAACAAGATGAGCAGTCTTTGGGAAACATCCTGAAAAATCACAGTGCATGTCTTTTTGATGCCAGCAAACTGAACCAATGGTTAGATGACCAACAGTTTGAAATTGACCTCTTGACATACTGCACCAAATCACTCGGATCAGAAGATCACATTAGCAAGTGCACAATTGAAACCTTAAATGGTCTAAACTTAATCCTCCTCGATCCTAAAATTGATAAAGTGATGTGCTTGGCATTTACATCTCTCAAGTATGAAGACCATTTTCTTTCATCCTTGAATGGTTTCCTGGAATCTGGGAAACCTGATCAAGGACAAGTGTTAAATTCTTCTGAACCAAAGTGGTTTAGACATAAAGATGTCATCATAAGAATGAGAAAGACCTTATCTGACTTTACAAAATGTTTGGATGAGAATAACGAGAACATTAAAACCTGCTTTATTATTTCAGCCATCAATGATCCTGTGAATGAAGTCGCCTCCATCTATGAGTATAAACAAGGCAAACTGATCGATCAAAACTATGACCCATGTAAATGTTCCTCAGAGCAGAGTGACCAGTAAAAGATGTTACTGTATAAACTCCTCCACTATGACCTGAATACATAAAACATAACTTAAAAAAACAAACTTCTTGGGGGGGGGCTTTTGAGATATTGGTGATGTGAGATGTGTTTTACAGTATCTCCTGGAAATATGTAATATCATATGATATAACTCATCAACGTCTTTTCGACATATTTTGTGTGCTGAGAAAAGATAACTTCAACCTAGACTAACTCCACAGCTTAACACCAAAGATGGCCGGTAAACCACTGAAATCAGACTCTTCCAAAACGGGCCGCAACACCAAACCTCGAGCATCTCCCGAGGAAGACACCTCAGATGGTAACCTTTTAGTCAACATCAGGGAAAGAATGGAAGAAATGCGTTCTGACATTATTAGTACATTTAACATGAACGTGTCTTAGTCTGTAAAAAGGGATATAACAGCGGTTCTGGAGCCCTTTGAGAGAAAACCTCGCTCAGTGGGAGAAACTGTTAGCCAGCTAGAACGTGCTGCCAATGATCACAGTGACAGGCTAACAGAGCTTGAAGCTAAAGTTTCTACGTTGACCCCTTTGGCTAATTCCATTACGAAGAAATGCGATGACTTGGAGGGGCGTTCGAGAAGAAAAACTGTAAGGTTTGCTTGAAGGTTCAGAGGGGATGCCACCCACGGATTTCACAGCCCAGCTATTCCAAGATCTTCTGGGTCTCCAAGACAAACCAGCCCTTGACCGGCTGCACAGATGCACTTAACCCGAAGTGGGAGAACCTCCATGGCCACTTATCACCAGGTTGAGACAATTTCAAGTCCGCAATGACATCCTACGACGCGCATCTAGTTTACCAAGGGAAAAGAATTTCCATCTTCCCCGGCTTCGCCCGGGCAGTGGCTAAGAGATGGGCCCGCATTTCCTGCAGTGAAAAAAGCGTTCCATTCCTGCCTAATTGTCAAGTTTGGTCTACGCTTCCCGGCTACTCTACAGATCATTATAACAAGCGGCGGTGTTGAAAGGTTTCAGGATCCTGACATACTGTTAGAGTTTGTTGAGAAAACATTCAGAACGTTGCTGCTCCAGAGATGATTGATTAAGTCTAGGTTGATTCTTATATCATTTTTGAAGCTAGACTATGTTCTAATTCTGGCTGTTTATAATACTAGCCTATTTGTGAAGGCTAGCCCTGGGACACTTTTATATTAGCCAAGGCTATTGGTTATTTTCTCTCAGCACTCGGTATAAGACTTGTTAAAAGAAAAATTTTCCCCCTGTATACTTTCATTTATGTGTCACATTTCTTTACATGCCTCTGTAGTTTAGTGTGTTTAAAACTAGAGGAATTGTGTTTATTAATAGGAGGGGTATGCGCAATTCTTCATTAGGGCGAGGCTTTTGTCGCAGATGGGGGTTGGGGCGGTATATAACTGTACTGGTGTATCCATGGTACTGTTTCATGATTAAGCGGGTGTGGGGTTATCCATGGATGTTTTTGTGTAGATGGGGTGCGTGATTTTTGTTTTTGTCTTTTTTTTGTTGTATTTTTTGCTTGTCACAGTCACGTGTCTATTCACTTATACTACTTTAAAGGGTAGATACTCTATGACCGAAATCATGCTCCAACTTATGGCTTAAGGCGCAAGGAAGTAATGTGAAATTTATTAGTTTTAACTGCAAGGGGCTCAAAAATCCTTCAAAACGCATTAAGGTACTTCACCACCTCCGACACTTAGATTCTCACATTGCTTACTTACAAGAGACACATTTCAGAGATAGGGACCAAGCAAGGCTAAAGATGGGATGGATGGGGCAAGTTTATTTGGTCAATGTGTATGCACCTGTTTGGGATGATGATCGTTTTTTCAAACGTCAATTTTCAAAACTTCCTGATCTTTCAACGCATTGTCTAATTCTTGGTGGAGACTTTAATACCTGGCTCAACCAGCAGCTTGATAGTTCCTCCTCCAATAAATCTTCACCATCAAATTCCTCAAAAATAATTCAATCCTTTATGAACGAATTCTCTGTTTATGATGTTTGGCGTTTTTTAATCCCTCTGGAAGAGAGTATTCTGTTCTCTGATCAGGATTTTGTTCATTTTATATCTACTACTTCTTCTACTTTGAACCAGATCAACCTATTTTGAACATGGCGATAAAGCTAGTAAATAACTTGCACACCAACTGCGTCAGGCTGCCTCCTCCCATCAAATCCCTCAGATACAAACTGACCTGGGCAAGACATCTTATACATTAATGATTAATAATGCAATCAATGCTTTTCTACATGCCACTTTATTCAACCGACCAAACTTCCACCTCTCTCGATTTCAATAATCTTTTTGAGAAGTTTGGAAATCCCTTCTATAGGAGAAGCTCCTGCAGATAAATTAGATCAGCCTATCACCATAGATGAGCTCATGTTAGTGCCCCTGACATTGCAAAGTTGTAAATGCCCAGGACCGGATGGGTATCCCACTGAGTTCTACAAGGTGTTCTTGCCCCAGCTTTCCCATTTGCTATTAGAAATGTATAATGAATCATTTAAAAATGGCCTTCTTCCTCAGACTCTCGATCAGGTATCTATTTCCCTCATTCTGAAAAAAGACAAGGAACCCTTAGCCTGTGCCTCTTTTCGCCCTATAAGTCTGCTAAATATTGATTTTACAATACTGTCTAATCTGCTGGCCCTTTCATCTAGACTCTATTCTCCCAGCTATCATCTCACGAGACCAAACAGGGTTCATATGCAATAGACACTCTTTCTCCAACCTTAGACAGCTATTCAATACCATTTACAATCCCTCCATCTCTCAAACGGAAGACCATCCATTGATGCTGAGAAAGCTTTTGAAAAAGTGGATTGGAGCTATCTTTTTTATACTCTTGGAAAATTTGGATCCCTTCTTTTCGCAATTGCTATTGAACACCTTGCCGTGGCACTTCGTTGTATCCCAGATATCTCTGGTATACATAGAGACGGTATTGAATTAAAAGTTTCTCTGTATGCTGATGATTTACTACTCTTTCTTTCCAACCTCTCTGTTTCTATACCTACCGTCCTGGTCTGTCTTCAGTCCTTTGGACAAATATCTGGCTATAAATTAAATCTTACGATCTTAAGAGCGAGATTATCCCTGTTAATACAGCTGCTCGGACATTCCCTTTACACAACCTGTCTTTCAATGTAGCTTTAAATATCTTGGGATTCATGCCACTCAAAAATTCAAAGACCTTTTTCAAGGTAAAATTTGCTCCCTTACTATCTAAAACTCAAGAGGACTTTGGCGGGTCGTGTCATTTCTGTGAAGGCGACTACTCTCCCACGTTTTTCATATCTGTTTCAATCTGTCCCCATTTTCCTCCCTCAGTAAACCGGACAGTCTAGTTTTAGAATTCATTTGAAATAAAAAGGTTCCTAGGTTTTGTAAACAACATTTACAGAGATCCAAACTACTTGGGGGGTTGGCTCTTCCAAACATTACATTCTATTACTGGGCTGCTAATATTAGAATTCTAAAATTTTGGCTCCAACATGAAACTTAAGATCCCACGCCCACTTGGGTAACAATGGAGGCATTTCTACAAAACCAGTTTCAATCAAGGCTTTGGTGCATTTTTCTTCTTTATCCAACACTTCTCCATACAGTTAGAATGTGCTTGTGAGAACTTCTCTTAGAATTTGGGCACAATTCAAACGCTGTTTTGGTTTACAATCTTTCTCCATCCAAGCCAATAATCCTACTTTCCCTGCATCACTTGTAGACCATGCTTTTTCAATTTGGTTCAATCTGCATTGTATCATTTCAGGGTTTATACATTAACAACACCTTTGCGTCCTTCCAACAGCTCTCAGAACAGTTCTCACTCCCTAAACATCACTTTTTTATATGTCTACAATTTCATAGTTATGCCCGTGCATCCTTCACACAACTTAGCACACACCTTCCCAAATTTCCTCAAGGAGTCACTTTTTGATAGGTTTTTCAAATCTAGTTATTCAATGAACGGGTCAATTTCAGATATTTATTACCAAAAATATAAATTATTCAGATATTTAGGATCTTCGTCCAGATCCGCTGGATAACATAAGGACCTCGTGGCAAGAGGAGTTGGGGGAGGAGTTATCTGAGCTTCGTGGGACGAAATTCTAAGTTGTGTGCATAAATCTTCAATATGTGCGCGTCATGGCCTTATTCAGCGAAAATTCTGCACCGTACCTATTAGACTAAAAAGAGGTTGGCTAAGATCTACAAAGATATATTTCCAGCCAATTTAATTCATATGTTATGGCTCTGCCCATCTCTGTGTAACTACTGGACGGACATTTTTAAAACTATTTCAGACTTTGTAACTTCCCTATCACAACCTAATAGAGATGTAATTGCCTTTGTCACCTTATTAGAAAGAAAACTAATTTTAACTAAATGGAATTTAGCGGTTGTTCTTTATTTCCTTCAATTGGAAAAAATCAGACTTTCTACAGGGAGTTCTTCTCAAAAATTTTGGAAGGTACGGGGCCCATTTTTCTTTATTTTGAGAGCACTAGTTTTTCACATATTCCTGACTGCTTTTGTATCGTTGTCTTGAAAGTAATAAACCAACTTTGGGAAAAAAAAACACAAACTTATTTTTGTTAATGTTTAGATCTTGCGTTTCATATGAATAAATAATTCAAATTATTTGTTTCATTATGTACCTTTTTGCTTCCTGTCTTTCTTCATGTCTTGAAAACACACACATTAAGTTCCTAAATCTTGAAGACCTGCCTCTTAGTCTACTCTTATAGGTCAAATGGTCTGGTCTATTGTTATTGGTGACCTCTGCTTTCAGTTACTGCATCACTACCGGTGACGAGACAAACTCCTGTGAATCCAGTTACTACTGTGACAACCCATCACTGAAGTAATCGGATAACTACAATCCTGGTGTGTACTGTAGTCCAAGACATTTCAGTTCTGTTAAAGATGATGACTCGCTTTATCATGAACTTTTAGATTTGTTAGTAAAGATCAGTTAGAAGTGCTTTCACACACACAAACTCACAAAGGAAATATAAAATGTAGTTTAGAATGTTTCAGGCACTAAACTTTTTTTTTTAAATAGTCTGCTTATTGGGCAGTAGGTCCAAATTAAGATCAGGGTATCTATGTAGATATTCACAACCCAATAGAACGACATTTGGACGGCATTAAGCAAAAATGTTGAATCATTACAGAGAACTAAGATAAGGTGTCTAGTACTTGCCTCAGACGCCTGTTATCATCTGGCGAAAATGCATTTTCGCCAGATGATAACAATGAAACGATAACAATGTTTTTTATCACAACATGCGGGACATGAAAACGATTTATTTTAAAACAAGCATGTGTAAAAATACAATGCATAATTTGCATTATAAAAAAAACAATTGTTAAAACATTTTGTACAATTCTTCTTAAATTTAAACTAAGGGGCGCAGTTACATGTTTCCAACATAGAGAAACTGAGACTTTAATAAGATTTTCAATGTTTCATACAAATTAAATTTTCAGATGTTTTTCAGACATTTCTTACAAATTCTTCCTAAACAGTTCTGAGAACTGGAGAAAAAAATCACATTTTTATGGAATCAGTTGTCCAGTTTATTCTAACTGACCTTACATAAACATTACACTGTCTTTAAGTCAGGAACAACATACAAGTGTATTAATTATTTTAAATACAAATATAATGTGTATATAATGTATATGCCTGATAATGCCTTTAAATTAAAAAACAAAAACAAATATATGTGTGTGCTTGAAGTGCATTTTTATCAAAACAACAAATGAATAAATGTAGGAAATTCTACGGTAGTTTTATTTGTTGCACCTTTTTTATCCTGCACATCTGCAAAAGTAAAAACAAACAAATAAATAAAGAAAGTGTTGACCATTTTTTTAAACTGCACTTACAGATGCCTTTTGTTTTTTAAATTTTTTATAAGAAATAAATAAAACATTTTAAACTGCATTTTCCAGCTTGTGAGATTTTCTCTTTACATTCTGTTGTACATTCAATGTGTCAATGCGTTTAGTCAATCATCACTGCAGTAAACATGGTTAAGATGTTTCTCAAGGACACTTCAGTCGTTGTCTGCTGACACTGGGGTTCAAACCCGCAACCTTCTGCTTACAAGTCCATCCACCAGACCATGAATGATTTGAAAGGCAAACATAGTTACTATAATAAATAGATTATTATGATGGAATATATTATGCTGAGGGAGTTAGTTTACTGTAGGAGTTCTTCCAGTCTCAAGACCCAAAAACAAATCATCACTTAATTCTTCCAAACATTTAATTAATGTTAAACTGAATAGAAAGATATTGAACACACACACACAGAGTATTTGGCAGACATTTATGCCACAGCGCCCGCGGGGCAGTGTGGGGTTCGGTGCCTTGCTCGAGGACACCCAAATCTTGATATTACAAGGCCGGGATCTGAACCCACAACCATAGGCGTCAAACTCTCGAACCACAAGGCCATGATTTCCCGCTTTAAGCTTAACTTACCGGCAAACGGAAAGGAACACAATAATAACGACCAAATACCAAGTAAACGTAAATCAAACATTTTGGAAAATCACCAGATGGAAAGTGAGTCAGACCTCCATGCAGATTTCATTTACAATTATTCATTTTTATTCATATTTGGGATTCAATCAAGTCAATGAAAAATTAATTGAAATAAAAAAATTAGCAAATTACAAAAAACAAAAAATAAATTTTACAATTTTTTTATAAAAAACCCCCAAAAAACTTATTTTAATATTATTGCTGAAACCAAGAACATACAAAACACTATAAAATACACAATTATATAACACTTGAACACAGTGTTGTTTTCTAATGTGCACTTTCTAAGTTAAAACGCGTTTCGTTTTTGTTTGAGCCTCTCCGCTCACCGTCCGTCGCCACTGCGGCGTCCAGCGCAGCGGAGTTTAAACGGCAAGCGCCCTTACGTCACGTGCACACTTGTGCCCTTGTTATTATTCAGTGAAAGTAATCTATAGTCTATAACATCGCATTATTATACTGTTATATCGCCCAAGTGAAGAAAACAAGTGTCTAGTTTTGTGTTATGTCTAAACTCCGATGTGTTGTGTCAGCAAACGCGTTTTATAACACCTCACGCGAACACGTACCTGGTCTCCAGAGGGGTCAGAGGTCAGCATCGAGCAGAGCATGGAGGGCGTTTGTAATGGAGAAGAGTCAGAAGTGATGTCTGAGGAGTTTGTGTTGTGTGAGTTCTCAGAAAGCTCAGAAGTGAAAGATCTCATCTGTAGTTTAGCAGACATCCATCATGAGCCGGTCTGTAGAGAGAACACCTTTGAGAAGTTTCTGGGTAAGACTTGTTCCTGTAAACATCTCATCATTGAGTTTCCTAACACAATGGGATTAAATGTGCTCACTGTTGTTTGTGTCATGCTGAACCCTTGCAGTTATAATGGACCGCTACCAGGAACAACCTCATCTCTTGGACCATCACTTAGGTAGGAGGATCGCTCCTCTCTTGTGTCAAGTGTGTTGGATCAATGATGGGATGGAGATGTGGATTTCTTTTCTGCAGAGTGGATGCTGAACATGCTTTTAGAAATGATCCGCAGTGAGAAGTCGCCGCCTCTTCTGGTCCATCTGTGCTTCAAATTCATCTACGTCATCTCCAAGGCAAGACGTGTTTCTAAATATCTTCCCATGCGTTTGGATTGTCTGCCGCTCAATGCTGTTTGCTCTTACAGGTCAGAGGTTACAAGGTGTTCATGCAGCTTTTCCGTCACAAAGTGTCTGACGTTCAGCCCGTTCTGGACTGGTTACGCCGACAGGACCCGGAAGACACTGAAGTGAGTTAGATCCTCAGTCTTAAAGTAGGGGTAACACTTCTTTAGGACTTCTTTAGACTTTTATGTGCTGGTTTGTCATGCTTGGTTTGGTTAAGTGATTCTATACCCAACCACAGCACGGCAAATTGTTTTGGAACATTTACATATAAGGATCCTAGTTTTTATTTGCCATTCTCCGTTTAGAGCACTGAGTATTCATGGAGAAGCTCTCATGAGGCACAAGGGTTTGGACTTATCTGTATGTATTTGTAATGCATGACCTTTATCTACTTATGGTATAATAACAAGACTGTTCTGAATAGCTCTGTCAGTTTTATATTGTGAAAGATCAATAATCATATTTTTTTGTTCATAAGAACACATTGAAATGGCAAAATGATTATAAAGTGACTCGTACCCTAATTATAACATTTACCTTTTATCCTTTTCTTTTTCCAAAATATGGAAAGTGAAGAACAAAGCTTTGCAATATACAGTATGTTATATGTGCTTCTATTGTCAGACTCGGTCTCTATCTTCAAAAAACACCTAAAAACTCATCTTTTCCGGCTACATCTAACTCACTAACTCACTTCTTTTCTAACCTACTCACTCTATCAAAAAAAAAAAATAATACTTTTGTAACTTCTCTCTCTGTGTAACTCGGTAGCATTGTTGTAGCACTTGTTAACCTATTGTTGTATCGGCTATTTACCCCTTCATTGTCTCCTCGATTATTGTAAGTCGCTTTGATAAAAGCGTCTGCTAAATGACCAAATGTAAATGTAAATGTAAATGTATTGCAGTATTTTAGAGACATGATTTGTATGAGAAGTTATTTTTAATTTATCAATGAAACCTTGAGAAAAACAAATTTCAGATTGTCACTTGACACTGGAAAGGTAATAATTTTTTTTATGCCTACTCTTCATTAGACCTTGGAAAAGAGACCTCGACCTGGGCTATCCATGACATGTCTTGATTCTTTTGACCTGTCCGGTTTTGATGGCCACCTGTCCACGGACTCCGAGTTCAAAAGAGAGCCCATCATAGATCGTATCATATCAGCTTTACAACAGGTCTAATTTCATTAATATCACTCTATCCATGTGTGATCAAAATATACAAATTTAAATCAACTAAATTGTAAATCTACATAAAAAGTGGAGAGCTTTAGGATTATCAGGTCTATTGGAAAGCCAGTGTTTTTATTATTAAAGAATGCTGCTTTGCAAACTTTATTTACCTTTTCTTAAATAGAAATTAAATATTTAACATGACCTAACACTCTGCTAAACACTTGTTATAATTTTTTATAATTTGTGTAAATGTTTATAAAAATACTTTTCGTGTTAGTTTACAGTGGAACTTATGATTAAAATGATTATCTACTTAATGCATTACTACTAACATATGCTGTTGAACAAAGTCATTCTTACTTTAACTAATAATTGTAAGCATGATAAGTTCATTGCCATTCTAAATATAAATGCTTTTAGTATTTTTTTTTCTTCAGAAAACCATTACCTCCCCAAGCAAAGACAAAAGTGAAAATAATGTGAGAGAGAGAGTCTTGTTTTTTAAATTTATAGAATTAAATGTAATTTTTTAAGTGTAATCATTATGCTCTCATGTATTTTTACAGGAATCACGATGGACGGCATTATTTGAAAACCTGGACACAAAGCCTGGTGTGATGAAAATTGATGACCTTGTTTTTACCACAGACATGAAGATTGCAAACGGATGCAATGCTTCTGAGATTTTCGCAGGACTCTTCCACAACTCAAGAGTTGCAGTGAAAAGAGTTGCCAAACATGTTTCCAAAACTGAAATAGAAATGGCGAATTTCCTTTGTTTGAAAAATTTCCAAGCAAAACATCTTTTGCAACCCATTATAGTGTTAGAAGACTCCTACTTTGCCTATTTTGCATCCCCTCTATGCGAATACAGTTTGATGGAGCTGATTGAAAACAAAGATTTTCCTGAAAGAGAATGCCTGACAGCCAGCCGAAGACTAGAGATCTGCCAGCAGTTTTTAATAGGACTTCAGGAACTGCATTCACGTGGAATTTTGCACAGAGACTTGAAGCCTAATAACATTTTATTTGGTAAGCGCAATCTTTGGCCTAGCAATGATGATTGTCCTATGAGACATTATGCTTTGATAACCAGATATCTCCATGTAAAATACGTCTGTATTTCATAGCATTTTTTAATGAGCATTTTACTTCTCTACAGATATCACCAACAAACTATACATCGCTGATTTTGGAGCAAGCAGGAAACTGGGTCTAGCACAGACTACATTGCTATCTCAAATGGCTGGAACATTTTCTTGGTCAAGTTTTGAAGATGTTGGTGGCATGCAATACAAGTACAAAAAAGAATCAGATATCCAGGTAAGTCAGGGTTGAATATGTCTGGTTAAAACCTGTTGACTTGCATTAGGATAAGGGATCAGGATTATTTGCCCTTAAGTCAGGGTCATTTGATTTTGATTATCTACCGATACCGAGACCCAATCCGATACATTTATAATACAAAATTAAAGAGTAAAGAAGAGTAAAGAAACAGATCCAGGATACAATTGCGGTTCTACTTGCTCCATAAGCTAAAGAAGTTCTTTAGCTAGGTGCCTGTATAAACTAGATGTTTTGTGTCGGGTCTCTGTTTTATGGTGCCCTTTCAGGTTCGCTCTATTAGATGTAGCCTTTTCCTTTCCACCTCTAGCAATCTCAAGTTTACATATCTCAAAGATTGCTCTGGCAATGTTGTTGTCAACTATTTCATAATACCTATGGACCGCAGACAAACTCAAGTTCTACTTTGCCTGCATTTAACCAATAGCGTCTTTGCAACTAAGTGTTACAGCATTTGATTGCTGTAATAGCCCATAAAGGCTTTACCTATGATTATTGAGAAGGGTATTTATAATCTTGGACATGCCACATTTTGTTCAAGTGTAAAGAAAGGATGAGTAATAATTTTTTATCACAATGACTCTTATACATCTCTTTGCTATCTTCCAGGAGATATTTTTGTTATTTCTAATAAAAATTTGATGTTATGTTTTATTTATTCTGTAATTTATAAGTAGGTAGACCGTACCGGGCAGTTTTGAAATGAATCTTCTGTATTTTAGGTGGCAGGATGCTTGCTGCATTACATCCTGACGGATGGGCAACACCCCTATCAAGCATCTACACCCTACTCCAGGGATCCGATTGGGCTATCTCAAAATGTCAGAATGGGTAACTTTACTCTTCAATGTGAAGAAAGATGGTCAGTGCAAACACAAGTTATAAGTAGAATGCTGTCTAAATCAATTGAAGAACGTCCCACCGTTGAGGAATGCCTTCATTCTTTTACATGTAGGTGCCAGAACATTCTGTTTCTCTTCATACCATTGATAAAACATATTATATGTTGTATAAAAATGTAAGTGTTTCGTAAACAAGCCTGAATTTATTTAAATAAACTTTTTACTCTTTTTACAGGTGTCAAACACCAGTCTGATTACACAGAAACCACAGACAACCAGTGCAATGACATTGTAATTGAAGTAAGTATAAGGTTATCTTTTTAGCATTTAAATTTTTATTTTAGATAATAAGCAGTTGAAGATAAATAGATAGTTTGAGATAAACTGTAGAGCGGTTTGGCACCCGACAGTAAGAAAACAGTGATTAAATCCGATATTTTTAACATGGATTTATGTTTGTTATTGTTTACAGGACAGATTCTATACACCCTGTCCCCTGCCACCAGAGGAGATAGACATCCTAGAGAGTACTGACAACGATAAGCCAGACAGCATTTGTAGCGACAGTATAGATTCATCTTTTGAATCTGAAGAGGAATTATATCAGTTTGGAATGGTAAGAAGACTAGTACTCATATTTCCAGGATTAGTGCATTAACAATTGTTATAATAAAAACAGTTACATTTGTGAAGTTGTTTTTGTTCACAAATTCATAAAAGTTATATTTCTTTAATGCAGCGTAACAACATTGAGCAACTACTTACACTGGAAATATCAGAAGAAGAAATGTCAGAAGAAGAAATGTCAGGAATAGAAATATCCGAAGAAGAAATATCAGGAAAAGAAACATCTGAAAAACAAATATCAGGAAATGAAACATCAGAAAAAGAAATATCAGGAAATGAAACATCAGAAGAAGAAATGTCAGAAGAAGAAATATCAGAAGAGGAAATGTTAGAAGCTCTAGCTCAAGAACAAGAAGCAGAAGATATCCGGAGAAAACCACACACAAAGACTCCAAGGAAAACGGATAAAGATGCCAGTGGGTCTCAACAAAATATCACAGTAAAAAAGACCTCAAACACTGCACGTCAACGCGTCTATGACAAGAGGAATTACTGCTTTTACTGTGAGAAACCCTATGCAAAAATTGCAAGACATCTTACACAAAAACATTCTAAAGAATTTGAAGTTGCAAAGGCACTGGTCCAGAGGAAAGGCTCTGCCAAGCGTAATCTTTTGTTAACTAAGGTCAGAAACATGGGAAACTACAAACATAACAGTTCAGTCCTATCCTCTGGGAAAGGGATGATCATACCAAAAAGGCAAGCAATCGTTCATTCGACAGCAACAGACTATCTGCCGTGCAAGTTTTGCTTTGCTATGTATGTCAAAACAGACCTTTGGAGACACTTTAAACGTTGCAAATTAAAGGTTAAAGACGAACTGCCCAAGAAACGAAGAATTCAAGCAAGTTGTGCACTGTTGTTACCCATTGACTGTACAGTGTCGATGGGATTAAAAAAAATTGTCATTCACATGGTAAATGATGCTGTAACTCAAGTGGTAAAATCTGACCCGCTGATACTCGCACTTGGTGAAAGGATGTTCCTCAAAAATGGAGAGGTCCCACGGCACCAGGCAGACATTAGAAATAAGATGAGAGAACTTGCAAGACTTCTTATGGCGGCAAGAAGAATTGACAAAAAAATTGTTACTTTGAAGGACTTGATCAACCCAGGAAAGTTTAAAACAGTCCTGAAGGCAGTAAAAAACATGGCTGGATTTGATAGTTCGACAAACCGTTTCACTGTTCCCTCAACAGCTTTAAAACTGCGCCACTCCCTGATGAAAGTGTCATCTATTTTGCAGGGAGAAGCTATACGTCAACAGAGTGATTCTTTAAAGAGCCGAGCTGAGAACTTCAGTAAATTAATTGAACATGAATGGACAGCTCCAAGACCACTTAAAGTATCTTGAGGAGACAGCTAAAGAAGCACTCAAAGAACACCCATCAAAAAAATCATGGAGCGATCTCTCTCAGGTGACTCTAACACAGTTTATATTATTCAGTCGTCGACGTGAAGGTGAGGTTTCCAGGATGGAACTCCAAACCTACCTGCAGAGACACCAACACCATATGCAGGGAGAAATTTTTGAAAGTCTTTCAAAATTTGAGAAGAAGCTGTGTGAGAACCGCATCAGAGTAGAGGTATGGGGGAAAGAAGTAGTAAAGTACCAATACTATTTCCAGCAAACGTGAATGAATCTGTGGATCTTCTAATTGAAACTCAGGAAGATGTTGGGATTTCCTCTAGCGATCCATACATATTTGCCCGTCCCTTTTTTGGATCACAGGAAAACATCCGTGGTTGTGATTGCCTATAACGATATGCAGAAAGCTGTGGGGCTGAACATCCTGAAAAACATTACATCTACGAAGTTACGAAAGCATGTAAACACAGTTTCTCAGCTGCTGAATTTACAAACTCATGAACTAGACCAGTTAGCAACTTTTATGGGACACGACATCGAGGTCCATAGGGAATTTTACCGATTACCAGAAGAAACCTTGCAAATGGCAAAAATAAGCAAAATTCTTTTTGCTCTGCAAAGTGTAATAAGCAAATTTAAGGGGAAATCCTTGGAGGACATAACACCATAAGTGAATTATTTATATGTATCTGTCTAGTAGCACAATTATAACTGTCCATGGTTTGTTAAAATATATCTTAAGAAATATGTTTAATTTTTTTATAGAGTTGAAGGCCAAATAAGTGATTCAGAAAAAGAGGATGCTGAATCTAATAAAAAGATTGCAAAGGATGGTCCTCTCAAAAAAAGGGACTGCCACTTCAAGAAAAACTATAGTAGGAGGAGAAAGTGACATATATGATATGCTACATACTAATATTCCCATGGCTAGAATTTTTTTTACACTTCACCAATGGACAATCCACTTTACATAAAAGTTTTTAAAATGCATTCACCGACTTGGCAAACATTAATGATTTGATTCGACCCTTGCTGTTCAAATGGCATGTGTTTATAATTTTTTGTCAAGTGTTAGAACCTGTACAACTGTTCTGTATGTCCGACAGCAAATATAGTAAAGATCAGAGGTTATGTTGAGCGATAACTTGATATTATTGTATCTAGTTGTCCCATTATTACAAAGAATAGGCTGAGACATTCTCTTTCAATTCCCATAAGAAATGCCTCAATGTTTTTGAAAATAAGCAGATCAGACATGTTGTAGTTCAGGTGAAAAGGAAAGGTCGTAGCTTATGCACTGCTCCTTCTTTTAATAATGCTGATGCGTGAGCATGATTCATTTGCACTGTTCATTTTTCATTTGTCTTTAGTTGTCAACTCACTTGCAATTCGTCCTGAAAGGGGCAAAATCTAGCCGAAATGTGTCTTGTAAAAACTCTATTCCAAACAAATTGTGACACTGTACAAATTGTAAATAAAAACAGAATGCAACCATTTGGAAGTTTCAAGTTTTAAGGTTTTATTCAGAATTCATCTAAAAAAAGTTGGGACAAGGCCATTTCAACCACTGAGAGGCATCCCCTCTTCTTTTTTATAACAGTCGGCAAATGATTTGGGTACTGAAGAAACAGGTTTTTCAAGTTTAGGAATAGAAATGTTCTCCAATTCTTGTCTGATACAGGCTTCTAGTTTCTCAACTGTCTTGGGTCTTCTTTGTCGCATCTTCACCTTTATGATGCGTCTAATTTTTCCTATGGGTGAAAGATCTGGAATGCAGGCTGGCCATTTTATTACTCGGATCCTTCTTCTATTCAGCCAAGATGTTGCAATTGATGCAGTATGTGATCTGGCATTGTCATGTTGCAAAATGCAAGGTCTTCCCTGAAAGAGAGGGAACCTGGATCAGAGCATATGTTGTTCTTGAACTTGGATAAACCCTTCAGCATTGATGATGCCTTTACAGATGTGTAAGCTGCCCATGCCACAGGCATTCATGCAACCCTTTACCATCAGAGATGTAGGCTTCTGAACTTAGTGCTGATAACAACTTGGGCTGTCCTCGTTCTCTTGAGTCCGGATCACACAGCTTTCCTTTTTTCTTTCAAAAAAGAACTTCAATTTTTGATTCAGACATGTCTGACAAGGCCTTTATCTGCAAGGGGAAGCAGTGCATAAGTGACAGCTCTGGACACAGATTCTTTACTTCTTTACTCATCTCCAAGTAGCTGAAGAAAACTGCTTCTTGTTGCACAAATCAGCTGACATTGAGAAGCTGGACTATTTCTCTTCGTGGGATAGGATATCAATGTCAATTACAGCCTCAACATCAAGCATATCCAGAGGATTTTTATGCTGCCTGATGAAAGCATTTATAGTATACACTGTGTGCAAAATTACTAGGCAAGGATTATATTTTAACTGGACAACTACAGTGCTCTTGGGTCAATACATTTTTTAACAAATCCGAACATCTTATTAGTAAAAGTTAAGTTTTGGCTTTCTTTAGAGAATATCTACATGTATGCCATTATTAGGCAACTATTAGTGTGCAGTATTATTATGCAACTAATTGAAAAACAAAGACTTTCCAATCTCACCTCATTATTTTCACCTGTAAAACTGAGAATAATAAATTCAATTTCCAATGAAAAAATTTCTGAAATTAATAAAAGCGTTAGTGACCAATATATCCACCTTCTTTTCCATAACATTCACAAGCCTTCCATTCACAGTTTCTTGATCGGGTCAAAACATTTTTTTTTGTGCATTTGCAACCCCAGCCACCCAGACACTGTTAAGAGAGGTTTACTGTTTACCTGTACTGTTTATTTCCTGCTTTAGAAAGGCCCAAAAGTTCACATTAGGGTTCAAGTCAGCTAAAGAAGGAGGCCACTCATTAGTTTGTCATCTTAAAGGCCTTTAATTGCCAGCCACGAGAAACCTTTGAAAAATCGGTCTTCAGATATTTCTCGGCCCATTTCTTATGTTTTAACTTATGGGTCTTGAACAGAGGTGGTCGGATTTCTGCCTTTCTTATTTGGCTACGTCTTTGAGAACTGAACACCGCATACTTCTGGACAATCCAGGAAAGTTGCAGTTGTGGAATATGGCAGCACTTGAGGGCAATGGGTTCCTGGTAACTTCATGCTTGATTCTTCTCAAATATTTGTGGGGAAATATGGTTCTTTTCGGCCGTTTCTGGCAACCTTGTTGACCCTTTTTGCTACAAACGTTTGACTGTTCTGTCATCACGCACCAATATCTTAGATATTTCAAAAGTTCTGAGGAGAACAAAATGACAAATAACTATGCACACCTTGATATACGGTGTGTATCTCTTTAGGATACTACCTCACTCCTTAAACAAATCAACGTCAAAGCATTCAGGTTTATAAAGCTTGGGAGTGGGACTTTCAGCTGGAAAATTTACTGTGATGTAATCATGATTTTCTCTGGAAATCTACTGAAGTGTGAATTCCAGAATAAGGTCCAGAAATTGCTCATGGGAACCATATGATTTACAGGCTTTGATAATATTCAAATGTCACACAATGATAGTCATCTATTTCTCTAACTGTTGAATTAGAAGATCGTTATGAATTGTATTTAATTTCTCTTCCGAGAAACAGGCCATCGTCTTCTTTTGCTTCTGAAGGAGGTACTACAAATAATAAAAAGACATCTCAACAAAAGATGAACATTTTGAGCATCTTCATTTAATTCCAAAGCATCTGCGAATGTCTAAACCTTAATAGTTGCGTTTGAGTCGTGTTTCTGCATCAATGATTTTAACATGTCAAAGATGCGGCAAAATGATGGAATCTGTATGACCTGGAGGATTCTTCTGAAGAACAGAAGTCAGTTTTACTGTTCAGAACAAACACGGCACTCATGAACAACCATCACAGCACACAAAACATTCAAAGATCATCCAGGTAACCACACAGTGTTAAGAACAAGGGTGCCCAAACTTTTGGACATTTATATCATTCCAGCCATATTTATGTCTCCAGAAGTATGTGTAAACATGTTTTATGTCAAATATGTCACTCAAGACAGTACTTGCTGTGGTATGATAACTCTTATTCTATTGAATTTGTTTACAGATTCTATAAGGTGATATCTAAACTTCTGCATTCCACGGAAACTCTTTCTCCCAATAGCAAATGCACAAGACAATCCGTAAGACAATAATGCTTAACGTTTCCAATAACGTAACTTATTTATTTACTTATTTGACGTAAGATAAACAATTGTTAATATAGAAATTGCTTAGTTATTCTACTTTAATAACTAAGATGTCATAATAATACAGAAATCGATGCCGATGTCATTTCCTTAGAGGACTGCTCGTATTAGTATTAGTAAAGTGGTTTTACAATACAACATTTCAATTGTGTTTGAACTTTTTGGAGAAGAAACGAAAGATCTTTTTATGTGAATATACTGTCGCACAAGTTAAAGAAGAGACGGAAATGAAAAGTAAGATAGTTGCTATGGTAGCAATAATGATGAGTCATCATGCGGCCTCGCATTTCAGCACCTGATGGACGGACAGCGACGCATAAGAAGCATTTAAAGTTCATCTGTTTAAATAATGTCTACGACATATTAATACGATGTTAAATATGATGAAATCCACACTATGATCAGGAAACAATGGTGACGGATGCCATGTTCTGCCATTTGGGCCCTTGCCCCTGAAACCCTCTGCACATTTCTGTGTCACTTTCAATTGTTTAGTTGTTCATCACCAAAAAACAAACACTTAATTGACTTAATGCATGACACATATGTGCTACGTTTCAAAACAACAGTAAACTAAGTGACATCATCTCAACCATACATATTTTTCATTTTCCCAATTGGTTTTGTGTAAACGCGTTTCGGTTTTGGCCTCCCAGGCTCGCCGTCGATCGTCACGAGTGTCGCACCTCGCAACGGAAGTCGAACCGGATGCGTCACAGCTCCACTCTTGCGTTTATAAACACTGGACACGACTCGCATTAAACAGGAGAATATAAATACAAATAAAGTTGCAGGAAACACTAGTTGTGTGGAATAGCTCGAACCAGTCGTGTTCTGTCACTCAAAGCAGAGCATGGAGGGCGTTTGTAATGGAGAAGAGTCAGAAGTGATGTCTGAGGAGTTTGTGTTGTGTGAGTTCTCAGAAAGCTCAGAAGTGAAAGATCTCATCTGTAGTTTAGCAGACATCCATCATGAGCCGGTCTGTAGAGAGAACACCTTTGAGAAGTTTCTGGGTAAGACTTGTTCCTGTAAACATCTCATCATTGAGTTTCCTAACACAATGGGATTAAATGTGCTCACTGTTGTTTGTGTCATGCTGAACCCTTGCAGTTATAATGGACCGCTACCAGGAACAACCTCATCTCTTGGACCATCACTTAGGTAGGAGGATCGCTCCTCTCTTGTGTCAAGTGTGTTGGATCAATGATGGGATGGAGATGTGGATTTCTTTTCTGCAGAGTGGATGCTGAACATGCTTTTAGAAATGATCCGCAGTGAGAAGTCGCCGCCTCTTCTGGTCCATCTGTGCTTCAAATTCATCTACGTCATCTCCAAGGCAAGACGTGTTTCTAAATATCTTCCCATGCGTTTGGATTGTCTGCCGCTCAATGCTGTTTGCTCTTACAGGTCAGAGGTTACAAGGTGTTCATGCAGCTTTTCCCTCACGAGGTGTCTGACGTTCAGCCCGTTCTGGACCTTCTATGCAGACAGGACCCGAAAGACACTGACGTGAGTTAGATCCTCATTCTGGAGCGGACTGCGTGATGTTAAGACGGTTATGCATACGTTGTCCGCTCCTGAATCACAGGATACGTTTTACATTTACATTTACATTTAGTCATTTAGCAGACGCTTTTATCCAAAGCGACTTACAATAGTCGAGGAGACAATGAAGCGGTAAATAGCCGATACAACAATAGGTTAACAAGTGCTACAACATTGTTACCGAGTTACACAGAGAGAGAAGTTACAAAAGTATTTTTTTATTTTTTTATAGAGTGAGTAGGTTAGAAAAGTAGTGAGTTAGTGAGTTAGTGAGTTAGATGTTGCCGGAAAAGATGAGTTTTTCGGTGTTTTTTGAAGAAGTTTTAATGTAGTCATACACTTGTAACACTATTGTTTTCATAATTGATTTTTGTGATGCCTTCTGTAGAATGTATGGATGATCAATACAACAAACAGAATTAAAGTTTCTCTATAGTGTCAATACTCTTATTCTAACGTAAGGCATGTTTCAGATTAATCTTCTAAAGTGTGATAAAACCAGATATAGTCAAATATAGATTAGTTTGATAAAAAGTGTTACTATACAATATTTTTCTGAAACACATTTGTATAATGAAGAATAGGAGTGTACGTTACATTTCAGATTGTCGCTTGTGGAATTCTAATCACGTATTGTGTGTTTCTTAGACCTGGGAAACTCGCTACATACTCCTCCTGTGGCTCTCCATGACTTGTCTTATTCCTTTTGACCTGTCACGTCTCGATGGCCACCTGAGCACAGACTCCGAGGTCAAAAAAGAGCCAGTCATGGATCGTATCCTATCTGTAGCCAAGGTAACGCACAGAATCCAGGCCTGTGATGGTTGCCGTCGCCGCGGTTGTAGACTTTAAAGTTAGTCGTGAACATCCCTAGTTTGGACATTTCGTAAACGAAACATGGGATCTGAAGAGCAGGTACTTGCAGACTGGGTTTACGCCAGAAAGTCAAACGGCAGATAATTTAGCCAAATTAAAAGAGTGGAGATAAAAAATTCATAACAAGGGAAAAGCTGGTTAATTTATATTTTAGTTGATTTGTTTGATAAATCTTAATTTTCAGTGATTTAAAATGATATGATGTGTGTGTGAGAGGCTCTGGCACCATCACAGATTTATTTGATCTTATTAACATTTTAATGGTCACAGAAAGGAAACAAAGATCAGCAAAGCTTTCTCCCACATTCTTAGGTTTGGTTAATATGTTTTGTTAATAATTAAGGAAATATAATTTTTTCGTCCGATTTATTTCATTCCTTTGATGACGAATACTGTAAAATTAAACCACTGAAGGATAAAGAAAACAATTGTGGCCTTTTTAAAGAGGGTCACATTTCCACTTTTCCAGCTTAATTTTACATTATGTATTAACATTAGGATTTTGTCATTTAACGTTAAGAATTTGCTTTGGTTGTCTGTCAGAAAGTTAGATTCAGAAAATTTAAAGAAATAACACCTTATAAATCTACTCTCACAACATCTACTGTAACAGTATATGTTTAAACATTTAAACAGTAAGGAATTGTTAGAATGAATAGGTATTATCTAAAGAAAATTTTATTAAAATATACAATAACCTAGGCAATCATGACATTGAAGCTGTTATAAGACAGAACATTACATTAGTTAATAAAGACTCTGGTAAAGGTATTCATATATGCATACATTCGAACTTCTTATTGTCTTAAAAAATTTAATTCCTTTCACTTTTGATTGATCTTTGTTTGAATGTTTTTTAAGGCATTTCTCAGAGTCAGTGACAAATCTCGAGATGCTGCTTCTGTACTGGTATCCAAGTAAGTTTTGTGTTTTTGTTTTCTGCCACACAGTATGTATGCGTGTGTATGTAATTGTGGCTTTTTATAGACAGTTTTAAATTAACAACATACCTGCACATGCATGCTTTTTATGTAACTTAGTTTAGGTTTGCAAAAAATCTATTAAGATAAGTAAGTAAATAAATAAAAAATAATAAGTCAGTTTAAAGTACTGTATGTTTTGTCAGTATTATTTGGGGTTACCAGTAGTGGACCGACAAACAATTTTTTTTATTTAATATAATTACTATATCAAAATTCAACATATTGTTTAATTTTATTTTAGTAATATACAATGAAATATATGATCCATTTCAGTGTAAACAATACACTGACTATACATGTTATTTTATTTTATAAATATATTAAGTATATCATTAGTTACGGATTCAAAATTAACATTGTGGCAGCCATGTGTACCTAATGATTATTATTTACTTATTATTCTTATAAAATGTAATTTATCGCAGAAAGAGTATAAATAAAAAGTAATTATTAACACAGTATTTGTATGTATTTTGTTGCAAAAGTTGGGTTAAATTTGTTGAAAAAACTCTCCCTTTAAAAAATAATGAGATATAAAATCATAATTGAGTATGACAAAGGTTTTATTGTTATACAGTTTACAAAAAAGGATTCTAGCGTCAGTTTTACCCCTCAAGCAGCAGGGGGCACTATGTGAACACTTTCATTTTAAACAGGTTTGTGACCCGGCCAGATGTGAGGCAGAAGTATTTAGGAAATTTTCTGGACTGGTGTCTGACCACCATCTCTCAGGCCAGTGAGCTGACCATGGAGGGTACCATGGCCCTCGATGGAGCTTTACAGTCATTGGTGAGCCTCAAGTCCTTTTTCTTGTTTTACACAATCATTTACCAGTTTCCCCAGACTGTTGACAAACAGCCCAAATAATCCCATCATTTTTCTATTGAGGCAGTTGTGTATTTTTCTTTTTGAGATGCAATCAAGGTCTGTTATACTGCATCAGGTAGAGTTTGTTGATTACATTCATTCTTTTGTCCTAAGCTGTGCGCACGCTTTGATAATTTTGCCAGGATTTCCTTGAAAATTCTACCTGATTTTAGAAATCCTACGCAAAATCTGTAGTTTTTGATCACTTTGAAATTTGTCCTCGATTACAATTCTAACAGTGTCCAACATTTTTAGAGACTCTCTGGCAATGTGACATCTTCACTGACGACCATCAAAACGGTACCCAAAATGAGCACAGAGCGACAACATCAAAAAACAGGGAAAAACATACACAGAAAAGGTGGAAGATAGCGAAGTCAGTTGCATAATTAGGAGAAAAACATTAATTTAGTTATGATAGGGAAAAAAGTGTTATACAACATATCATCATCATCACTCATCATTCTCTACGGAATATGGAAATAGTGCCAGACGATCTTCTTGCGTGTGTCGCACAGTCTCTCATAATTATTGTGTGAGATCTTTGCGTGGAACGTGTTTTAAAATGGGGTTATGTTCGTATAGTGTGACAACCAAAAATCTTAACTACCTATATAAAATCACACCCAGGTGCACCCAGTTTGACTCTGAATGTGATCTTCAGTGTTTCATTGCCAAACTTAAGACAATATGGGAGGATCATCTACAAATGTTTTGTTGTTTGAACGGGTGGAACATTTTAATATCATTAGCTAAATAAATTGTTTATGTTATGGATTTCGAGCTATAGAACTGTTTTTAAATTTGTGCAAAGCTTGTCTTTGTCGCCTTAGGCCCTCAAACTGGCTCTGTGTGTTTGGAAGGCCTTAGGTTCAAAAACTGCCATAAAAGTTTTGCATATGTGTTTTAAGTGCCACAAGGCAGTGAACATGGAAAACATTCACATTTTTGTAGACACATTGTAAACAGGTTTATGTTCATGCAAAGTCCAATGTATTAATGATGAACGGAATCTTGCCATTATTCTTATCTAATTGCATTTTATTTTCAGGCCCAGCTCTTCAAGCATGGAAAACGTGATGACTTCCTGCAGCATGGTAAGGTTCTTTAGGCTCCTTTTGGTAAAAAAGATCCCATGTACTGACCTCCATTTTCTCTGTAGCCCACACAGTTCTTCAGTGCCTAAATCAGAAGGGAATAGCTGAGTGTAGCCAGGCCACATTAAGGAAACTGGGAGTAAAAGTTGTCCAGAGACTGGCCCTGACCTTTTTAAAACCACGTTTGGCCAAATGGAGGTAATATGCTTAACAATTGGCATGGCCCAGGGCCTGAGTAAAACAGTTTCAGGTCATTTGCTTAAAACATTTCAGCAAGATGAAGTGGAAATTGTGAGAATGACGTCACAAAATGAGAATGTTTCAAAGATTTCTTCATGTCGAAATGTTTGTTGGTTTTTCTTTATTTCATCATTTAGATACCAGAGAGGATGTCGGTCACTTACAGTGAACTTATCCCAGTCTGTTATTACAGAAAGTGTAGAGGCTACAAAACCTGATCTGTCATCTACCGGTCAGGAGGAAGACGATGATATACCTCAGGAAGTTGAGAGTGTCATTGGTATGATTCTAAGCATTATTTTTATTTGTCTTTGTTGTTTCTTAACTAAATAAAGAAAACGCTTCCACACTAAAAACATGACTCATCTGTATAATTGGAAACCTTGTCTGACAAAGACCTGGCAGTCGAATGTCGTTTTGTGGAAGTGCATTTTTTGGTCTTGGTTATTTTTAAACATTTAATTTGCCTATATGTATTGTTGTCTACCATTGTAGAGCAGCTATTGGTGGGGCTGAAAGACAAGGAGACAATAGTGAGATGGTCTTCTGCAAAGGGGTGAGAAAAAAACAATTTTCATTTTGTATCAGAACTAGTAAAGATAATTAAGTGGTGCAATATAGCTCGATCAGTTTAACTGGATCAATACAATTGTTTAAATACATTAATTGTCATGATTATCTTTCTCTTTTATCTTCTCTAGGATCGGAAGAGTGACTGGTAGGCTACCCAAGGAGCTTGCCGATGATGTTGTTGAATCCGTTTTAGAGTGCTTCAAGTGGGTGATGAAACAAACCAATGATGATCTTACTTAAGTTAACCTCATGATGTATGTTTTCTGGCATTTTGTTCATCATTTAACGTTACAGTTTCCAGGAAACAGATAATGCTTGGCATGGAGGTTGTCTGGCTCTTGCGGAACTGGGCCGGAGAGGACTGCTGCTTCCTTCTCGTCTGCCAGATGGTTAGTTTGCATTGTCTTTTTAACCAGTCAATTTTAGTTCACCTGTCATAGTTGAATCACTTTTTTGTCACTACAACCTAAATTGATGTTCTGCTTAACTGTAAAGACATCCATAGTAAAAACACATATGATCCTGACCACATAATTTGATTTCTTCAAATATGCCGTTTTTATCCTAATCTCAGCCATGCTTTGAATAAACTAATCTTGTAAAACATTTCACAAATCCCTTTGTTGTACTGTACACTGTTTCAAACACATACATTCGATAGGCAAACACCTGTTGCAAACACAATTTAAATATCTTGTTTGACAAGCTTCTTTATTTAAAAATGCCACCACCTAGTTCATTTTGAAGCACAGTTACATTATTTTCTATGTGTATCCAAGTGAACAATGTGTACAATGTGAAAAAACTGCAAAATATTTGCAAAAATATTTAGTTCTACAGTAAACACTTTTTACAGTAAACAAAATTACAGGCATAAATACATTGATATTGTTTCAACTCCCTGTAAAGTCTTTATGTTAGTGCATGTAAATCTGTGCTTCAGCAGTTTTGTGACCTTTTCCTCTGGGTCCTGGCCGGCTCTTTTACTCTTGATCTCTTGGCAACGTGTCTGAGAGGTCTAGTTTTTGTACGTTTTTGCCCATGTGCTTGAGTGCCCAGTTTATGCATGCCTGGATTGTCTTTGACTGGATGCTCTTCTGAGAAAGGAAGTTGTTTAATGTTCTGTCCATTGATCATTTCTTGTTTGCCAACTGGGGACTTATTGATAACATCCCTTGAACTTGCAAGCTGACACAGAGCAAAAGCTGCTGATTGCCTTTGATCATCTTGTTCTCCTGCTGAAGATATTTCAGCATTTAGGATGGGCTCCTCTTCCGCTGTTTTAGAGTTTGTTGTGTCAGAATTGGCTTGAAAGTTGGTCGGCGCCCTGAGGCAGAGGTTGAGTGGTGCCTCCTCTTGACTGCTTTCTGAGTCAGAATGAAGCTCGTGGTCAGGATAATGGTATGTTGTGTTTCTGGAACCTTCGGCCTGGTCCTTCTTAGATAGGTTAAGAGGACCTGGCTCATCTTCTGTTTCGTCATTCTCTTTTTCAGATAAAATGCCACTGTTTCCTGCTGAGGCTTTGGTTTCCAGTTCATTTCTGAAAGAGGAAGACCCAATGTTATTTTATGTTCTGTACAGAATATTGGCATTATATCCAGACTTGTGTTAACTCTACTTACCTCTCATTAATTTTGAACACATTCTCTTGAGGTTGTCCACATGACCTCTTGGCTAAATTGTTCGCTACTTGGGTTAGTTCGGAAGGCACTGGCATATCATGGGGCAATTGGATGTTTGGAGGTTTCTGTCCGAGGGAAGTGTGGCTAGGTGTAACTGGCACACGCTGAGTGATATCTGCAGCACTGGGTCTGTCTGGAGACCCAGAGGCAGCACAGCCTGCTAAAGGACTCTGTCGAGTGCCCTTTTCTCTGTTGTTCTCTTGGATTCCCCTGTCCTCAGCTGGCCTGTTGTAGGAGTCAGAATATGGTAGTGGGGCCAAGTGCCCTCCACACTCTCTGGGATAAAACCTGTGGTTGTACATGTCCAACGGTAAATACCGGGCTCTATGGATTGAAAGTTCTGGGTGTTGATAGAGGCTGAAGGGTAGCGGTGGACCTGGAATAACCGAATGCCCATATCTGGAGTGATAGGGATGGAGAAGAGATGTGCTTGAAGGGACCAGAGGTGATGGCACCAGAGGTCTCTGGGTGTCTCCGGGTGCGAGTTGGAAGGCAGCAGTGTTTGGTGTGTTTGGTAAATATGTTGTATAAAGAGAATGCAGTGGCCGCTCAGTCACCATGTATGGGGAATATTCTGGAATAAGAGGAAGAAGGGGTGCTGTGGAAGTTGGAGGGACCCAGGGGGACATTTGATGATAGAACTGAGAAATGGGGGGAGTAGATTGATCATCTTTGTGAAGAGGCAGATGTAGCACTTCGCTTTCGCATGTTCTGGAAACCGGTGAGAAAGCTGAAGATAATTTTTTCTGTTGGGTGTCCATGTTTAAAGTTTTGTCACTGGTCTCACTGACTGGTTCGGGAACTGTTTTTTTTACCTCCTTGATAGGACTTTCAGGCTTTTCCGTTGTTCCTTTATCTGTTTCTGCTTTTTCAGTGTTGTTGGTTTTGGTCTTCTCCAGATTTTCGTCATTCATGGTTGTTTCTTTACTGTTTTGGAGAGAAGAAACGCTACGCTGACAAGCTCTAGGTGATTTTACTGTCTGCTCCATACGTTGAGACACCAGGGAGATGGAGTTCTTGCACAGGTTGTACTTCATATGGTTGAAAAGATGAGACTTGATGTTGCAGGTGAAGGGACATTGGAAGCACTGATATTTGAAAGGTTTGCCAGGAGGTCTTGGAATATAGTGGGGTTTCTTTGGTTTTCTCCCCTGGAGAGTGTCCATCACGGCAGTGTTTTCTGAATCCAGAACTGCGTTGTTGGTCAGGCCTAATTGAAAATAGAAAAAAAAACAATTCGGTCACATTCTGCTGCAGAGCTTCTTTTATTCAGTCACTGTTGTACCATGCAAGTAAAAAATGGAGTGCATCTTAAACTCTTCAGCTTGCTTTTTATATCGGCGCTTGGCCTTTTTGTTTGGATGATGTGCTCTAGCTGTACTTTTGAAGCCAGGGCATGCCTGTAGAAACATGCTCTCCCTTTTCAAAACCTGATGGCGTGGGAAACCACATACACCTGTTTCCCATGACCTAACCTGCAGAATATAAACTCAAGACATTTAATAATTGATGATACTTGTGCTGTGAACTAGAGAAGCTAGGAAAGTCATTCAAAAGAAATTATTCTTTATTAAAATCAGAAGCCAGTTGCACGTTGCATCAGAGATTGAATTAATTTGTTTAATTAGGATGAGCTGTTATTCTGCACTCTAACATGGATAAATGACGGTCCAGTGTGTTTGAAAAGATTTTAAGGCCTGAAGGTTTGTATTAGTGAGCACAAGATCTGAAAAGTAGATTGCCGAGCAAGTTTAGCTAAAAGTGACTCCACCTTAAGGAACCTGCTTGTCACGTGCTGTCGCAAGAAGTGGTGGCTCAGGTTTTGTTTCACATGTCTCATATGGTGCCGCTCCCTCCTTAAGGCACAAAATAATGGGACATTTTTATATTGTGCAATTGCGTTATAGGTTATTACTTGACTGTCAATTTTCTTAATTTTTTAATTTTCTTGTTCTTTGACGTCCTAGATTCCTAGTTATCTTTAAACTTTCCCTTTTGGATTTTTGCATTTTTATATCTATATTGTTTTTAGCTTCTATATTATCTATACGTAAGTTGAATCTCAAAGAAAAAAAGAAAATACATGAAGGGTCAATGTACTTGGTATTTGTCTATAAGGTTTAACAGGTGCATCTGTAGTTAGTAGTTGTTAGTCCAACCCCATAAACACCTGCTACACAGCGGCATCAACTCAGCCTTTACACATGCTAAAACATGTCAGTAATATAACAACATTTCAGTAAACTGTAGATTTATCAGTTCTAACAAATGCTATTGAACACTGATTTGATGTTACCTCTTGACAGTCTCGATGCTCCTCACACGAACGACGTTCCCCGAGTTGAACACTTTGTCCGATCGGTTTTCTCTATACGCAGGTGTCCGCTCTATTAGGTGTCTGACTGGTTTGTGATAATTCTGATGAGTCTATCTCTTTCTGTCTAAGGTGGTGACTCTCTCTGGGGTGGAGTCTATGCCCAAGCAGCAGAGCCCTGAGGCAGCATCAATGAGCCTGATATTAGGCAAGCCCCAAGCCACGATACGTTACTAGTTTGCCTTCCGTCTCACCTGCTATAGAAAAGCAAAACTGACTACAAGCCAGAGAGATCTGTTTGTGGCTTTTTTGTTTGTTAAATGGCAGAATTAGCCCAGTAGTTGTACGGTTAGGTGTGAAGCAGGTTCAATGAGGTTTGTCAGAGGGGTGTGGAGACAAACCAATGAGATTTGCATGAAGCCAGATGTGTGCTTCACTCGATGTAAAATGCAGACGATATGCATGTGTAATGCCATTAATGTACACTGATCTTTTTTTGCTTTGAGGATCTTGGGGTTTTGGTTCTGTTTTGACAAAATGTTAACACATTAGTCTAAATCGTAGTCTAAATGAAAAGTAGTATATTGCATAAGTCATGTTCATTGTGGTTATCCTTACAAAGGTAAATGTGATAACATGTGACGCTACATTTTAATATGTTCTTCCCAAAATAAAGGACACATGTTATGTTTATACATTTTCTCCAACAGTGGTGCCGTTGATTGTGAAGGCTCTGACATATGATGAGAAAAGAGGAGCCTGCAGCCTGGGTTCAAACGTCCGTGACGCAGCCTGTTATGTGTGCTGGGCTTTCGCTCGTGCTTACGAACCAAGTGAACTTAAGCCTTATGTCAACCAGATCGCCAGGTAAGATCCAAAAGCAGACTCACCAACTTTACATAACATATCCTATTTATGCATTTCATTAAAGCAATGGTTGACCCCCTTGAAATTCCGCCATCTTTTAATCATTTGGCATCCAATTTGAAAGGCCTCAATTCAGCTGAATTTAATTTAATACATGTGCATGTGCGTTTAATTCAAACCTACAGGAAAAAATACTAGGTTGACAGATTTGAGAATCAATATTGAATCCACTGCATTTTAAAAATCTTTAATTTGTTTTATAGATTATTCTTATCCCAAAGGAGCCTTATTAATTATCTTGTCATTTTAACCTGTATGACTTTCTTTCATGGGGAACACAAAAAAGATATTTGGAAGAATGTTGGGAACTATCACCTATTTAAATGCAGTGGTTCATACAACACAAGTGAGTTAGTGCCACAGCTATTTGGTTTCCAACTTTCCTTAATATATGTTGTTTTGTGTTTTGCAAAAGGATTTCATATAAGAGTATGAGTAAATGTTGACAGAAGTTTTATTTTTGTTAAGCATCACTTGAAATCTTCATTAAAAACATGAATTTATATTCAATACACCTAAAGAAGGGAGATTTTTGACTTGGCCAGCTGCAAGAATTCCACAGACAGGAAACGCTCACATTTTCTTTAGAAACTTGACAATAGACATACAATTTGCGGGACTTATTTGTTATTGTAAAGTACAACTTAATCTATTTCTTGAGTATAAAATGAAATATCAATATATGAAAATGTATTCTTTCCCACCCCGGGATGGAAAGTGGCTCCTGTCCACATCTTTTTATATTACAGTAGGATTTCACTATTGTTCAATTTTGGAACAGTTGTTTTTGCAAGGTATCCAGAAGAATTTTTTTTTAAACCAAAACCAACTACCACCAATCAACATTTAAATGAGGTTATTGAAACTGGCTGCTCACTTACTGACATGGCTTTATTTTTTATGACTAATTATTCGATTGCTGTGTTCTTCTGTTAATGCTAATAATTAATTAACAAAATTTATCTGTGATCTTTTTGTTCATTTGATCTTAAAGGACTGCATCATGTTCTTTTCGTACATTGGGGGGACATTTTCTTCTTCTTTAACAAAGGCCAGAGTACAGGATAAAGGAGGGACGTTAGTTCTTGAATTATAAATCTCTTAAAAATGTTACAGCCTCTTCTTGTACCTGTTAACCCGGCTAGAGGTATTTACTGCCTTAAAACCAGTTTATACACCTCTCCCAGCTCACAACCTCTCCCTACTGAAAAGTACATGTTAGTCTGTTAAGCTGTGTTTTCTTTTAATACATTAAAGCGTTTGGTGTTATACGGTATAAGGAGCAGAAACCAAAATCAGGGATACTTGTACATGTCTACTCCAGATGATCCATACATTTTTCCGATGAATAGTGCAAAGAAAGTGATTTGCTTACAAGATTGCCAAACTATTGATAATTAAAAAAAAATTGTTTCAATTGCAGGTGGGGCAGGTTATGATGTCTAATCCATTGTGTTGACAACATAACTGTATTTATATTCTAATTGTATACGTAACTACAGATATATTTTTGTGTTAAAACTATGGATAGACGGCGTATGTGCCAAAAAAAGGCGAAATTTTGCCAGGATATCAGTGTTGTTAACGCCAATTCTTAAGAGTGTATAGCAATAAGATAAGTCCAAGTATTAAACTAAAGGCTGCAACTGATCCAACACATTTGTGCTATATGACTGGCAGCTGTGTAAATTACAATCATTTTCCTTTTCTGGGAAATCTGAATTGATTCTGGATTCTTTTTATAACCAGAATTAGATTTTCTTTTAAACTGAACATGAAGGCAATGTGAATTTTATTCATTTTACTATGAAATGTTCCTTTTTGTTCTTTTTAGTATAAAGCGTTATCTACATAAAATTTAATCAAACTATATTATTTACAATAAATCATATATTTAATAATTAATAATTAGTTCAGGCATAATTTAGCTTTGATTATCTTATTTGTATTTAAATAAAAAAATCTACCTGATTACTTTTGAGAAGTTTAAGAAATATGTTTTTTCAATGTTCCTTTATTGTGAGTTATATTGCATGAGTAGTTTTGAATCAGCTTGAAAAAATATTTCATCAGCAGAGAATAAATTCTTCTTATGTTAAATAGTTCTTAAGTCATTATCCAAATGTAATGATATTACGAGAATGACAGCTAAAAGATGTTACAATTGCCCCCCTCCTTGTTTAGGACATGTGTGGGCCTGCATGTAACTGACGGTGCACTTTGCTTTACACCTTGACATTGTCGGCCCTCCCTGCAACTTCCCTCCTCCCTAACCCCGCTCTGCTGCCAGGTTTCGCCTGTTGTTGTGGGTTTCGGTCGCCATTTGGCACACAGTCTTTAGGCCTGTCGAGTCCTGTTTTAATTTCATCAGCAGTGAAAGGTTTTGCAAATTGACGCTTACAGAAACTGTGTCATAGCTTGAAACTGCAGCATTATTTTTGTCATTCTGAAGTCTTTGTAATAACATTTGCACTTTATTAATAAACTGATGAAGATGATTAAAGAAAATTCGAAATTTTAACAGTGGAAGGTGACAAAACTGATCATGTTCATAAGAATCTTAGCAGATTCTTCTTAGCTTACTTAAAATAAGCTCAAATTGAGTTCATTTAAGTTCTAAGGATTAAAGTGACTTTTTTCAAAATATCTCTTTTTAAAATCCATGATTTTTTTTGTAAAGTAAGGTAAATAAATGAAATATTGTGTACATTGCACAAATATCTTAAGGATTGTGTGACTCATTGCAATATTCAAAGGTTGTTATGATCATTATTTGTTAAAATTATTGATTTAACATTATTTATCCAAAAAAATAAGTACGGACAATCATATGTGCAGGACGTCGTTCCATGTCGGTTTTACGTTGCTCCAGGCCACTATCAATTGTTAATCGAAACCAGCATGGCAGTTTTGAGCCCGTAGGGTTGTGTGTGTGTGTTTGTGTACTTCATTCTCTCGGGCTGTGAGTAACGGTGGGAATACCTCGCGGGCACGTTCACACAGAAATAAGGATGGAAATCAGAGAGAAACAGGCTGATGGGGGTGCTGAAATAATAGATGAGCTGGACGCACTTGTTTTTTAAGAATATGGTTCATAACACACAGAGGTGCTGGTGTTATGCAGATATAGAAAATGTGTGTCTCCTCAGGCGGTAAAACTGCTGAAACAAAGTGAAAGTTCACAGGACATGCTTAACAGCGAAATGCATACTGTATGTATAATAGACTGTTTATGTATATTTTGCAGATTACAGGTTTTTAATTTTGCTGTTAAATTGGTTCTCTAAAAGCCTGTTTATTGTTTTACAGATGAAGATATGATATCAAATTGTCTTTATATTCATCTTTCACATTCCTTTTTGCTTCTGCTTCCACAGTGCTCTGGTCATCACAACTCTTTTTGACAGAAACGTCACATGCAGAAAGGCTGCCTCTGTGAGTATTTCTCAAACTCTTTTCTAAGACTGAAGATCTGATTGTATTTAAACAGGTTTCCTAAAGAATAAAACAGCCCTCATGGGTCAAGTAAACAGTCAAAGGCCTCCTTTAGGTAGATTTTTTTGCAGCCATTTGTTTGGACATTGTGGCTGTATTGGGCTATTCAAGGTTTTATTATTTTTATATCAATGTTTTTTTCCTATAATACAAGGCGGAAGTAGTACATGATATCACTCGGCTTTTAAGTGTATTTACTGTTACTGCAAAGTACAGTCATTTCAGGAAATCCAATATCAGTGTGGTGTTCTCTGTTTTTAGGCCGCTTTCCAAGAAAATGTGGGCAGACAGGTAAAAAGAAAGCCAATACACTCAAATACCATACACATCATTTAGAAACACCTGTGTTCGGTTCTCTATTGCTCTGAGATGTCCCGTCTCTACAGGGCACTTTCCCCCACGGCATAGACATTCTGACAGCCGCAGATTACTTCACTGTTGGGAACTTGAATAACTGCTATCTGAATATCAGGTGAGGAGAACATGTGACAGACAGCAATTTCCGCACATTAAATGGATCCCCATTATGCTCAACTACGGAGAACAAAGCACAGATCGTACAGTACACAGCAATTCTTATGAACAAACTGAGACCTTTAATGCGTCAGTGAACGGAGCAGCGGCTATGCTGTTGCATATTTAAAAAAAGACCCACCCTCCAGAAAAATGTCACCATTTCACTGGCCTCATAGCTTTGAAAAAACAATGTGAAAAATGCTAGCCTTAGGGAGCAAAGAGCCAAATTTGATACTTACTTTCAGCCTGTGAGTGAAAATGAGAAAAATATTTAAAAAATATAAAAAATCTGTTTTTATTATATATTATTGTATTCGTTTTTCCATTACTTCCATTATTATTTAAATTATTCACTATGTGATAATTATTAAGTACAATATTTAGGATTTTTTAATTATTGGGAGAAACTGGATTCGTTGTGTGTTTCCATAAATCATTTAAAAAAGCTAAAATCAAAAAATAATCTATAAAATTAAACTATAACTGCTATTAAACTACTATTTTATATAATATAAGATTGAACATATTAATATGTTTGCATTTATTTATTTTTCAAGTATATGTATTTGTCTATTAAAAACAGCTGATATAAAAATGTATGATTATTAATTTTTAATTCATGAATTGTACTTTGAATCGAAGTTTGACGTCAAATATTTATTTTTGAACACAAATATTAACCTTAATTATTTTACCCATATTGCATTTGTCTTCAGTTAGGCTTGTTTGGTATATGTTGTGGGAGGATCATTATATTAGCATGATGGTATTTAGCACATGTTGGCTACTGTAAACTACATGTTTTATATTTAATAAATTAGATAATATTAACCCAACAACTGTTTTTTCAGTGTCTTTGTTGCTAGTTTTGAGGAGTATACCAAGCCACTCATTGATCACTTGGTGGCTATGAAAGTAAATCACTGGGATGGGTAAGAATTAGTTTGCTGTTATTGTTTTCTTCATTGGTGCTGTTTACAGTGTGGCATACAAATGAAACTTTATTTTTTTTCTCAGGGTGATAAGAGAACTGGCCACTAAAGCGTTGCACAATCTAACCATCAAGGCTCCTGAATACATGGCCAACATTGGTAAAAACTGCTTCATATGTCTGCAGACCCCAAAAATTTAAACAGTAAGCAATATCTACATTAACACCCGTCATGCTTTATATTGGTTTCAGTTTTACCCCAGCTGTTACCCTTGGCAACGGGATTGGATCTACACACCCGTCACGGTGCTATACTGGCCTGTGCTGAGATTACTCATGCCCTCTTCAAGCTTGCCCAGGACAACAGGTCACATCTACTCTCCCTGTCTGTTACCCTGTCAGACCTGAATATATACGAAAGTATTGCCTAAAAAGGTAAGAAATCCTCCCTGATGACTTGGCATGTTTGTTTGTCTTTATTAGGTCAGTGACTGACTTCCTATCTTCTGACACCGTCGAAGGCCTTAAGGGCATTCATGAGAAGGTCTGTAGGGTTTCTACAAATGTTTGAAAATGTTAAACAAAGGCAGTATATTAAAAACGTACTTTTTGTGTGTACATTGACTTGCAGCTGTCTGATAGAAGACAGTACAGGTAAGCACTTGCCTCATGAACCGTCAGGTAATTGACATCAAAGCTTTAAAGAGGCACTAATTTGTATATAGTTTGTGACTGAACTTCTTTTCACCCTAGGGGATTTGGTGGAGAGCTCATGAGACCAGCGGGTAAAAAACAATGATTAACAGTTATTCTATGTTTTATGATTGAGGGGTGATGTGGGAAGGTGTTATTTTACCGTACTTTAGTGTAACTCGCAGCAAAACTCCCCAGCTTTGTACAATTAGAGTTTTTTTATCATAGTCAAGCTTTTTGAATAAAGTTACTAAAGTTTAGAGGTGTTATTGTATATCATAACTTGATAAAGAAAACAGTTACTGCAATTATGTAGCCTAGAGCTGTGGTAGATTTTGTTTTCTCTTGTTGGTCAACAAATGCTGTTGTTGTTACTGCTTTAAGAAATTCTCCTGGTTGAGGAGTTTTTTGTTTCACTTTTAATTTAATTTATTTAAATTTCATTTTATATTTGATATTAATGTCTAATATAAAATAATGTTTGTTTAAGTGACACCCAAAAACTGAAGATTGTGTCATCATTAATTCACCCTCATGTTAAACCTGACTTTCTTCTGCAGCAACACAAAGGGAGATATTTTGAAGAATATTTGCAACTGGCACCCAATAATTTGCATTTGTTCATTGCCAACACAATAAATGTGAATAGGTATTCGATAACAAAGTTCAAAATAACTTATTTTAATTTCTACTAAGGCAGATAGGATTGCAAAGAGGGAGAGTAAATAAATTCATTTTTGCTATTGCAAATGTACTTTTGTATCATGAAACCAATATCGTGTATTGTATTGAGTGACTGATTACATTTCTACTTCAGAAACTTATCTGTTAAATAATATCAGATGACCTGGCAGGAAATCATATCATTGATTTGATATTGTCTATTTTCAGTCTGTACCCTCATTGAAAAGCTGTCTGTTTCTAAGATGCCTTTTCAAGATGATCCAGTTATCAGTAAGTCGTCCACATCATCTCAAAGATGTTGTTGCTAGATGGATTTGAAATGTTTATTTGAGAACAGAAGAATAAGTGCTGTGATTTATTTTGCAGCTGGTTGGCAGTGGTTAATAGATGACAGCTTAAAGAACCTTCATCTGTTTTCCATTGGGGCTAGACAGAGTATACAGGTCTTCATCTATACAAAGTATAGTATACTTAATGTACTGTACGTCTTTACTATGAAAAGTTTCAATATTTTTGTGTTTTTTCGTAAAGGATACTGCAGTTTCAGCATTGGGGGCATTATGTCGGCAGTATTATCAGATTGAGACAGGGGTGGCTGATGTGGAAATGCAAGGTACAGGATAAGAGTCACTTCTTTGCCTTTACATATTTTACTGGTTGGTTTAATGTGTGTGCAAATGAGTGTGTTTCGGCATGCAGAACAGCTGGTTGGTCAATATCTGACAGCCCTGGAGAGTCCTGCGGTTCTGACGCGCTGTGGATGCGCTCTTGCTCTGGGCTCACTGCCTCCTTTTATGATCCATGGCAAACTGCAGCAGGTAACACCTTCAACACCCTCTATTGCTGAGTGACTATCACTGAATTCATGTTCAAGCTCAACAGTCATGTACAGGTTTTGAGGGTGTATAAATGATGACAGAAATGTTATTGTCTTCATAAGGGAAAGGTTTTCTTATTGTACCTTCATCCTTTATTCAAAGAGTTTGTCTTTGTGCTTTCTAGATCTTACATGGCCTCCAGGCCGTCTGTCGAACGGCACCCAAAGAGGTGAGTCTCACAGAAGCCAGGAGGGATGCCGCCGCAGCCATGGCTCAGTAAGTAACACCTCTCGCTTGAAGAACCAGTCCATCGCAGGTTAGCGTGAGCCAACTCAGTCAACGCCTGCTCCATCTTGCAGGACCTGAAATTCCTGAATTCTCTCACGCCGTTGCTGTGTCCCATCTTGCATTGCGTGTCCATGTGTCCTGCTTTTTCTCGCCCTTGCAGGGTGTGCGTTGCAGTAGGAGTGTGTGCCCGGGGTGACCCAGACCGAGTTCTTTGCGAGGACAACATAAAGGCTGTGTATGAAGCCTTACTGGGCTGTATGAACGACTACAGCACGGACAGTCGAGGTGATGTTGGGTCCTGGTGAGTGTGCACGGTACTCTTGGGAGATCATTTAAGGGTTTGCTTCACATTCCACCACTTTAAGACACCCTGTGTTTAAAGTTTTTAATGTTGTTTAAATATTTATGTGGAGGCTGTAGGACAAACATAGTGCCAATATATCATTTTAAACCATCAATATTTTCTACATAAAACTGAAGTTTGGCAGTGACTGTTTAAGGAATGTAAAACTCTGTTGATGATGTCATAAACCTGTAACCAATCACATAAACTCATCTGACGATGTGGACCTTGTGAATCATTAAAGCTATTTTTTAAGGCAGGGAAATTATTTTCACAAATAAAAATGTATTATGTCATTTTAAAGATAAAAAATTAAGGAATAAAGTATTCTTCCTCAGGGGAATTTAACGGTTCCCTTTTAATGATCAGGTTCAGCTTTGTGTTTACTGTTACAATTTACTCTTGAACGGTTGTTTAATACAACTATACAATACAAACTATTATGGCAATATTTTTGTTAATGCTTTGGTACACTTTTGGAGACGTATCAATAAAATATGATCAAAAGTAATATAACAACTCCGGTGCATATAAATGCATTTAAGTATTGGTTTCACACACATTACCTTAGGATAGGCTTAACTAAGCTTACCTTGAGGAATGCCACCATGCCTGCCTGCCACAGCCCTTGAGCCAAGCCCTTTTTGCCCCACAAGAAATGCATTCTTTATTTAGTCTGCCTTGATAAACGTTTGGGCCCTCCAGGCAAACCTTCCAGCAACATTACTATAAAAACCCAACAACAAATAAATGTAGTTGTTATATTATAAGTGTTTAAATCAAGTTTTCTTTGTCTTCATTTTGTTAAGGGTAAGAGCTGCGGCGATGAGCAGCATCATGGACGTGACTCTGATGGTCGTGGCATCTGCACCAGAGCTTCTCTCCTCTGACCTGTGAGACACTTACATTTTGCATTAAAAGCAATCCTGTTATCTGACGTGGGTTGATGTGTTTTTTTCTCTTTTGATGTAGTGTTCAGCGCATGATGTGCTGTCTTGCACAGCAGGCTGCCGAGAAGATAGACCGCTACAGAGCTCACGCCGGTACTATTTTCCTTCGTTTACTTCACAGCGTGGACCCCACAGTACCTCACATTCCCCATCGGGAGGAGCTTCTGAACATCTTCCCTCCGTGAGTGTTTCAGGGGTCCGATGATGAAGTTGTGCATTCCTACAGAAATTGTGTACTAATTTATTTATCATATCTGTATGAGACTTCAGGTTTTTTAATTAAAACAGAGCTATGCATTCCAAAGAAATGATCTGTTCAATTGTTCTTAGGTGTTTACATTGTTTTGACCACTTCTTGTATTTGCTCAGATATCTTTACCTGATGTTATGCCTTATGGCGCCTCAGTGTGACACACACCGTCTGTGAATGCATCAAACAGTAACAGAAATGATCTCTGCCATTAAATTAGGGAGGTGCATAAAAGTTCTGGAAAGCACATCTTTTTTGTAATTGCTTGCAATTGTGATCAGAATTGTGTAAAAGTTCCACCCAAGATGCTTAATCCATGCTAAGCTCGGTTGTTTCTGTATCGCAGAGAGAAAGAAAAGTCCCTGAACTGGAATGCTGCGTCACAGGCTTACCCTCACATCACACAGCTGCTGCGGCTACATCAGTACCAGTATCACACACTTCTGGGGCTCACCGTATCCGTGGGGGGTCGCACAGAATCAACAGTAGGTTGCTTTACATCAAACCCAATTTACACAATTCATGAAAGGAAATACATGTTTAATTAAATAAACCTTAAAACCCACAGACCGACTCACCCAAACTTTCAGCTAGACCAGTGTCTTTCAGTGATGTCCAGCTTGAAATGAGATCCAGATCCCTTACATAACATTCTGATAGTACTTAAAGTGATAGTTCAACCCAAAAAGAAAATTCTGTCATGTATTACTCACCCTGTTGTTGTTTCAAATCTGTATTTCTTTCTTTTTTGGTTGTACATAGATTAACATATTTGGAAGAATGCTTATAACAGTTCTTGGATCCCTGGACTATCATAGTAGGAAAATAACTCTTTGACTACCATTGTCATTTTTACAACTATGGTAGTCAATGGGGTCAAATAACTGTTTGATTGCAAGCTGTCATCTAAATATCTTTCTCTGTGTTCAACCAAATAAAGAAATTTATACAGAACAACTAGAGACACGTCCCAGAAGTAACTGAATGACTACAATTCTGAGGTTTGCTGTAGTCCAAGACATTTGATTTCTGTTAAAGATGATAACTTGCTTCATCATGAACTTTGGGATTTATAAATTCACAGATCGTTTACAGGTACTAACACACACAAACAAAGGAAATGAGATTTAGAATCCAAGGGGCACTTAAAATTGCTATAATGCCAGTTGCTTTTAAGAACTTTAATGTCTCTAGAACATTAAATGTACAATCTTCATTTGGTGAAAAAATATTTTAATTCTCTTTCTGGGAGTAAAACTATACAATGTTAATTATGTTACAGTGTCTAAATACTTTTGTGACAAGTCTGTGTTTATTTAATTGGAGGATTTATAGTAAGCTGGATGTTAATGCAGAAGAAACCTCTTCGGGGTAATACATGACAAGCCTATGACATCATAGGAACAGGCCAATTAGCAAAAGTCATGATGAAAAACAGAACATCACACCATGATGACCAGCAGGGGGCATTGGTGATGCTTGATCTCTGTAGAGTTTGTGACAGTGGTCAGGAGTGTGAATGGTCTCTGGGGCATTAAGTCTTTAAAACCGTGCATTTTGTACTTGGCATCACTACATGTTAGCTTGGCAAGATTGCGACACAAAAGTCTTCTATTTATTTTGCTGCTCAAAATAATCAGTGGGTGTTGTAACGTCTTGCAGTTTCTTGAGAATGTCTTACATGTGTTAAAATTTTGCCACAAACCTCGAAGGCTTTGCCCATCCTGGCCCCGAATTGCACAGGCTGCTAGGAGGTGGAACCACAGCTCTTTCGACATCTTTTATTCTCTATTTTCCGTTGATTTCAGACTATGCTGTTTGTCTTGTTTGTGTTTCGTTTTCCTTTTGTTAGTGATTGTTCAGTTTTCCATGTAACTCTTCTCATGCCGTGTGTGATACAAATTATAATGAAGCTAGATGTAATTCTTAAACTGGAGTGTTTGAAAGCTGGAGTGACTGATGGGAACGATCATATTTTTTTGTTGTTATTTATAACCATCATTTTTGGGTTATGATGAAAAATGAGTTCAAGACTGTTAATATGAGCTCCGAGTGCAGTAAACGTCAAGTCGTCTGCCAACTGGACTTATAAACATTAAACCAGTAGGCCTCTCCCTTTTGCCGTACAAAGGATGATCCTTATTAAAGAAAAATCTAGTATATAAGTATATTCTGGACTGGAGATTAGACTTGAAGCTTGTGTGGTATTTTGTCAAACTGTTGTCTGACCCCATCACATACACAAGCACATATGAACACATTGGTTTGTATTAAATGTGAGTGGTGTGGGGTGAACGTGCTGCTTTCTTTGCTGATTGTTTCCTGTTTTCACTCCAAAACTCCAGGAAGGGAAACATACACATCATTTATACTCTTAAGTACCTCATTACCTGGCTGATTCATTCTGCATATGAAAAGACACAAGTATTGTGTTTCCTGCTTGTGTTTCCTGCAGTGATGAGGCACATAATATGAACACTGTCGGTTGAAACTCACGTTGTCAAATAAAGCTTATGAATATTTGATGTTTATTTTCAGTCCAGCTGTTCTCAAACTTTTCATTGTAAGGCCCGCTGGGTGTAGGGTACCTCTTATTGTGGTTTCTATTAAACCAAAAACATATTCAAAATTCAATATTCAATGATGGAACTTGCTTCATTTAATACAACATACAATTTTTTTATTTAAAAGTATTATGTACTGTGTATATTTGAGTCTTTTAATTAGAAAATATATTTGGCTGCACCAGTGTTAGTAAGATTCCCTTGCCTTCAGACCTTTCGATCTTTATTTCTGTATCTGTGTCAATAGGTGCGTTTCTCATCACATTCTTTATTTGAGTACCTAAAGTCCATTCAGCAGGAGTCAACAACACTGCAGCAATTTGGAGACACTGTGTTAGCAATCTTCAGAGATCACCTGCGCAACGACAGGTACACAACACACATGCTCTGACAAAAACAGTCAACCCACTAAAACACAAAATCTCACAGATCAACCCAATTCACCTTTTTTCACTAATACATAAAATAATGACACTATTAATAACTTTTATTACACATGGCTTTGGCAAACTTAGTTGTCCTGGTTTTGTTAAGCGTCTCGTCTGACTCTGCCTACAGGGTCTCCATCCCTTTACTGAGGACGTTGGATCAGCTCCTGGCCAACGGCTGCTTTGACCTCTTCACCATGGAGGAGAGGTGAGCATGGGAAATCCTTTACAGTCTTCCTTGGCTCAGATACACAAACCACCCAGAGCTCGACTGGAGAGATGATATCATGATAGAATTGCACAAATCAGACTCCACTGGGAAATGAATAAGAGAACCGAAGATGAAATGATCCAGGTGTTGTAAAGGGAAGATGTGTGTGTTGTTTTGATCCGATCTCTCTTTTTCAGTCATCCGTTTAGTGTGGAGCTGCTGTCACTCTGTAAGGAGGAAATCAAGAAATCCAAAGATGTCCAGAAGTTGTTGTCGTCCGTAGCTGTGTGAGTATAGTTTCTTTCATTACTCAGAAATCTTGTCATTGTTTCTGATCTCTCTGTCTGATTGTTTCTCTCTCCTCCTCAGGTTCTGTGGAATGGTCCAGTTTAAGGGTGATGTGAGAAAGAAGGTCTTAGTGCAGTTGTTTATGTTGCTATGTCATCCATTTCCTGTGGTGAGCATCAACATTTACAGATCCGCCGATGTCATTCTGTGACTGGCTTCACTGCTTGGCTCAATTTTTCATAACATCTCTCTTCTCTTACGTCAAAAGATCAGGAAGACGACAGCCAGCCAAGTGTATGAGATGTTCTTGACCTATGATGATGTCATAGATGATGAGCAGGTGCTGGCGGATGTCATGGCTTCACTCAGCGACACCAATTGGTGAGTGTTGATATTTCTTGAAGTTTAGGAGAATCACAAAGGCGTACAGCTTAATGACAGAGATTTCTTCTAACAGGGAAAGTGACATAGCCACAGTGCGAACCCACAGGAATCAGCTCTGCGATTGGCTGGGATTGCCAAGGCCTATGGTGATAGCCAAGGTAAGATGTTTAAAACCTTCTCCTCATTTTACATTTCCTTTGTGTGTTTGTGTGCGTGTTAGTCCCAAAGTTCATGATAAAGTGAGTCTTTAACAGAAATCGCATGTCTATAACAGCAAACTCCAGCATGTAACACATTCCGTATGATTCCCCTAACACCATTCATGAGGATGCTATAGATGAGCTTCGTGTATGATTATGGGCGTTACATTTCACACACACGCTGAACATCATATGACAAATCAGAGTACACTGATGTATGATGAGGCGGGGCTTGGAGAGTCAGGAACTAAAACCGTATGTTTTACATACAGGAGGAAAAAGGCAAAGCAACAAGGTCATAGTAAAACTAATAATGCGTTATCTGGAGTTGTAATTGCAGTTATGTATAGTTGAGGATTCAAACGATAGAATAATTAATAGTTTTATCACCAAACAATGAGCACCTAAAGGCATTAAAAGCTTGTGTTTTTGTGTAAGAACATGTTGCAGTATGGTATCAGCTGTGTCCTATAGCATCTGAGAGCCAGATGCTCATCTGTTTGTGGGTGGAAAAGGTGTTTGCCTTTTATTGCTTTATTAGTTCTTTGTATAGCTTCCCTTATTCAACCCAGATACAACAAGATCACGCCTGCAGAATAGTATCTTTCTTTATCTGTGAATACCTTTTTTAAAATAAAAAAGGTGTACATGGGCCTTTATTTGGTGTTAATGAATTTTACATGACATAATTATATTTTTAATTATATTTATATATAATTAATTTATAATTATATTGTCATTTGTCTGTTTCAGAGTTCACCCCAATAGCTCCGTTGTTCTCAAGAAAACAGAAGCACCATCAGATACTCTCTGGACCCTGTTGTGTTGTGGATGTCAGTCTGCAGAATGTGTTCTTTACTGTCAGATGATGTTTCTACATCTAATAACATCTGACCTTCCATCAATAAAGTCTTAAAGTAAATGTCTCTTGAAGTCTGAGCTTTCATTTAAAAACTATTGCCCAACCAGAAGGATGGGATGAAATATCTAGTTATATGCAGCATTTTATTACAATAGACAGTTTAAAGGAAACAACAAAAAAATAACAACAAAAAAATTGACTGCATGTGACTTCACTTCTGGTACGCATTAACAAAGTTGTGGATTATTACTAAAACAAAGCAGAAGAAACAAAGAGAATATGACAGCTAGCAAGTTTACATCATGCCTAGTCAGGCATGAAAAGAATCCTTATGTTGTGTGATTAATCCAAAATGTTTTCAATGCTTTTACAAAAGGATTTTTGATCGACATATTCACATCTTTAAACAGGAATTCATTTTCCAACATACCTCTTGATGCACAACAGCTTTCTGAACATGCCTCTAAAAACAAACTTGGCAATGAAACTCGAATCTGTCCAATCTACCCAAGTAAAAGCGTTAACATTTACAGGAGAGACATGCATGGAGGTGGATTGACTCAACTTGGTACAGTCATTTCTGTCCTGTAATCGAGTGTCTGGCTGTGGGAGAGAATAGATGTCTGCTGTACTCTCACACTCTGAACAGCTTGATTCACATTGAGCATGAGCTTTACATGGTCTCAAAATACACAACACTACTGCTGGCTGAAACAAAGGTTTGATTGTTGAGTTAAAGACTGATGGATTGGGTCTTGTTGGATCAGAGAGGTGCAGTAGTGGAAATTTAGACTACAGACTTTTAAAACCCACCAACCGGATTCAAACAAAATTGGGGTCTCAAATGATTCCTGTGTTTTTTTTTATTTTTACAATCAAAGGAACAATTGTTTTTTGTATTGATAATTAACAATGATTATTGATTAATTCTCTATTGATTTATCAGACATATAATATTCATCGGCCTTTTGTGTGTTCATGGATCTAACTTATCCTCACAAGCAGTCCAAGTACAAAATCCATGTACTTTAAGAAAACACTACCACTCTGTTTTTGGACACCTATTATAAATATATTTTATCATTTATAATAATATTACTTATTTAAATTATTAAATAAAACAAAGTGACCAGTGGGAATCATGCTATTACAATTTTTTTTATATTTGATCATGTTTAGTGTCACATTTTGACTTTAAATTGCAGAAATGTTTTCTTGTCATGTTATCAAGCAGTTTTTTAAAGGGAAAGTATCACTCTGTCTTATGCATTATACGTGCATTATTATCTTCTTTTAAACATGCAGAGTTGTCAGGTTCAACGTGGTCCATTTGCAAAAAATCGAGTTATACGCATGACGTTCTATTTCTGTGCTCAACACAATCCCCCCACAAAGCCAAAGGCTTTCGCAAAGGATCTTTTAGGTATTTAACTTGCACGTCATGAAATCAGAAGTTATTCATTGGCTGTATCTGTCTTTTGAGTAAACCAAATTCAGAGAAATGAACAACGTGATTCGACACTACAGGACACAAGATTGACACCAGATTTACTGTGTGTGATAACATTATATACTTTTCAGGAATTTTAAAGCGGCCACTGTCTATTCTGCACTCTTATTTGTTGGCCATTCTTCAATATACAGTCAATATGTTATACAATATAAAACTTACATTTCCTATTTTTTACATTTTATGACATACATATTTTTGTCTATTTAACCAATTTCAGACATTTAGTCATATCACTTCATGTCAAAAGCTTTTTTTAAATAATTGCAAACATTTCATTCTTGCTTCTCAAATTTCTTGTCATTTTTAACCATACTTTGAGTTGGAACATATTAATTTCATTTAGAAAGTTTGCATGGATTTATGAGTATTGGCAAGCAACACTAAATGAATACCCGGTGGTCTCTATATGACCATCACACAGATATTTATGAGATTTGAGATGATACTAAATTAATTGTGATGATACTAGACACATTCATTTCTGCTAAGGAGATAAGAGGTCTTATATCTCTGTGATGGGATTATAAATATAAGCTAAGCCGGTTAAGTTTTCTGAAATGACACCTGTGCACACAGTTACTATGTCCACTTACAAAAGGCCTTTTGTTGGCAAACCAGCCTGCCCTCCTAAAATTAAGGAAAATTGAGTTTAATGAGGTTGTCTGGGTGGAGACAATTACATCCTCCTTAATGTGTGTCTCAATGACATCTATTACATGCAGAATGACACTGTACTGCAAATCGACATTGTGTTACACAACAGAAAGACGATTTTACAATAACTATGCACAAAATCAATAATGTGAGATGACATGTTTTTATGGGGGGGAAGTTGTTGGTGAACACAATGTTCTGTAATCTCAGATTTAAATGCACTGTTTTTATCATGTCTAACAACATCACATCTGCTTTAAATTTGCATAGGGCACTACTGTTTTTTAATAAATGGTGCATTTATTAAATTGCTTCTGAACAAAAACAGTGCCGGCGGTCTCCATGCACCTTACCCAAACCTTGAATGTTTGGTTAGTATGAGATTTCAGCCTCTCTTCTCTTCTCCTCCAACCTTCTGTAATTCGATTTTAATTAATTTTGGAGGGAGAGATGGAAAGTTCTGTTAGTAATTCTTGTGTTTTTATCTGGTTGGATTATCCAAATACCGAGGGGCTCTGCTACAGTGCCGAGAGTCAAGAAGAATGCTAATAATTCTGAAAGGCTTACAGTTGGCCGACAGTAGTCATGGCAATGCTTTCCGTACAATGGAGGCCTTTTAAAGAGACGGATGATGGGAGGGGGTTCTCGTCCACTCAGCTGTGCTGTGATATTGCGAAAGGGCAGATTCGGCTCTCTTCTGAGCTGTTTGTTATGGGATTATGGGCCGCCTATAGTGATCCACACCATTACAGTCTCTCTTTAATGACGCTTTAATAAAGTACAAATCTATAAACCTTCTGTCTTTAAAAGAGGAGAATTGAACCCGCTTAGTTTGAGGAATCATTGAAATGTCTCAAGATGCTCTGCTTCTTCACAGAATGGACTTTTGCTTTCTGTTTTCATACAGAAGAAATCAAATGTGAACACTACTGGTCAAGCATTTTGGGAAAATGTTTCCTGCTTTTTTTTTAAAACTTTGGTCTGCATGTGTATGCCTAAATATATATAAATTATACAAAAATATAATTGAACAAACTTGTTTTTCTTGATGACAATTTTTTAAATTTAATACTTTTTACTTAAATTTTTTATTTGAATGTTTTGTTTTTATTTGAATGTATATTGAAGAAAGAATAGTCAATAAGAGTGCAGAATAGACAGCGACTTCAAAATTCTTAAAAACATCTCAGGGTAAGACCATACCAAACTGCTTGATAAAATGACAAGAAAACATTGCAAATTCTGGTCAAAAGGTGAATACACTGAAGATGATCAAATCTGACATGTTTTCATTTTATTTTTTCATTTTTATAGAAATAACCTAATTCCTAGTATAGAAAATAACCTAATTCGATAGTCTATGGTTTGATTAGTTTTTTTAGTGTCAAAGCACATGGTTGTTCGTATTCTAAGAATCAATGTGGGATGCACGTGCACTTCATGGAATCACTGTAAATATTTCTATGCCTTTATTCCTTGTCACAAGAACATTTGTGTTTTGTGTCTCGGAACCAGTATTCCAAGAAATGGCGTTGTTGAAACTTTACAGCATAAAAAGTGCATGTCCAATTAAATTTCATTATTCCACTTATCTATTCGAGGACATTTTTAAACACACCCTAGTAGTAGGCAACAGGCAACAATAAGACTATATGTAAGGCCTAATGTTGAATGGAAACGTGTGATGTAAGTAAATAAATTTCTTTTTAAATTTAGGAATGATGTAATGTGTGAATTTTTAACCTAAAGAATTGTCATTATTTTATTCGGACACAACATAATTTTATCTTGTATAATTTATATGTGTATTTCATTCGAGTTCTGCAGAAAGCATTAATATCGGCTGATTCTCATAGATCCGTTTATCATAAATAGCTTTTAAGTGCTGATTATTCTCTTTAAAAATCCATATGCCCTATAAAAAGTTAGAAAACTCACGCTCTCTAGTTTGCTTTTTTCTCCAATGATGTGATTTTGATGGCTTGGGCGGAGCATCTGTTAACTCCTCCCCTCCTGCCATCAGTCTTATGTTATTCACATGTTACTCCTGAAGCCATATGTATGGTCATATACTGTTTTCAGGAGCAATCACCCTATCAGATGCCATGGAAAACCAGAAAAAATGGCATGACCAAAAAGCATTTAATTTCTTTAACTAAATCACAAATTAAAGTAAATACGAAAGTAAAGACAATACATTTTTAATTCACGGGGACTTAAAATCTAAAACCTTGACAAAATTAAAGCTTTGGATTCATGTTAGATAAAAACGAAACTGTTTTTGGAATATAAAGCCAGCGAAAAAATATAAGAGAACTTTTTCAAGTTTACTATTTATATGTGTTTAAGTCAAATTTCCTCCCAAACTTCCAAAAAATGTTTTTTCCATTTGTAAATATTCAAACTGAAAATTGGAGAAATGGTTCTATTTTAAGACCCCAAATCCTGCAAAGAAGTTTCAATTTATTTGAAGCACACCAACAGTCATATTTCTACATTATAGCAAACAAAGTTATGACTTTAAAATACTGTAACTACAAATATTAGATAATACATTTTATCGAGTTAAAAAAAACAAATAGCTTTGGTTGTAATGAATAAACACAGGACTATAATGTTTCTTACAGGTTATGCAGCTTATTCTTTACCCTTGTGGCATACTATATACAAACCAAACCCATAGTGGCCTAATAAAAGTAAAAACAAAGATCTGTGTCTCCCTGTTTCTACCAAGGCGAACATTAAACTTTAACTAAACAAGACACCGTGCAAAACCATGGCCTACACCATATGTTCCAGTTCTTTGTGGTGTGGTTCATGTGTCATGATTTTCAAGTACATACCTGAACAATGATTTCCACATGGAACAAATACTTTTAATTTCCCGTGTTTATTTCATCAGCTTTTAATAGGAACTGTGTCTTCTGTCCCTCATTAAACAGAAGGGTTGGCCGTTGACTCATTGTAAAGTCAGTCCTCCTGGACGCAGATAGGCGTGTGGGTTCCTTCACGCGATGGGTTTAAATATTGAGGTGTTTGATCATGTTCAAGCGATGTCCTGAAGTTCTTTACACCCTGTGGGAGGGACATGACACCCTGAACTCCTTACCGCTTGACTCTTAAGTTTCGTGATGATGAGCCGGATTTCATGAAGACAGAAACTATGGAGTGTCGGAGGAACACTGAAAAGAAAACACTGCAGCTGTGTGGTGTATTCATTACTATTGTTTGTTTGTTTGATACCGCAAAATGTTTAAAATGGAACAAAATGGGGATGTGTTGAGGAAAAGTGTTGGAAAAGTCATTTATTCCATTTGTTGATGCTGATGCAATATAAACAAAACACCTCCTGTTGAATCTAACTGCTGTGTGTGAAGAGATTTAATGTAGTAAAGATACACAATGTTTTTTTTTTTAAATGCAAAGAAAATGGTGTGTTAAAATGACTTCTTAATAAAACTTGATTCAGTTTTTTGAAAACTTAAGGTAACTTTTATCAGATTTAGTGGAGTTTAAAGTATGGTACTTTACATAAACGCATGTCAAATTTTACTATATTTATATGAAAATGTCTTTAAAATGTACTAAAATACTCAAGTACAGTACTTTAAACATCTGAAATATAGTTACGCAATATGTGTATGTGTGGACCCACTTTTAATCTACACATCTATTTATGTATAAATACTATATAAAATAAACTTCTATAAAAAATCTATAAATTGAAAAAAAATGCGAAATAGTTTTAGGATTAGAGTGTGTTAGTATGTAGGTATGTTAGGTGTTTAATTTGATATGTGTATGAAGACAACAGACTTATAGATAAGTAAACATGTGTTTGTGTGTTGGTTGGCAATAACTAAAGTTTTAAAGTCTTTCCTCCGCTCATCATTTTATAAAAGGCGACAGTCTCCTCTCTTAACTTAAAAAAAACACACCAATAAAAGAGACAAACAACTTTTTTATCTCACAAAGAGGAAGACATCACTTTATTAAAGAGATAATTTCCCACAAGATCAAAAGCGATCCGCGAGAGAACTGGGATTTCATAATGCTGCTCTTGTAAAACTAATGGGCCATTGTTTGTTTTGAGATAGGGATTTCAGTTTCAAAAAGAATCGTGCTGGTGGATCTCATGGCCTGTGTGATGGAATGCGAATCCACAGGAAATGTTATTCTCTCATAAGCCGTAGGAAAATAGATAGATGAAACCCTTGACTGTTCATCAACATGCTATCATGGATCAGAGCTTGCGGCTTCAGCTTGGAACCTGAAGGCCAACTCAACCTTAGTCAAGCGAGAGGTCCGGATGCCGAACACGTGGCTCTCTCCCAGATAAACATCTGTGGACATCCACAGATATTTCATTTTCGAAAAACACAGAGGCTCACGAAGGGATATCGTTCTGTAAAGAATAACCAAATAATGTAATTACAGGATTGAAATGCCAGATATACTGTAACTGTATGATTACAGTAGAAGGGGAGGGATGCTATAATTATAAATATGGCAGCTGATGTGGTCATTCTCCAGCAAACCACAATCCTTCTATCTTTCCAGAAAGCTTTAATGAACAGTTTGAGAGGCATGCGTTCGCCGCCGCTGAAATTGCCACGTTGTTGTTAGGAATTATAGTGATTTGGGGACGGAGGCTGCTGGATTGTGTGGGGAATGTGGGTTAAATGCTAAGTTGTGTGCTTTTATAGCCCACAGGTTAATGGGCGGCCTGTTTTTATATAGCGCATGGAGGGACGCCTGGAGATTATCTCACTAATTGACTGGAGAGGTCACATTCGGTTACTGACATGCGGCTTACATTGAACCTAAACGAGGACAAACATTAGTGTAGTTGTCATGTTTTATTGTTTTAGCTTTATTGTTTGTTTAGTTTAGCGGTGTACTGTGGACACACAACGCTCGGTTTGTTTGTCTTGAAATTATGATCATTTTTCAAATTTCAGTTCACTCAAAAGTAAAAAAAAACCTTGCAGGTCATTCAAAACCTGTACAGTATTTTAGTTTTTTTCTGTGGAATACAAAATTATAATAATATTGTTTGATTACCAACTTTCTTCAAAATGTCATTTTTGTGCAGCAGAAGAAAATCATGCAGATTTGAAATGACAAAAGTAAATGAAGGCATTTTTATTTTGGTGCGAATCCGATTCGAGAACCAGAACGAACTGTTGTATAATATTATATAGAGTTCTTTGGAAGACAAAAGCAACACAGATCCAGAACAACATCCTGTTTTAATTTTATAAACATAAATGTTTACACAAAACAAAATCAACAGGAGATTTAAAAAGTTTTAAATGAATAAACATGAATATTAGGGACCACTTCTTGACAAGTGTTTTACTTTTACAAAGTGGTCTGTATATGCTCTGTGTAACATCTGCCTAAAAAGCAGATGGTCTGATTTATAATATTCTTACAAATATCTATTGTTATGTTTTTCTTTAATCTTTAGCTTTACTGTATTTGAGTCACTGGTCTATCAAACCACACCGATCAAAATAACTCCAGATTTGATTCTGAAAAAGACTTGACAGCTTTATGGAAAGCCAAAAATGTGCAGCTTGACCAATTACGAACAGAGTCATCCTGCAGCTGCGATCGGCACTGAGAAGGTTTTCGCATTTACTCTTGTTTTTTTTTCTTCGTCATTCGTGTAACGTGACCCGGGGCTTTCATCAGACACCGCTTGGCTTGGACTGTGTGTTTTAGTGGTGACCTCATGAGGTCAGCTCGAGCTCTGTCTGGCACTTGCCCAAAATGATCTCATCACTGAAGGAGCAGCCAGCTGATGATAGGGCCATTGCACCTCTGACCCCGGTCTGCTATGCTTGTCCTATGCTTGTCCTCCCACCATCTTCCGGTGCCTTCTTCTCAATGGGTCAACGGCTGCCGCGTGGCCCTTCGGCGCCTGTCTGAACGGCGGTAGAGCCGTATCACCAAGACATGTCTCAAAGAAAGAACGAGAGAAGTTTAGACTGGCCTTACTCCAGCACTGAGCAGTCGGCCCGTCTTTCGGGGTGGTCCGCTGAGGACCATGAGTCTGTTGTCCTCCGTCAGATGCACATGATAGAAGAATGTTGTGCTTTGCTTTGTACTGTTTTTCTAAGTTGCAGCAAAACCCCTTTCATGGTAAGTTCGCTCTATCCGTCTAGACTTTCTCTCTGTGTTTTGGGACTACAGATGAGAATGGAATGCCATGCATCACGGTCATTATCTCAACACATCCAATGAAGATGAATGACGCTGGTCCGGGATTATGTTGTACGGTGTGCTGCGGTACGTCACTATTGAATAACTGCTGGTATGTCTTAACCACCAAAAGTTGGACTTTTGTGCACCTTTGCGTTCTGTGAGTTCAAAGGTCGGTGATCTCGGCATCAATGCACTGTTTCACAGAGTGAGGATCGTGGGCATCAAATAACGTGGTTGGGGTCAATGTGACTCCATGTTATTCTGGAGCTCCCTCCGCAGTAACACTCTCAACCTGGAGCCAGAGGCGTACATGTTCAGGGCCAGCCAGAGGTCAGACCTCACCGCAGAGCTGTATCTTCTTTCTCCCTTCTACCCTTCTACCCTGCACTCTGCATTTGGATTTCATTATGCAATTCCTTCAAAATTATCCAATAATTAAAAATACATTCTCGTGTAGATTAACGGCTGCACCCTTGAATCAGACTGAGCCAATCCAAACAAGTACAGCGAAGCCTTTGCGGAGCTGAGACGGGTCAGTGACAGGACTCCTCACTCTCCGGGACTGTTCTGGACACTTCTGGATCCCAGTCACAGCTGGTTACTTTAGGGTTAAACATAAAATACTGAAAGTCAAATACAGTTTCTTGTCTGATTCCTTTCGCAGCACTCCATAAAACGAACTATGACAGGGCTAACTCTTTACTATACTTTTCATGGCAGAAATCTTTGTTGACATATGTTCTTCTATTTCTTCTTTTGTCTATTCAAGTCGAAATGTTTTTGTAGGCTTCCATTAGAAACACTCAAATAATAAATCAAAAATAATTACATCTTATTCATCAGTTTAATAGTTTGAATCGTAAATCACTGAAATAAAACTCCAGGTGGTAGAGGAATTGCTTCAAGGGAATTTCGTTAACAAACTTTTGGCTAACTATTAAAACCCTTGCATTTACAGCCCTTTGTTAGTTTTGTCTAATCATGGAAATAAAAGATCCGCCTGTTTTTTTTGTTCTTCAAACTAATTTCTTAACTAATGGTTAACATGAGCACTGGTTTCTGAAGCCTGATTTCTTTTTAAACAAAAAAAGTAACCTAAATGACCCAAATATTTTTTATAAAGGGTTTATATTACAAGCATATACTGTATATGTTTATTGTATTTTTTTTTATTTCAACTTTAATTTGTTTTTATAATTGTTTTAATACTTTTTAATGTATGTATGTATGTATGTATGTATGTATGTATGTATGTATGTATGTATGTATGTATGTATGTATGAATGTATGAATGTATGTATGTGTATTTCTATTTTGATTTAGAGTTCTGTTGAGACAAGGTTGTTTGTTTAAAACTTCTTGTTTTTCCAGACGGATGCGATGATGGAAATCAGATCTTTGCCTGGACTGCCACATAGCAGAGATATAAATAAAGGTTTTATTAGTTTTATTGCCCAAGACTTTTGCACAAAAGCATATATACATTGAATACACAAAAAATGTTATCCCCCAATTGCAATAAATTGAAATTTATGAGTCTCTTAATGTACTATCATCAGGGTCTACTTTATCTTTGACCTGATGGGTTGCCAAAGCAAACTCAATGTTAAACCACCGCACACAAAGAAAATATATCACTTCCAATATGTATTCTCGTAATATATACAAAAATTCTTCTGGTTTTGTGAACTGTGATGTAAAGCATGTGATACGTTAAATAGGTGCAAACAAAGGACACAGAGTTTTCTGAAGGGCAGAAATAACGTTTTAGGCCTTAAACTTGTGATGGAAAACAAACAGAAAGACACATCCTCGAGGGCCAAAGGACTAAGAGAGGGATTCAAACATCCATCACAGGACACCCAAATTAAACGATGTCCCTTGTTTTTCACGCTTTGTGGATTTACGCTTTATGAAGTTATAATTGTCCGTCATGTGATGCAGGGGAGGAGGGTTTGGGGTTCAAAATACAATATTTGTAGTTCAGTGTATCATTATAATGGTTAAGCTGGTAACAGGAAGTGATGTTAAACCCAACAGAAACTCCACACTAATCCTGATTTCAGAGGTTGATACCGGCTCTCTGCTGAATCGCTTTCATTGTCTGCTTCAAGTAAACATTATAATGGTGGTGGTGGGAATTTAGTTATGTCTGGTTAACCTCTGTAAGATGACTGGATGAGTGTCAAAGGCTCTGATCATTACCTGATCTTATTCTACTGTGGGTGGGCTGTCTGCATCCTGGCTTTCAGAGTAATGCGTTGTAAAAATGCTTTTCAGAAGAATCAGAAAGTGCTTAACATCCAAGCATGCTTGTGCGTACAAGGAGTTTATTGACATAAGCTTCCTTGTTGTTATGTTAAAAACAAAATGCACGTGATTATAGGTAAACAATCATTTACAAATAGATTTAAAAATAAATGACATTTTAAGTTGTGCTATGTGATAAAGTGGAATAAAATAGAACGATATTTAGAGTTGTAAATAAATTAAAGGTTACTGCCGATATCTTTATTGCATGGTGTGGGGATATTTAACTGTTTATAGGGTGGAAACTTTTACAGTGTTCTTTAATTACCGCATTAAACTACTTATTTTCAGGTAATGTCTGATATAAAAACCAACATACATTATAAAATATAAGTATACAGTAATGTCCGAGAATGTAATCTTTAAGATATATTATGAAAACATTTTGTTTGTTAAAATAATGCACATTTTTTTTTGGTTTTACATTTATATACTATTTTACATTTACATGTGTTTTCATGTGTCATTTCATGTTGTCAGCATGTCCAATGGCTGTTTGATGACTTCTTCACCCTTGAGGTTTAATTAAGTAGAAGTTCAGTGTTTCCGCTTTAGTTTGCCTGAAATTGATCCACTGGTTTTAAAGGTCCACTGTTTACAATATAAGGAACCATCGGATACAAAGAATGCTTTCAATAAAATATTTGCTGGATTTAACCAAGTTTGTAGGGCTGTATGGCCCTGAGATGTGTATCACCCTAGGGGCTGCATGTGGGGGTAGGTGGTTGGGCATGCGGCCATGCTCGTGTGGTCCCTGCCCCCACATAAGAGCGCAGGAACACCCACATCCGCTCACCCCCTCCATCACACTATTTTAAGAACGGAGACTTAGGGGAGTTGAATTAGACCCAGACATTTATAATCACTTCCATCAGTGGCCTGTGTAGTGGACGGCCTACGTCTTTAAAACAAACCCTGATGCACAACAACTTCCAGAGAGCCAAGAGCTGAGTCAGTCTTCTTTCAGTTTGAGTCACTGTCATGGGTTGATGCTATTCAAGAGGTGTTGTTCATGCTTTATAAATGCTGGCATTGTTCTGTCTCTAGCCGATGAAGTCTTATTATTTTGTGCGAGCGACTGTCATGGAAAATTGATGTTGAGCTCAACAACAGGCCCGTGGATGTGGTTTCTGTGGACATCCATACTCTGTCATTGTTGTGGAAAGCCATGATCCCTCTTCCCAAATGTTGCATCTTGATGTGTCAATGCAGGTTATTGTACTAGTTTTCATTCAGTCTGAAAAAATGCATAGTTAGATTAAGTTTGACAACTGGGTATTTTTATGCCAGTTTACTTTTAACAGAACGAGCAATGTTTTCTTAAAACGGAGGGCTTGTCAATGTAAATCACAGTGTCATTCCTGTGATGTTTGTTTGGAAGGAAGGACAGGGTAAGAGGACCTCGAATCAGAGACTGTGTACACTTTCATGGTTGCTGTCTAGTGTAAAGGGAAGCCAGAGCCGTGTGTGATGTGGTTAGCCTCGTGCACATGGAGTCCATCCTTTGTTCGCTGACAGTTGAGATCAGAGCAGCATTAGCCGGAAACAGGCCTGTCCCGCTCGGCCCGCCACAAAGAGGCTTTGAATTCTGTGGTTATTCGCTGCGTGCCTGGCAAACAGCTTCATTATGAGTCTGGAGTCTTTAAAGCTAACAATACATACTAAGCACATATAGGACATGTTATTTAAAGCGTATCTGAAATCTATAGTCTTGTTGAAAATTGTCTGGTCAGTTTTTTTTGGCAATCTTGCATTTTTTAAGTAAGTAAGGCACTTATTATAGAGTTGGTTACTGTAATATAAAATATATAGGCCACAGTTTTTTGATAAAACATTGAAATATATACATTATTAAATTGAAATACAAATATGTTTAATTGTAGGTCAAATAAAAACATGAACAAGTGTAACATCACTGGTAATGTCTAGCATAACTCAGTATTGCAGAAACGCAATTGGATAATGTCTTTATTAGGTCATTTGTATAAGGCAATCTGTTGGTGCTTAAAAGTTGAGAAATGTAAAATTTCTGGTAAGAGCATACAACATAATTTTATTGTCCGAATCCCGCAAGCGTGTAATTGTAACGTCACAAAACCATATCTCATTTTAAATGAAGAAGATCGAAAGTAATACATCAACTTTGCAAGCGAAACTTGATTAGGATGTAAAAGATTATTAATAATAGCTACTTATGTTGTCTTTACATGTTGCGCATATCTCTGTATCAGCTTTCACAAAACAAACATGCGGCACAAACACAAGCACATGACAAACATGCCCAACACTTGGTGGCAAACTCTTTAAAAATGAAAGAAAACTTGCCGAATGTGAGTCACATTGTTAGGGTGTCATTGGGAAGTTGTAACGGTTACAATTGCTCCACTTTAAATGAAGGTTTACGTGCCGGTCTCGTACTTCCCCGGGGTCAGACGAAATCCTTGATGATATGTGGTTCACATTCAAAGACTGATAAACACAGATGCATTTATTGTAATGAAAATATATTATAGACAGCAACTCTTTTAGAAAATAGCTTGAGTGTTGACAATGACTACTGAACAAGTCCGGAGGTGTCGCAGCTCATGTACACATTATTTACAATGTCTAAAAAGCGTTTTTTTTTCTTCGGCTCTAGGCATTACTGGAAGTTTACAATAGAGGCATGTGTACCCATGACAAAGGACTTTACAAAGGCAGATGATACATTTTCAAATTCAATCAAAATGTATGTTGAATTTAGGACTGGATGATAACGGTTCAGGCTGCTCTTGTTTACTAAGAAGGTGTGGACGAAGAACAATTTAATGTGCAAATATTGTGGTGGGCAAAGATCCATAGTGATTAACAGTGACACAATGGTTTAGGCCACAGACAGGTTGCTCCACAGCCCTCCTTGAGGATAAAAGAGCCAAAAAACCCTTACGGTCTCTTACAGCATAAAGCTGCAGGTGTGGGGGTTGATGCTTAGTGTCAGTCAGGGTGAATACAGGTCATCATTTGACTGAAGGTTTGTGTTTTTAATAGCAGACACCTTGGCTGAAACCCAGCCTTGCCAGGAACATATTTTCCCAAGATTTGAGCCTGTTGACAGTTCGCATCACTCCTCACGAGAGATAAACTGTTCGCATGTCTGTTCAAAGCCAAAACATAATCCTGTGTTATCTTTGTCACCTTAAGAATTCAATGGCACACTTGCAAGATTTTGATGTAAGGACATATTTATTAAAATGACAGTTAATGCATTGGATGTCATAACTGATTTTTACATTAATAAATGAACCCTAGTCAACTATACTTCCAATCCATATGTTTGAAATGGTAATTGATCTGTGATAGATCTTTTTGTATACTAAATATTCAAAATTAATTATATAATTTGATATTAATGTGTGATGTCAGATGTGCTTATACATTTAAACTAACCTTACTATAAACAAAATGTATTTAAATGAATTTATTCTAAATAAAATTATACTATAATTACATTACATAACACGCTGTAGTTTTAATATAGTTATAATACGCTCTAGTTTTAATATAAAAACTATCATTACAGGTTTAAAAGTCATGTGGACATTTATGTTTCTTTTCATGTTTGAAACAAAAATGTTGGTTACAACATTTAGCAAAATATCTTCTTTTTTTCTGCATTAGAATGAAAATATGAGGGTGAGTGAATGATGACAGAATTGAAATTCTGAATTGAGAACTGCTTTTTTTAGTTGAGGATTATATATTTCAGGGCCCATATTGACATTGAGTTGCTCCTAGTGACAAAGTTCTAAGAAAATTCTAGAAATGTGGGCATTTCCCCTCATATTTAAAGAAAGATCTTAGTAAAGAAAAAAGTAATTCAAAAAGCATCTTAATCCTTAAAAGAGCTCTTGAAGCCCAAATTGTTAGGAGCGGAAAAGAGTACTTTTAAGAGGCTTTGGAGTTTCTTTAGCAGAGGACACGCCGGCTGAAAGACAAAGAGGGAGAAGAAATGGGTTGTTAACAACGTTATCAACATTATTAACTTAGTAAATAGACTGTAATATAGTAAATTATAATAATTTATTACTATCTATTATACAATCTAATTTTTAATCCCATCTTTTTTTGAATTCTTCTCAAAGTTCAGCTTCATTTTCCACTCCAAACACTCTAATGCAATGCATGCCATTAAGATCCAAGAGATCATATTTACCATTAAGGTATAAAAGGTTTTCACAATATTGTGGAGCACAGACTAGCCAGATCACATTAGCTGTTGATCACATTATAATGTTGTTATATCTAAAAACAGTTGACAGTTGTATATTTAGTTTCTTGGCTCTGGGTTACACTGTAATGAACCTGTTACTGAGACAGATCAACACGCCAGAGCCTGTACCCGAGCTCCTCGCTTTAACAGTAGTCATGTTATGACTGGCTGTAGATTCTGAGTTTACATTGAGTTTAAACTTCAGACACTATCTCTTTCAGTCAAGTTCACTTATTTATCAAACACTTCAGCACCTCTCTCCGGGGACAACGCTGTTGAACATTTCTTCCGGTGTCTCAATGACCTCTGAGTGTCCCATCTGAAGACACAGAGCTGATGGGACAGGCGGTACAGAAGTCCTAAACCACAGCCTAAGTCTATCTTAAATCTAAAATCTTTTGATTTTGGTAATCGCTTTAATTAAAGTCACACTTTGTTTCTTGTTCCATCGGAGGTGTTTGTGGTCTCTTGGTTTGGGGAAATACTAAAATAGCCCTTGATTTTATGTTATTCTCTTATTTCATTTGACTCATCCAGGCAAAACTCCCATTTAAGCCACAGCTGGCGCAGGAATGTCCCTTACTCTCGCCCAACTATTTCTGCACTTACTCCCTTCTCTTTCTCTCTTCCTTATTCACTCCATCTCTGTCTCACTGCTCTCCAGAATCCGTATTTTGCTCAGATCATCAAATCTTTCTTCCCAGCATCTATTTTTCATCCAAACTCCCACAATCCTCCCATCTCTGTGTTCTTTTTTCTTCCCTTTTGTCTTAAAAATCATCTTGTGGGGGTGAAAAAGGGGAAGTTTTATCAAGAGTAGGAATCGGCTGGTGCCAAAGCCCACAGTCTTATTCCACAGCGCACAAAGAGTTGCTGTGGAGATTGGATTACAGCATCACATACAGCTAAAATTAAGTTTGCTCTCCTGCTTTTATTTTCCTTCTGAGGGCCTCTCCTCCTTCGGACTGTCTGTCCGTATTTCTGGCCTTGGCTTTGTTTTTACACTCCCACAGAAATCCAGATTTGCTTGTAGGTATTTTTTGTTCTTGCCATTACTGGTCAAGTGACATGTGTGGCAATAGTCTGATCCGTTTGTATGAAGAATTACAAAGAAAGATTTCTAAAGACATCTAAACCTTACTTGATTGGAAAATAAAAGTATTTCACCACGTGAATATTACATGTAATGTTTTGTGTATCAGTGACTTAAAGCAGAGACCGCTACCAATATTGATCCATACATTGCATTACATTATGTTATACATAATACCAGCTACTTTTTCTGCATTAGATTATGTTTTCTGAACATCAATCCATTGAAGATTTTATGGGAGGCACGAGTTAAGAAAAAAATACATTTACACTACAAGACAATCTATTAAGCGGATTTGCTATCCACTGCTATCCTAATTTTCCTTTTGTTATTTAATTATTTTCCTCCGAGAAAACTGTTGGATTACTGAGAAATGCAATAATGCCTTCATTCAGTTTTATTTAACTTGTCATTCGTGCATTTGCGACAATCACACTAGGGTTAGTGGTGGAGTTAGTGAGTAGGGCTACAGTATTGCTTTATTAGTAATAGTACTTTTGAACAACATGCAATTTCATGAAATAACCACCTAGTATAATAGTAACGCATTCATTTGAGAGGTTAGTCTATCCAGATGTTAATATAAATTTATATCAGTACCCTAGCAGCAACCTAATACATACCCTAATGTCACTGGGGCAAAAACAGATCATTGTTGAAGTTAAAGAATTCATATACATTTGCCACATTTTCAATGAATTATTTATAAATACATTGTTTTGTTTAATATTAGGCAGGGTAAACCCTTGGTAGATGGATACTTCATCGCAGGGCCCTCGTACACACACAGGTAAGTACATTCATTCATCCAGACTCATTGTTTTGGATATCTATCTTTTTCTGCAACATTATATCATTTTCTTCTTTAGATTTAAAACACTTACAAACACACACTTGTACCAACTGTAATTGAGCATGTAAGATTTTCACCCTTTTCATCTGAGATCACATAGACAAGTATAATCATGCACAATGATTCTTAAGAACAACTAGATTTACAAGTTAACAAGGTGCGTGGCATCAAATCTTAAAATAAGTGGCATAACATGGTATTAAAGGTAATTATGCAAAATAATTATGTGAAAATAATAATGAAAACTAATTCTGACTGCAGAATTGTAATATTATTCATATTTATATTGTCATTTAAACAATAAATCCTGTGCAAAAATTTGATTTTTTAATCACATTTCAGTGTATTATTGTTGTATCCTTTAATACCGTATTTACCCTAAGCTTTATATAAAAACGGAATTGTGGTACATTGTTGTACCCTTTAGTGTTTCTGATCTTCCCAGAATAAAAACAATGAACATACGTTTTCAATTAAATATCTGCTGTTTTGGCCTAAATCAAACCTAATAGGTAACATGTCTGCATTTCATCATTGAAGAACGGCATAATGGAGGGACGGGCTTAGATTTATCTAAGTTCAGTATTGAGCAGCGAGTTGAAAAACTTTATGTAATCCAGGAACGATGCCCAGCTACTGTCCACACGGCACACATTTAGTTTCAGAGCAGCGGTCCAAAACTATATGAACCCAAGAGACTGATATCCCATAAGCCCAAGAGGTAATAAACTGCACCCAAATCTGCGACCCATCTGCTTGGATTGATTTACAGCATGGAACAGTATTACTGCCATTTTTCCTTGGAAGTACAACTGGAACAAAGAAAGCTTTGTTTGGTTCAGTGAAATGGGACAGTGTGCAGGTTTTCTGTAGCCTATTGGACTCTTTTTAAAGGTGAACCTCAATGTTTTACATGCATTTGGAGGGCTGCTCCTAGTTTGACGGAGTACACACAGTCCTGGCGTTAACTAAGGCTTTGGCATTTCTTTTCACCGTCTGCTGCCTGAAATTGAAATATACGCTTTGGCTTTGACAGTATTAACCGAGTGTGACTATAAACACCATATGCATTCCTTTCCTGTTATTCTCTGTTCTCACTCTTTCACACTTTCTTTACCTCTGAACTCTAACTATAGTCCAATCGCTGGCAAATATACACCAAGGTTGAACTGTTGGTTTTAAATATTGCAAATCATTTGATACATTACGGGATGACAGTGCTGCTGTTCAAATAGTGTTCTGCCAAATACTAAGTTAAAGCAACCGTTCACGAAATATAAATGTATAAATTTATCGCCGTCATTTAGTTCAAAATGTTGAAACATTATGAATGTTATTCTTGATCAAAACCACTCAAAATGTTTTCAAGACTGTGATGAAAACCACGTTTTTAATGTGCTGTTTTTAATATGCCCAGACAAACCATGTTCATTTAAACAAAATCGTGTATGCAATGATAAGAATTTTCTACCTAACATTAATACATGTTATGAGTTTGATACTGCCCTGTTTAATACAGTCAAAAACTAATCAAATTTTGGCTAATGATTTGTGGCTTATTTGCATACCCATGAATCTGCTTATACTTGCATTTAACCCATTTTAAGGTTGAGCATAAAGTTAATATAAGTAATGTGTTAATTTCATTGTTAAGCGATACAATTATTTAACTACCACAGGGGTACTTAAAGATTTCTCAGTCATGTTGATGGGGACAGTTATGAAAGTTAAAATAACTCAAAACATTTAAATATTGCTTGTTATTCTCTGGCAGGTGCCATCCAAAAGTATAATGAGATGCAAAATGAACATTGTAAACCAAAGCCCAAGTTTATCTCTGTAAACAGGTTCCTCGCTGGAGTTCAGTTGGCCTGAATAAACTAAGCTTTTAGTTTGATGTGCACTTGGCAATTTGGAGCTATTCGCTCCAGCTGCACTGGGTCATATTATGCAGAAAACATTCAAGAAAATTCATCATAAGTTCCTATTTTATGGCAGGCTTGGATCACAGTCCACCACCGTGTTTGGAGGAACACTAGAGTGCTTTAAAGTAACAGATCTAAAAAAGTTAAACTGGACTTAACGTGTTCTCTGTGGTTCTTTCAATAAATATGCATAGTGATTTCAAGCATAACAAAGTAGAGTTATTAATAAATAAAACATTAGCCATTATACCTCAAGAATAATACATATTCCTTAGGCCTATTCATTTAAAAACAATTGCCACACACCCCCTGCACATCTATTTCGCTGAGTTGGTGTGCATGTGTGTGTGTGTATGCACACTTTTGGAGGTTAAAGCTCGCTGGGATGCTGGAGCTAAAGTGAACCAGATGTAGTGAATGGAACATGCTGCATATTTGCGAGCTGAGGTAAGTCTTTGGTTTATGGCAGAACGATATATATCCACGCTTCCACTTGCTCGCATATGCAAAGCTGCGTTCGTGCAATCGTGTGTCACAGAACAGCCCAAGAGCAAAACATCACTGTTTAACAGTAGTCAAGATGAGCATCTGGCAACCCTTATTCAACTCTAGTGCTGAGACCAGAATCAAACATTTCCATATGCAATTTGCACAAATTTCTACATATGGGGAAAATACACTTCTGTTAAACAAATGGAATGCACAAGAACTTTATAACATTACCTAAACAAATGGCACTAAGTCAACCAAACAAAGTTACGCTGAACTAAACCGAGTTGTGCTATAAAAGTTAATTTCTTTGAATTTGTACGTTGTGAAATATAAAAAAAGTTTATTTTATGAAAAAGCCATAGCGAAGCTGCTCCCCTCCATTTTTCAAATGTGAAAAATTAAGTCGTACGGTACATAAAATACAATAATGTGGTCAAATGGTCATGCATATATTTTCCAAGCACTTTACATTTTTTTACATGTTACTTCAAATTATCACCTGTCAAAAACTGTTTACATTTACTATAATTTTTGCAATAGGGTTGGTGCATGGCCTGCAGACACAACCTTACAATTCATCCATTTTGTAAAGTGACCCAGTTGCCCCTTATAACAATGTTGCCAGGTTTTAGACTCCCCATATTCAAGCAGAATACTTTATGAGTTTAAATCCAGCTCTTCCTTCTTCGACGCCCATTTCTATCCTTATGAACAGCCTCTGTCATTTACCTCTCTGCCAGCCCTCAGTCACAAGATATAAATAACGTCTTTTTAAATTATATGTTTTACCTTGACTTATACTCACTGAAATGGCCTCGAGAGACAGTAATTGGGTAATTGAGATGAAGTGCTTGCTAACGGAACATTTTGGCAGATCTTATAAGGTTTTGATATCTGCTGGCCTACGAGAATGATTGAAGCCATTGAAGCCCAAATGAATAGTCACCAATCTAGAATTACCCCTTCTATTTTCTCTTCATCTATTTCTTTTTTCCAACATTTTCTTTCCTAAACCCTTTTGCAGACGTGCACCAGTTGGCGGGACTGCGTTGTATCAGCTTCTCCAATTCTGAACCCCAAATTTTCCGAGACTTGTGAGCGAGTTTGTTTTGGCTTTTCAGGAGAAAAATTGTCTCCATACTCTTGGGCCTTCTTGCCTGATGCTGCTGGGTCAAAGATGGAACAACTGGTGTGAAGAATCCTGCTCATCAAACCGTATAAGTTGGGTGGAAGGGTAAACAAAGAAACAAAGTAATCCTCAAGGTTCATCGGGCGAGAAAAGCCAACAGCAGCGTTACATTTGGGCCATGTCATCAAGAGTGCAAGGCTTCATTCAGCGCTTTCAAAACAAACATACAAAGCTCCCGTCAGCGAGAGACCTTAGGAGAGCAAGATGTTGATACTTGTCGTTTCCCCATGAGGACGTATTAACACCGTGAACACAGACGCATTCCAGTTTTGTCACACTACAAAGAAATTTCAACCCGCGGACTCTTACCCCATGCAAATCATGGGGCAGTCGATTTGCATACCCTAACGTTTCCAGAGACAGTGAGTGAATTAGGAAGCGTTTGGGAAGACAGATAACATGCATTTTCATGCCCACTCCACAGTTTACAAAGTATGATTTAGATGTGAAGTTGATGAATGACCAGTTCAAAAGTCAACTTTAACTGAACCAATGAATGTGAAAGGCTTTTCTTGAACTAAGCCTTGGCAAAGCCCGACCTGAACTTTGGTTCAGTGGTAAGAGGTATGAATAGTTCTTTTGATTGCAGATTCCGTTGCAAGATACTTCCAAGTATTCATTCCGTCAGCTACATGCAATGTCTGTGTCCTTAACAAACCTATAAGAACCCTGAGAGATGACAAGTTTAATAAACTAATGAAAGGAAGCCTACTGTTATTCTTGTCTACCTGGATGTCGATTCAGCTGACAAAACATAAGCTTTAGCGGAACATTAACAGGAACTGTTGGTTAGGGGTAAGTGACATGAATGGGGCTTTCAGTTACCCGTCCCATCCCACGTAAACCCAACCACATCCCTAATGTTCCATCTCCAACAAGCAGAGTCTGTTTGGGTGGAAATTATAAATAAAAAACACTTGTAAGAGGCCAACAGCACCAACTTAGGATTCAATGTAAATATCATGTCGCTGCTGAAATTGTTCATTTAACATAAATTTGAAGTGGTCAAAGAACTGAACTAACTGGGTATAAGGGTTATTCACAGATGCAGGTTGGGAATTTGACATTTGTTGAATTTCTCTGGAAACTAGTCGCTCGCTCTCATCTGGTAACAGAACCGAATTGTCAGAACAGCTGGCCATGTCTGAATAACTGTAGGATGTTGACTCATGCCAGTAAAACTCTAAGGCTGCATTTACGGTGCAAGGCATAATGTACATATTTTTTGAAACATATCCAATTTTCTGTCCCACCTGTTTACATTTACTTCAGACATAACTAACTTACACTAATACCTCGCCAGACAGCAAGGCATTGTTCAGGACGAATTGATCTGCGCTGTGCTATCAGTGGAACATGCAGGAAAATGGATTTGTTCAGCATTATCCAGCAGGTTCTCACAGATATCAGTATGTGACGCATTGCGTCTCATTATATGCTGGCTAGGACTGCGTTTAATGTCAAAGAAGAATCATTCTTGAGTATACAGAAGTGGATAAAAATAATAATTTGGGAAAACAGAAAGGTTCTGCAGATGTTAAAGCTTCTTTGTTGAGCCATGCAGTGCAATGTGCCCACAAATGGTCCTTCTGTGGCATCATGTAGTGATTGTTAACCCAATGTTTGGGCTTGTCCCTTTTAGACCAAACTCCTAAACATCACTACATATTGCCGTAGAAGAACATACAAAGGTTTAAAATATCTGAAACAACCCAGCATACGCAACTTTGGGTTTGACGCTTTTTGACCCAATACTGCCTTTTTAATTATCCAGCATTTTTTTGGAGTGCACTTACATTTTTCTTCAGTGTTGGTCGAATTTTGTGTTGCTATTATTGTTAACATTTCCAGTGGTTGTTGTATGTTTGTGTGGTTATGTAGCATTTTAAATATGTTTAAAGACAATGTATTATTATTAATGCATTATTTTAAACCATAACTGAAGTGCCAAATACCAAGACGTTTTTCAAACTGCGTTGGTTTATGATGCCATAAAAGTGTAATAGAAAATATTGTGACTTTGTGGATCATTTCGAGCCATATGGATAGAATGGTTCATAGACTTAGGCTGAAACAATCACAGATTTTTAGTTTTAGCAATGTCTGGAACTGCTGTGCGTAAAAGCGTGGAGGTGGAGCTAACATGTATATTCATAATCTGCTTATATATAATGAAGCAGGGGTACAAATACTTTGAAATATATCAATTGGGTGGTCTAAGATTGTTTATAGATTAATTGACCATTAGTCCCCACTTTATACATAAATGACAAACTGCATATAATAATTTAGCAAAGTCAACTCTTGACAATATCTAATAATAATCATGTATGTAATTATTTTTTAAATAGGACAGGTAAGTATTGAAGCCTCCCAACACATATCTCAGAACTGCTTGCATTGAGAACCAATGGTTTGTTGGTTTAAATGTGGCTAAAGACATAACAATTGCCTTGTCTTTTGAATCCCTTTGTCGGTGTAAGTGGGTCACCTGGAACATTGGTCGGGGATCAGGCGGGGTTTAGATCCACAGCACCCATTGACTTTAAAGTACAGGGTGTCAAGTCGCATTAGAGGAGATGAGAGAGAGTGGATGCATAAAATGACAGCAGTGAACAGAGGAGCTCAGGAGGACAGAGCTGTTGTCTTAGCTGCTAAACCAGTCATGCAGCACTGAGACAACATCTTACATGCAGCACAGACTTACAGTACGGTAGAGAAAGGAAAAGATGGAAAGTGGGAACGTGGTCTGGCTGCAGGTAGAGAGGATGGACTGGGTCAGAAGTCGACTCGCAGGAAACAAAACATCCTGCCAGCTACTCTAAAAATCACGTCTGTTCTTCAGCACTGCAGGAATTGTAGGATTGGTTATTTTACCCATCTTGCTTTGTCATTTGTGATGTTTTGGGCCTTTTTGTGAATTAAGATTTTGTAAAGCTTTCTTTAGGACCCAGATCTATGTCTGTGACCCAAAACGGATTCGTTTGTACAAAAGCACACAATGTAAAAATCAAACTTAAATATGTATGTTTGTTTATAAAGTTAATAAATAAAATAAGAAAATCGCTTGTTGTGCAGTCTGTATTGTAACTGATTTATCTTTTTGAAACGACTAAAAAACAGTTGCGATAAACTCCTTGTGTATTTGTGTAAACATGAAAAAGCTGAAGAAAAGATAATACAAAGATACAATGGCTGATACTGGATATAAATATGGTCACGTTTTTGGATAAAATGTAGGTACAAAACACGTTCTTCAGAAATGTTTTTCTGCTTAGGGTTACTGCGGAAACATGGCGGTGAATTCCATGGAAGAAAACCTCCGTTGTATGATAAAAATACACAGACCAGTTTATTATGTATGGTCTTCATACACATCTGAAGACATAGGTTTACTAATTATATTGCACTTTGCCGGTATCCAAATTTGTACATATTGAATGATTGAAAGAAAAGAAAATGATTTGCCACATAAGTTACAAACTTATGCTTATTAAAAAAATTGCTTCATAATTGTATATAAATGTTTACATTACTATCAGCAAGATTTAATTCTCAAGCAACAGATGTACAGTATTGGCCTTACAATACCGTTATGTGGATCAAACAGTGTTATTTAATTTATTATCATCACTAAGTACCATCTTATCAGAACAGACCCGTTACCATTGATCTAAAACATCTGATATGTAATATCATGCTTTTTAAAGTGAACACAATGAAGGACAGGTGTTGTTTTACTATTTCTCAGCCTGTCTTTGTACATCCATGAGAGAGAATTGTCTCTTCAGACGGCTGAATTATCAGCAGGTGTGACCTTTGATCCCTGTCTATCTCACCTCTGTCATCACACCGTACGGGTATACTTCATTCAGACACAAGCATGAACGCTACAACTCTTCTTTGTCTCCTTCACCTGCTGGTGGACAGACAGGCCGTGTTTCTCCTAAAAAACAGACCAGTCCTTGTCTCTGCATGTCCAACGATCGACATCAGTAGATCTGTATGCGGTGAAAGACGGTCGAGACGGAGACACTGGTGATGAACGATCCACCGAAATTTGATAACAGGCGTCTCCTAGTTGAAACCAGGGATGTTTTTCAACCTGCTCGCTTGCTTTGACGTTCCACTGACCGCCTCTTCATCCACAGGCATGCAGCCATGCGTCTCCATACACACACACTTTCACTCACAAACATTCATCAGACCAGGCCATTGGGTGTCCAGATGTTTCCTTAACGGATGAAAGTTAGTAAAGCTCCCTCGACGGGCCGCTAGGGTCAGCCTGGACCCGCACCAGAAACCATCCACGCTTCCAAAGTGTTTTCCGGCCACTCCACGCCACGCTTTGCCAATATTTGTGATTTACTCCCTCAGGATGTTGTGAGGGACTCTGAGAGGATGTGTGAGCTCACATGCCTGTCATTAGGTGTGCTCTTCTCTGATAAGAGCCTGGGTGGAGAATAATAAATCTGATAACAACGCAATTTCAGATGTGATGGATGGTAATGAACAAAAGATGTGGATGTCAAAAGTTTATGTGGATTGGAGGGATGATTTATTTTGGCTCAAAAGCGAAACACTACATCGATGCTAAAGAGGACTGTTTTCTACACATTATTAATAGTTACCGTTTGCCTTAAAGTTCAAACAAAGATACGTATATATACCTCACCTTCTTATAATTAAAAAATGCATGACTTTTTCTTTTTACAGAACTCAAAATTCTAAACAAATTCAACCGGTACCATTGTTCGGTTACCGACATTCTTCAAAATATCTTATTGTGTGTTCTGCAGAAAAAAAGAAGGTTTGTCAATTTAGTGATCATCACACTTGCGATGTTTTATATTTCTTACATGTCTTACGACCTATAAAACAAGTTTTAGATTGATTATATGCAACAGTAGAAATAAAACGAATTTGAGTGCTTTTATATATTTATCTCCATTGGTAATGTTTAGGAAAGTTGATATCAAGCTGGAAATGTGTTGTTTCACTTCTAACATTTGTAAAGTATTTTTATTCCCACTTAAAGTAGATAAGACGAGGTAAGCGAGTCTGATTAGTTTATTGTAACACGATGACATGTTTGACAAAATAAATCATAGCGGTTTGAAACACTTCAAGATGCCTCTGTCTGCATGTGTGATTTCATTTTTTTATCCAATTTTTTTGCCTTTGTCTCCTCAATTCTCCTCATGAGAATAGAAATAATAAACTATGTGGAAAGTTTTCCACCTGAGAGTCAGAGAACATGAAAAATGTCAAAATTAGCTCAATGTGAACAAAGAGTCCATTATTGGCTTTGTTTGGGTTTACATAAGCGGGGCTTGCAGGACAGGAGAGAGACAAGAGCGCAGAAAATTGGGAATGAGGTGAAAGCGAAGTGATGAGTTCTTCTGAATTATAGGCTTTGTTTGGAGACATATCCTGGGATTCTGATTACATACGCTTGAGGTGATAGAAGAAAGAACCTCTTAGTGATGACCATGTGATGTTTTACATGCTTCTACAAGTGTGTAACTTGGCAAGGCACACACACTATTAAGGAAAAGTTTACCACAATAAAAAAATACTCCTATTTTACTCACCTTTTTCCCTTTATTTCATTTTTATTAAGATGTCAAATATGATTATCTTAAAACCACAAAAAAACCCTATTATCTATTTAAAGATATGACTTATTTAGAGGCAATAAAAACCTTTTACTGACAGTTTGAACAATTTAGAAAATTCTTTCATGAAATGTGTTAAACAACCTCATTACTGTATCTAGTTGACACAATAACTACAAAAGCGTGTTCTGCTACAAAATAAGTAATGTGAAAAACTTCATTACAGAATATTTAATAAGAGCTTGATAAGGTAAATATAAAGTAATCTCTTGACTTTAAAGTCATTTGAAAAATACTGGCAGATACGATTCATCAAATAATATCAAACATAATGTAAGAATTTTTTAATTTTACAGAGGATGACAATATCAGCCATTGACGATTCTTATCCCACCATTTCTTAATTGGTATTATACATGAACATTCTGCAACGTTATTTTAAACAAAAGGTAGAACATTTTTGTGAAAGGTTCAGAGAACAATAATGGTTTGTTTTTATGATTGTTTGTGTGTTGCTGAATAATATGTTGAATCATTTAAATCTTCACTGCTTTTATCATGGCCCTATCTTTATTAAAAAAAAGGCTCCAACGTTAGTTGAAGACATAGACTAAGTTCACCGCCAGCCTTAATGCTCAATTCAGATTTTTTGCTCAAATATGATTTCTGGTTTGGCTGTTCACATTACATTAGAAAATGTGGCCCATGAGATTTGCAGTGTGAACTGATAACAGTCCTGAACTACATCGCATGCGCACAATGACCATAACAAGACGTCACACCCAGTTCGCTGGAGCAAGGAGTGAACGTGAAATTTTGTGTTTACGAATTAGAGGCTTTTTAAAATGATGTGAAGCCAAAAATCACGTGCAATGAGGATGAAGATCAGGGAAATATAAGTGAAACTTTTCAAATGAGTTTCTGTGATGCACCGGCTGCAGTGTCTGTGCAGAGGTGTGTGTGTACGGATTATGAATCTGGAGTGGTGGGATTGTGATGTTTTTGCAAGCTAACATGAATGACAAAAAAGTCACATGAATTCAAGACTGAGGCCGCTTTGTGAAACATCAGACCTGTATCTGATTTAGGACCACATATTGAAGTGGCTTGGATCAGATTTAAAAAGCTCGGATTCCATGTGGTCTGTCCTGTTCACACTGTCGTGCAATAGACCGATCTGGGTCACATACGAGCCAAAAAATCTGATTTGAATGGCAGTGTGAACGTAGTCATGAATGCACCAATGTAATTAACTAACACAAACACATATTTTTTATTTTGTTATAAAAAAACACAAATATCATTTAATATTCTCATCAGGGAACAGGGTGAGGATGATGTGCAAACAGTTGGTTTGGTCATTTTACACAGGCCTTATAATAATAATGGAAACATAAACAGCTGAACGACTGCAAAGTAGAGTGCATTTGTTGCTTAACTTAATAACTGTTTTTAGTTAGTGACTTAACTCGTTTGAAACAACTTAAGAAAACAACTTGAACCCTCCTTCAGCACACGTCTGTTTTTATGCCACCTGTCAGCTGTCTCTGTCTTTCTTCTTCACAGTTCACCTGCACTTACTCATGTCTGGTCTTGTATTGATGTCTCCAGTGATAAATGTGATCCAACAGGTGTTTGCACGGGCAAACCTCTCCACACGCTGCAATAGAAATGAACCTCTTTCGGCATTGTGCTATCACTCTATTCACCATCATGCCCGTTTCTAAAGATTTGCTGAAAGGAAAGCGCTCCTCATTTATTTAAGGGTACCGTGTAGTGCTGCTATGATCTTGTGTCTGATTATCTTGTGAGGTTGGGAAGGGTTTTTTGCTTTTGGCTGTGTGTGTGACTCGATGCATGACGGCGTGTGCCTGCAGGCGTGTGTGTGCGTGTCTGTCTGATGATGTGTGTGTGTAAGGAGTGTGGCTTCGTGTGCACAGGGCGGAGCAAAGGCCTGGGGCACTGCTGCGTGAACTAGTTGAGCAACTTTTCATTCGATTCTAACGCTGTGACAATCCTCAAAGCACTGAATCAGAGTGCTTTGTCAGCACAATAAGTTCATTGAACTTGTTTAACATGCAAACACCATTTGATCAGTTTTATTCTTCATCTTTAGATATGATGTTATGATGCCTTAACTCGAAAATTAGATGTGATGGATTTACTTATATGTCGTACTGTTCTACCATACACTATTTAGCTGTATTTACAAAAGAAAATCAGGTAAAGTTGACGAAACTCTTTTGAGTAAATAGAACAAATTCAAATTGTATCAGTAATTTTAAGTTGATTAAACTCAATATTCATTCTTCTCAACGGTATATTACATAAATTTAATGTAGATTGTAGGCGAAAGCTCTATATTTTTGGTACAAATAATGTAGTATGTCCTATGAACATGGATAAGTCATTTTTTTAGTGTTTTAGTGTTAAGAGTCTTCAATTTCAGTCACTTCTGCTTTACTACGTCTCATATACATGTTGATGTTGTTATTAAAGCATTATCATTTTTAACTTTTCTTTGAACACTGTAACTTAAAATGGTTTATGTCTGGCACACATCCCTTCTGTGACAAACCCCTCCGGCACAGGCTCCACAGGTTATGCATTTGTCACTTTGATATTTAATAATCTAGGCCTTGGCATGTCAAACTTGTTCTTCAGTGGCAATGCAGACACCAAATGAAGTATTTTGCAAAGGCTTGGCAGTGATTGGCTCACAAGTGTTTGTTCACTCAGTTTTCATCAGAAAGACGATCCCTTGTGCCGTCGCCAGCTCATGAAATGATACGAAAATGTGGTCACATTCTATGTAAGGCTGACCAAGTTTACCCCTCTACAGAGTTCTGAAAAACCAAAATCTCCATGGAATGCCTTTTTTCAAGTGACTGACGATCGATTTTGTCAAAATCTCAGTGTTTTTATAAGATGTCCCCTGTACTTTCTATACTCTTGGGATTTTTCTGATTATGTTAAACATGAAGTGATAAAAAAGAGGCTTATAGTATTGTTATTTTTTTCATTTTGCGGTGTAAAAAGCTGTGATAATCCTATTGAAATGACACGTCTGTTTATGGTAGAATTCAACAGTGTTGTGCAACAGTCAACTGAAACCAGAAAGGAAAAAAGTAATAAAACAATAGCAGATTTTTGACTGAAACAGCAATTTGAGAGTGTAATGTGGATCAGAGGATTTATTTTGTGTAACTCACACCAGCAGGTACCAATAACAAGAGATTAGTCAACATTTGTCATAATCCGATTGTGTTCGTACACTTTTTCGTAATGTTTTTGTACTTGCTTCATTCACAACAGATGAATTATGATTGCGTGCATGATTTTTTTTGGCATTTTGGCAAATGAATAACATGCACGAACCAATAGTTGTGTAATAATCAGGTTGTGTAACAATTATTATGATTTTGGGAAGCAACCACAAACGTCTTTTAACTTGAGAACCATAGAAAGTTTTCAAATGATATGTAAGAATATTAAAAGATATTTAACTTAAATATATATAATCCTCAAAAATATACCATCCTGAATTGTGATGTCCGAAAAACCAAGCTTACATTAAAATAAAATTTGAGAAACAACTGGAGTCAAATTCCCATTAACAAATAGGCAAATAGACTATAGGATTTCAAAGCATTTTATTTTGAAAGCAGAAAGTTGAAGTGAATCATTGAACTTGTTTTTAGTTGACATTGAGTAATACCCTTTGCTTCTGTCTTTCTGCTGCAAATATGTCATTTCACATCAGGAAACTAAGATCTGGTTCATTGCATAGATCCTTGATGTCAGTGATGAGTAAACATTCGCTCATCTGACCCGCTCACCATCAGCTCGCTGCCAGGTGTTTCCTCAGAGCGCCTTTCAAACCAGTCAGGTGTTCAACCACCTGCATAACAGTAGCACACTGTTGCTTTACATTTTCTACAGAAAATGACAGATAAAACATAAAAATCATTGCTCGTAAATTCTAATGGATCTGTCACGAGAACTACGTCTTTCATTTGATTCTTTAGTGGAAAAATGTAACTACTAACATGTTGCAATGGTTGTTTACATCCAAATGAACCGAGCCTCTCATGTTTCATACTGTCAAATGAATAGTTGTCATTTTCCACCGAAAAAAAAAAACATTAAAGATTTCCAAGGAAATACAAAGACTTAGAACACTCTGTCATTCTCTGTCATTTGTTTACAGTGACTCAGAATGAACCATGTGTACAATGAAATCACTGTTCTACAAAACCTGTGTGTGTGTGTGTGTGTGTGTGTGTGTGTGTGTGTGTGTGTGTGTGTGTGTGTGTGTGTGTGTGTGTGTGTGTGTGTGTGTGTGTGTGTGTGTGTGTGTGTGTGTGTGTGTGTGTGTGTGTGTGTGTGTGTGTGTGTGTGCGCATGCGTGTGTGTTTATCTGTTATCTGCGCTTCAGGTGGGCAGGACGCAGTTCCAGAAAGCAAGAATTATGCCCTTTTTATACAGGGGTTATAGTTTTAAAAATATGGGTGCTCTGCCATGCTATAGAAGAACCTTTGGTTTTGAGTTCTAGATCTGACCAATCTTTCTGTACCACAAAACAGGTTCCTTGTGGGGGGAAAGGGTTCTTCAGATTGAGATGGTTCTTTAAAGATCCTTTGACTGTTGATTCTTTGTGGAACCAAATATGGTTCATCTATGACATCATAGAAGAAGAAGGTCCACAATGTATTTGGCCACGTGTGGACCCCAAAAAAAGGTTGTGTTAGATTTTGATAAACATTTATATTTCGCTTTTTTTAAATCTTCTTAAAGAACTACTCATGAAAGATTGACTTCGTCATGTACATCCTACTTATTCTGTGGTGACAGATCCAAGCATCCATTAAAAACATCTGTTTTGGTGGTTTTTACACACGTTTGTTCATTCTTCATTCAAGTCCTTAAAAAGGGCAAGTCAATAAAAATATAAAATTGATTATTAAAACACATGCGTCATCTATTAAAGAAACCCTTATTTGATTATAACATTTTATTCGTCATATTGTTTGAGTCCTCAACTATATATTTAAATACGATGAAATCTACAATGAACACATTAATAGTTTCTAGACGCCATTTATTCACAAGAAGTTTATTCATCTGTACTTCCTTTTAAAGAAAGGACACCTGCTTTAAATTTTCGAATAATCCGAGTAACACAAAACATTTTTCCAAATTAATGTTCTGAAGAATTGAAACAAAATTCTACAAATACCATTTAAATGACTGTAAAAGTAGAAAAGTCTCTTTCTCATCATAGATTGAAATCAGCGCAGTTGGAAATAAAACCACCTAATATGCCTAAACCACATAAAGAAAGTACTCTGAACAAGATTTTTATTGAAGTAACAAAGAAAAACAAAGTTACTGCATATTAAAGAAAAATACTACAAGCATTTTTCTTAATTTACTTGATGACACAAGTTAATGAAATATTATTAATTTGCCATTTAAAACAGAACTTTATGATTATATTGTCTGCAGTAGAAGAAACGGCTGTGTAAATGAGACAAAAAAACATTGTTATATACAAGAGAATTCTGATAGGTTGTCAGACAAGGACTAGGCTAGGGCCAGAGCATCCGGCCTGGACAGGGGCTAGGTCTCGAATCTTTATTACGTTTTTATCAAAACATGTTTTTTTGCATGAGCTTTTTAGTTCAACTTAAATTGTCAAGAGATACATTGTTACGGTTAAAAAAACTTCCTATAAAAAACGGTTGTCATTTTAATGTTGAGGCAGTGTTTGTGTTATCAGAAGCTGCTGAATATAACTAATAAAGGAACTTGTGATCTAACTTAGTTGCTTTTAAAATCAAACAATCTGTAAAGCAACTAAGTAGCTTTTTATCAGTAATCAGGTCATTTTTTAGAGCAACTGTGGCTACACAGCTCCGCACCAACACTTTTTATGCTCTGCCCACTTCACAGTTTCAGCATATCTAAACGGATTCTTCCACAATCGCATTCTGATCTCTCTTCCTACTCAAGGGTTCAAAAGCCGGCCAAGATGCGTTTGCTTCTCCATAAGGTCAGAATCTTAATTAGTCAGTTGATACTGATCTGAAAAAGAGGATGATGACTCAAAGTAAGATTTCTAATGCTCCACCATTTGCCTAGCTTCCTCCTACACCCAGATGTTTCTAATGTAGTGTTCTTTCTCTCAAGACACATCAAATATACAGAGCAAAATGACAAAACATTATCTGGAACTGAAACTTCGCCCTGGGAACAGGACCAGGCACCCTGATTCGAGCCATAGTTTGTGCCAGGTGTACCTTTTAGTATTTTTTCTATTTAGACAACTGTGACAGACTCACTAATGTGGCACTACCACCGTAAAACAAAACACCTGCTACAGCATTGTCATTGATTTCCTCTGGAGAGGTTTTTGGATCGGATAATGGTTGGGGTTTATGGAAAAGAGTGGGAGTTTGTGAATGGCTGACTGACAGCTTGAAAGCATTAAAAAGGCTGATATACCAGAACAGGGTGAATGATGGAAACATGCACACACACACGAACGCACACACACACACACACACACACACACACACACACACACACACACACACACACACACACACACACACACACACACACACACACACACACACACACACACACACACACACACACACACACACACACACACACACACACACACACACACACACACACACACACACACACACACACACACACACACACACACACACACACACACACACACACACATACACGCATGAAATCATGCAAAATGTCACCTCAGGTGGATGCAGTCTTTGCACTTGCATTGTAAAGATTGATGAGCGATAAAAACTTCTTTCAGTTCTATTCATCTATTCTAAAAGTATGCTCTTCCGTCCTGGCAAAAACACACATGTACCTATTTGCACATTCTGTTGGACCGACCCACTTAATGGCAGTTTTACCAGAAGTGATAACAGATGAAGTGTTGACTGACACTGCAGTCGTGTACAGCACTCTTCTAAAAAAATTCCATGAAAACTTTCTTTACAAAAGGTAAACAATTGTTTTGGAAGAATTGCTGAAGAATGTAAGGTATCTGCTTATAGATACTGGCTAAGTGTTTAAGATATGCCAGGTATGCTGCACTTATGTCCGTGTTAACTAAGAATGCATCTAGCTTGCCTGGCTGACATTTGCTGTTATTACTGGAATCATGCTTACAACACGGCCTGCGAACACTTTTGAATTTGACAGCTGGTTGGTTCATTTCCACTCTCATTGTTTTAGTATGTTTATGTCCATGAGGGATTGGTTCTCAATTTACAGAGTTTCTGGTTACTTGGAGAAGTGAATCACTGATGATGTCATATTATGATGCAAGACTCACTTCTGCTCTGATTTCTGTCTTGACACACACACACACACGCGCGTGCACACGCATGCACACGCATGCACATGTATACATACTTTGACCGACACAACTTTACATTTGTTTTTCACGTCAGGGACTGGACGCACACAACTTGTGACTCATTCACTGCATGCCATTAGGCAATAACTCAGAAAACCAAAACAGGCTGCACAAAACTCTTTTCTTATAAATCTATGGTGTGTTTATCTCATTCTTACATGATCAACCTGTTTTGTGTTCTTTTGTACACTTAAGAGACTGGAAAATATATATCCTTTTAGATTGAGTTGTATTATTGTTGTTGTTTTAAGTTTTTTAACTTAATTAAATCTTTTAAATACATATTTTTTGAAATGTTAAATTAATTAAGTAAATATCCAAATTTTTTACATTTTTAAATTGTGTAATGAGTAAGATTAAGATTAAGATTATTTTTGAAATCCTTATACACAAAATTGTAAAAACATTTAAATGTAAAATTTTTGGTCAATTGTTTGAGGTAAAACAGCGTACAGATTTTTTGAGTGGAGTATATTTCAAAATATAAAATTTAAAATTCTGCAAAATTTCAGTTCTTTGGAGGCTGTAGAATTAACAGTATATGCACCTGTTGATACTTAATTTTTTTACTTACTTTTCTATTTTCAAAAAATGTAAATTATACACTGCAAATAGGTTTGTTAATTTATAGATTTTACCCTTTTCCTTGTTAATACAAAATGAATATATTATAAATATTATACATATATTTTACAAACACAAACTTGTTTTACCCTGAATGAGATTACTTTGACATTCCAATTTTTTTAAAAGTGCTAAATGATTTTTCTGTCCCAGACCTAGTGTGTTGCTCTTTGGCACATTGCTCTGTTTGTTTGACGTATTGTAGCAACACTGCCTCAACCAGTTGTGTTTTATTTTCCTAACCAATGAAAGATGTTTAAGAGGAGTGCGCTCTAAAATATTCCCTTAAATCCCCCAAAAATGATAAAAATCGTTGTTGAGTCAAATTTAAACATTTTTCAAATGTGTTTGTTCCATTACCCAACTCTGGGTTGAAAAAAACCCAGCATTTTTAATAGTTTGGTAAGATTCACACATTCACATATGAAATAAGTATAAGCAAGCATAACCTTTGTAAAGCCGCAAATGTGTGAGTCACAGCCTGATCCTAAATCAGCCCTGGAACTGGTTTTACAATCTATCCAAACACTTAATCCCAAACTGACGTGAACAGGCACATCTCTCCAAGGGATCAAGCGAAATTTTAGTAGAAACAGAGAGGACCAGCCATCAGCCAAAACACAAAATAAATCCCCGATGCGCTATACAGAAACCTTTTGAGCAATCAGAGGTTATAACCGTAAGCTGTTTTGAAGAATTATGAAACCTGATGTGAACTGTATATATGAATTGTTTACATATACATATCACCGCCTGCATGTTGGAAATTCTAATCTGATTTTGCTCGTATGGGATACACATACAGTTTTATAGTGTAGACAGGGCACGGGAAGCTTCTGCAGGTGTCTCTTCGGGAGTTGTGCTGTGCATGTACTGACATGAACGCTGTTCTGGATTATGGAGGAGATGGATTATTATACCATGAGCCTGCAGCAGGCCAGCAGTGTGCCTGTATCAAAACAAAGCATACATCATGTGTTGTGAAAGCAGTGTTAAGTAACTGTCTCTGACATCTCTAGTCACTCCTGTCTAACGGGTTTTTTACATCGCAATGAAAGATGAACAAAGGTTATAATTTTTACGTTTCCTGTCAAAAAGAAGATTACATTATCAATGCTCTAAGGTGTAAGAAAGATTTTTGGAAGAGCTATCTATTTAACAGAGTACGATTTTATATTCTTTATTAAAATATCTATAGCTCAGTTACCAGCATTGTGTTTGCAGTGTAAAGGTTGTGAGTTCAAATCCCGGACGCAGTCTCTTTGGATTCAAGTGTCTGCCTACCGAAGTGTACTGAAATGTATAATATGGCCCATGAATTCTTTAATGCACCCTACACTTTACAATAAGATGCAAATATCATCGATTCTGGGATAGAATTACGTTTAATGCAAGAAAAATGCAAAACAAATGCAAATGTACAGCGTAACAGTTCATCAGCAAAGAATAATGTAGTAAAAATGGTTTTACTACAGTAAAACAGAGTCTGCCGTGGCCTTTGGGTTAGAGAGTTGGACTTGTCAGCAGAAGGTTGTGGGTTTCAATCCCAATGCCAGCAGACAATGACTGAAGTGCCCTTGAGCAACATCTTACCCCGGTTTGTTCTGCAGTGATGAATGGCATCAGCATAATAATTGGAAGTCGCTTTGGATAAAAGCGTCTCCAAAATGAATAAATGTAAAACATAGTAGTACACCCATGGTTGCCACAAAATGATGTGGTTTTGCAACAAAAAGATAGGTTAAGCATGGCTATTAAACCATATACAGAGGGTTAGTATAGTAAGTATACATATCATATGGACAGTAATCAACTCAAGTGTATGTACATGAATTATGTGTCAAACAGCTTATGGTCGTGAAGCCTCTCAATAAGGCCTGAAAGCATCTTCCGTACTGGACAACTGAAACACTTCAGTAAAATGTTTCTTATTATTTAAAAAAAATTGTGTGAAGGCCTAAATGTCTTAAATTAAATGTAATTAAGCAAACACGCATTCATTTCAAAGACAAAACTATACATATATATGTGTGTGTGTGTGTGTGTGTGTGTGTGTGTGTGTGTGTGTGTGTGTGTGTGTGTGTGTGTGTGTGTGTGTGTGTGTGTGTGTGTGTGTGTGTGTGTGTGTGTGTGTGTGTGTGTTGTGTGTGTGTGTGTGTGTTTGTGTCTCTCTCTGTGTGTGTGTGTGTGTGTGTGTGTGTGTGTTGTGTGTGTGTGTGTGTGTTTGTGTCTCTCTCTGTGTGTGTGTGTGTGTGTGTGTGTGTGTGTGTGTGTGTGTGTGTGTGTGTGTGTTTGTGTCTCTCTGTGTGTGTGTGTGTGTGTGTGTGTGTGTGTGTGTGTGTGTGTGTGTGTGTGTGTGTGTATGTGTTTGTGTGTGTATGTGTTTGTGTCTCTCTCTCTGTGTGTGTGTGTGTGTGTGTGTGTGTGTGTTTGTGTGTGTGTGTGTGTGTGTTTGTGTCTCTCTCTCTGTGTGTGTGTGTGTGTGTGTGTGTGTGTGTGTGTGTGTGTGTGTGTGTGTGTGTGTGTGTGTGTGTATGTGTTTGTGTCTCTCTCTGTGTGTGTGTGTGTGTGTGTGTGTGTGTGTGTGTGTGTGTGTGTGTTTGTGTGTGTGTGTCTCTCTGTGTGTGTGTGTGTGTGTGTGTGTGTGCGCGCGCGTGCGTGCGTGCGTGCGTGCGTGTGTGTGTGTGTTTTGTATCTATGTCTGGATAAAGAAAAAGCCAACAAGAGTGCAGAATAGAATAGAAAACATGACCTATGGTGAGACTTTAAGAAGCTGCTTGAGAAAATGACAAAACTTTTCTGCATGCTTCAACTTTTTCACCTTGAAAAAGTTTAATCCTATTTTAAATGACACAATTCCTATATTTTACTTGTTTTTTATTATTTTGATAGCATTGATATAAGGGTTTAGTTCTAAAATATATATATATAATTAATATATTAAATTTTATTAGTGTGTGCAAGACTTTATTGCGCATGCGCGGTCCTCACAGTGTAGTGATGTGAGCTGAGATTGGTGCGTGCGCGTCACTTGCTTCTCTCCGCGCTGAGCGCAACATGGACTGAAGGAACGCGCGGCTCCGACTCTCGGCTCTTCTGGTCACTTCGGCTCTTTTGGACACTTCGGCCGTGTCAAGCGAATCTCTAGAGAAGAGAAACACGATGTAGTGAACACACAGACGCCGGACTGTTTGATTTCGAGCCCGTGGTGAAGCAGAACTAGTTTGGAGTTGGGGAGACGGACAGCGGTGAGACAAACATGGTCTCGCCGCTTGTGTTGCGTGTGATGTGGGTTGTGATTGTGTGTCGGGTCGCTGTCTCGCAGTACTCCAGTGATCAGTGCAGCTGGAGGGGAAGGTGAGATGCTTCATTACATCCCTGATGTATTACATGTTTATTTGTGCTATTTTATATGAAAGTTTTTAAACAAACTTTAATTAAACAGTGAAAAAGTTGAAACTTCAGTAATTTAAAGTATAAATGTTAGTTTTACCAGTGGAACTCAATACTGATAGTATTATAATTAATGATATTTTTGTTATTATTGTGTCCTGTTATTGTATCATTCCTATATCATGTCTATAGGTGGCTGGAGGTTCATTGTAGTGTTTGTCTATATAAATAAAATAAAACATCATTAAAATATCAACACCCTTTCTTGCATTAAGAGTAGTTAAGATTATGTTATATTTTATGCATATGTTTAATGTCACCCTGGCATAAGTCTTAAAAAAAGAGGAAATAATATAAATCAACAGTGATTTCTTTTAAGTTGGTTTGAAATAACACAATCTTGTTTATTTAAAGTTAGTTAAAGTTTAATAACACAACAAACAGGGAGCACAAAAGCCTGAAACAACATTTGGATACTTTTTAAGAGTTTGGTGGCACCAGGAAATATCTCGATTCAACTGGAATTCTTAAAGGTCAAGGTAGCTTTAAACTATAATGGGCTTTTGTATTTTGTATGTGAAGTCATTTTTATCTAATGAGAAGTTTTGTTGATGCTACCATGTAACTTCATCCTTGTTATTATTCTTCAACAATGCCTCCCTTCCTGCACAGAATTCCTCAAACTACATATTTCTGTTGTGTCTTTGTAAAGCAAGGGCAGTCGTGCTGTATTCTGGGTGTGCGGCTGTATAATCTGGTGTTGATTTGCCAGGTCTGAGTTCAGCCTTTCATTACAGCCCAATCCCAAATGCTCTTAATTAAAGACGAGTTATTATAAATGAGTCTGCTCCGCACATGTGTCACCCCGGGCCTGTTACCCAGCCTGCACATGATCTCAGTCCTCACATCTCATTGTGGTGAGCTTTGAATCCGGCGTCCGCCTGGCCCCGAAATCATGTCCGATTGAAGGGCCGCTGCAGAGTTTATGAGCAGATGGCTCATTTTCTGCCCAACTGACCGGCAGCCACAGACATGAGGCGCAGGACCGCAAATGATGTCTAAAAGTAGAGGAGAGAGGCTTTTGTGCCGCCAGTGGACAGCGGCGGGGCTGCCGCCCGGACATGCAGCTCCTCGCCTTTCTGGGTAGTTGAAAGCGATGGGAGGTGCAGTGCGTGACCTGCATTTGCACTTGCATGCTCCCGGTTCGGCTACTGTCTTTGCTCTGCGTGTCCAAGGATCCGTTGACTTGAGTTTCAAAAATCCTGCTGGTGGCACTATGCCAGTGTCGGATGTTGCCAGAGAGTTGGAAAGAGGGAAAAGAGTGGACGGTTGATGTTTGAATATGTGTGTGCGTACGTGCACACGTGACGGGTCATGCAGCAAGCCTTGCGCGTGGGTCTTAACACCTTGTGTGAAAAGACATTAACTTTATTCTTGCGGCACTGAAGAAAGCTTTTCTTTGATATGGGCCTCAGCTTTGGACTCAACTCTGGCGTGCTAACTGTTCCCAACAATCACCCCAATGTTTGAAGTTTCCTTCGCTGTGTTTTGCATTAGAAGGCCGCTAAAGGCCACTAAAGTAAATGAAATGTATCCAAGAACTAGTAATTAGGGTTTTACCATAAAGTGGGAAAGGTTATCACATGTTGTAGAATTCCCTTAAAAATATCTAGTTTGCTTTGTTTGATCTGAGGCATATTTATTATTTATGTGTATTGAATAATAACCATTTTTTGACTGTAGACATAAGTAAACTCAACATTTTTGACAAAGTTTCATATTTGTTGATTATTTGATCATAATCTTAAGATTATAAGCATTTGGCTGGTAAACATTCCACTCATGTGATTGCTCACTGCAAAAATCACATCTCTGTCATCATTTATTCGCAAAGATTTGTTGATAACTGAACAGCGCCTTTCATCGACTTTCATTGGTTTTGTGTCCGTACAACAGAAATAAATGGAGGTCTTTGAACCAACATTCTTCAAAATATCTTATTTTTGTTTCATAAAGATTTGAACAGGCATTAGGATTAATCAATTATGGTAGAATTGTGTGTCGGGGAGTACCGCCCTTTAAAGCGATATTTATTTGTCAGACATATTATGTATGCTCAGAAGTATTGCATTGTTCATTCCATTTTTGATGATCATGTTGCTCATACCTGTATTTCTCCATCCTTCATTTACTTCTAGTGGGCTGACCCATGAGGGACACACCAGAGATGTGGAACAGGTGTATCTCCGCTGTGCCCAAGGCTTCTTGGAATGGTTGTACCCCACAGGGGCCATCATTGTCAACCTGCGGCCTAACACGCTGTCCCCTGAAGCCTCTCATCTTTCCGTCTGTATCAAACCTTCTAAGGAGTCCAGTGGAACTCACATCTACCTTGACCGGGTGGGAAAACTTCGATTGCTCCTCCGTGAAGAAGGTCAAGCCGAGGGGAAAGTGCACTGTTTCAGCATCCAGGATGGGGCACTTTTCATCGAGGCCGTGCCTCAGAGAGATATCAGTCGAAAAATCACAGCCTTCCAGTATGAGCTGGTTAACCACAGACCAGGAGCAGATCCACATGCATTGTCTGGTATGAGTTTTTGTTTGTCTCTTCTATCTTCAGATGAAAGCATCTTTAAAGAATTGACAGAATAATAGATATACACAAGTACTTAAAATAAAAGAAACGCACTCAATTGTGATTGGGGCCTTAAAGGCATTGGACCGTCTTCCAAGAAATGAAAATACACAAAAAGATTTTGCTTCAAGGCCTAGTTCATCCAAAAACAAATGATAGATCATCATTTACTCATCCTCTTGTCATTTCAAACCTGCAAAACACAAAAGAAAATATTTTGAAGAATGTTGATACATGGCACCCATTTACTTGCAATGCTTTCGCGTCCATACAATAGAATTTAATGGGTTCATGTGCTACAAACTTTTTACAAATATCTTCTTTGGTGTCATGAAATTCGATTGTTCCTGTTTATGTCTGATGATAGCCAAACTACAAAAAGACACTACAAAAATGTCACAAAAGTACATCTTATGATCTTTACACTTTCTTCAATGCTTTCTAAAGCCTCGTGTTAGCTTTGTGCGAGTACCAGTTCGACATTTTTAATTTATTAATTCCTCTGTCCCTTTCAACAGCATAAATCTTATATTTAAGCCATAAGTATTATTATTATTAAGTTTCCATGAATCCTATTCTTTGGGATTGATTGTTATTTTGTGCACGCCATGTGGAGGCTATGTTTATTTTAAATAGTGTGGCTGAAGCCAATATTTTCATGCCTGCCAACCGATGATATCTTCACCTCAGGAAACATCCACCCCTCTGCGATGCTCCCAATGCTGGATCTCCACTCATATTTGCACTGGAAAGCGATACTGATTTAAACCTTGTTTGCCATTTTATTAACATTTTCCAAGACGTGTGGCACAGTTCCACATGTTTCACGCTGGGACAACATGAACACCCTATTTGCTTTCATCAGTGATTTACTCTGGAAAAGCCTGTTAACAGTTGACCTTTTAGAAATTAATTTTCAAGCGCTTCACCTGCCAACAACGAATAACTGAATGGCCTAAAGCAATGTGGATGCGGCTCACAACAGGCCTGTTTTTCTACTCCCAAACCAAGCTGAAGTCTTATACGCTGCGTTTTTTCGTTCGGGGGTGCGATTCATGGCTGGCATGAAAATCTGTCTTGGATAAACAAGAGCGTTTCTCTGTTTTTCTGAGGCACGAATGGGTTTAAAGCGGCATAACTTTAAACAGCTTGTGGGCTGTACGTCTGTGTGGCATTAAAATGTGGTTTGATGTGGCCGGTGATGTCTGTGTGGATTGCTCTGAAGAGCTCGTGTGTTTGTACGTTTGGCAGGAGGTCGTGAGTTCAGCAATCCGAGCAGGCAAATCTGTAAGTTGACCTGTTTTCCTTTTCCCCAGTTTTCTGCTGCTCTTCACCTCGAGAACGCTGACCTGCTGTGCTGGAATTGAGTCGCTTTCCATCATTGCGGAATGTGTCTTAGACCAGCTGTTGGAGGAACTTTTTCCCAACTCCCTTCCTCTTCCTTTATTTCACTCTCTCTTGCTTTTCCTCCCTCACTTTTTCCTTCATTATTTTTCTCTCCCTTTCTCTGAAGTGGTGGGGATGCAAGCGCAGTGGCATATGAATCTTTCCTCCATTAGGATGGAATGCAGAGGGGACCAGATGTAGTGGGGACACTATCTTCCCCTTTGGCCTTGCCAGCGTGTGAAGTGGTTGCGATCCCAGCCGTGTTGAATTAATTCTGGGGCTGCTGACTCAGATGCCAGTCTGTTCCTGCGGTTCTGTTTCAACTTTTTGATCCGCCAAAGGCTTTTGAAACGTACATCTGCAATTCAATTGTGGCTTTTGAGTTGGGAATGTGAAAGCTAGCAAAAGTTAATGTTTGCACTGGCTTCATAAAGAGTTCTGAAGGATCACCAGCTTTGAAGCTTTGGCTTGTGCCAGCTGTTGCAAGGTTGATTTTTTTGTGTGACCTCTGGCCCCGCTGGTGGTGTGTTGCTCCTTGTGTTGCAATAGTGACCTCTGGTCGGCACTTTTCACACACAACTTTTCCAACAGTTTGACTAGATCCACCCAAATGTGAAGGGTCAGAGTCTCCAGTTTATTTCTTTCATGCTATTTCCAATCCTTACACTGGAAAAAAATCATCATCATGTCGATAGGTAATGTAATTGCTCGGTTTTCAACATTCTTCAAAAGATCTTCTTTTGCCTTCTGCAGAAGAGAGGAAGTCATACAGGTTTGAAATGACAAGAGGATGAAAAAAATTCATTTTGAAATTGAAGTTGAAATGTCACTTTTTTATATTTTAAGTTGCATATTTTTTCAACTTTTAAATTTATTAAAGTTTTGGACAAAACTTAGAAGTTCACTCATTGACCGGGCACAGACGAGTAAACATTTTGTCTTCCAAATCACACCCAAACACGCCCCACCTGCCCCATAAATCCATAAAAACACCCATAAACCCTTTTACCCAGCCACCTGAATCAACCATTCACACACCGGGGTCAGTGTAATGACTTTGATTGCCTCCAGACAAACAGATTGCTGGATTATATCTGAACGGTGAGACCTAAATGACCCTGAAGCTGCGAGACTGTCTTGATTTATTTGGAGAGACAAAAGTCACCGATCAAAGCCGACACGCTTCTGCCAGTGTTTGGGTTACACTGATTGCCTTGAAAGGCAGAGAATGTTTTTTCTCGTGTCATGTGTCGCTATGGGTTGTTAAATAGTACAACGTGTCCGTCTCACCGTAGGATGTTGGCACAGGTGGACTTGTGCTTTCCGTCTAGAAGTTTTCATTTTTCACAGCACTAATAGTCCCTGGTGTTTCTGGTCCTTGTTTGTTTTAATCTCAGATGGTTCTCGTTTGGATTGGAGTGTGAGGACACTGTGTATGTTGGGTGTTTTTGTAAAGGGGAAAAGGTCGAGATGTGTCCGCCACACTCCACTAATGCAACGTCCTGTCGGTTAACTACATGTTATTCTTTTAATGAGCAGACTTTTCGGGTCCACTTACATCTCTGTTTGGTTAGAAACCACCAAAGCGTGACGATAATGGTCAATAAATAGCCATCTGCAGCAGAAATGAATTATGCCTTTGAAGGTTAAGTTTGTATTGGGAACACGTGGCTGGTTTTGATGGATCAGTGTGCTTTGGGGACAATGAATTGGAGACACTACTAAAAATAACATAGTGTTTTATTCACATGGTCTTATTTTGTTTTTCAATCTTTTTACAGGTGATTGCCAGCCATGTACAGATGCTGAGCTCCTCCTGTCTGTATGCACCAGTGACTTTGGTAAGTCGGGACAAATCAAATGAGATTTATCAGAGTTTTTATGATATTTTTATAATATTATCTAACTACTCAAACATCAAACTGCTCATAATACAGGAATCACTTCAGCTCCTACATTTTTTCCTGTATTTTCTTTAGTTGTCTTTTGTAAAGTAGTAATAACATATTTGTTTCATCAGACACGAATGCCAGGCCCAAAGTTAACTTTCATGGGGGCTTGGTTATCAGTCTAGCTAGTGGCTATAACTATATCTATTTATTTTTATGAATTTATTTAATTTTTTTGTAAATTCATTGTATAAAAGTAAGTTAAAACTACTTAGCTGTTTTAAATTGTATGCAGAAGTCTACCCTGAGTTTCGACCATATAACTTTTGTTCATGATTTTCCAGATTAAATCGTATTTATTAAATTGGCAAATATTAAACTTTTAGAATCTATGAATAAAACTCAGTATTGATAAAGATTTTTTGATTATTATATGTATGTATTTTTTTTTACATATTATGAAGTTGTTGTGCTGTATTAATCATCTGAATAATCTTTTATTGTTATTCAATTGTTGTTTATTAATTCAACCCATTAATACTAACAGGGCCAGTAGGCAGGCTGTAAAATTATTAAAACTAATTAAAAAAGCATAACTTTCTGGAATGTCTGAATGGGCATTTTATCTTAAGGAACTTTGTTTTAAATAAAATATTGGAAATAGTTCAAATATAGAAACAAATTTGCTCAAAATAACTTTTATGTTTTTTTGTTGTTAAAATAATAAGTGACGTAACGATTGTTATAAAAATAACTGTATTATTATTATTATTGTTGTTGTATAATTGATATATAATATAATAATGAATATTACGTCTCTCTCTTTTCCCATCAGTGGTTCGGGGTAGTATTCTTGGTGTGGCGCAACAAGAAGATCAGACCTCTGTCACAGTTTCCCTGAGTCACCTCTACAGACAAAAGACGCAAGTGTTTGTGTCAGGAGGCGGCCGAGCCAAACGCTGGGCAGGCTTTGTGAAGATGCCCAGCCAGTGCAGTGTTAAACCAGGGGACGGAGAGTTCCTCTTCACTGGAACCGTGCGGTTCGGAGAGGCCTGGCTCAGCTGCGCTCCGCGGTACAAGGACTTCCTTAGGGTGTATCAGGACGCTCAGCAGCATGGGACCAACCCATGTCATTTGGACACAGACTGAATTCTTTCCAGGAAACCGCACGGTCCACCCTTACGTGAGGAACAGTGACCTCGCAAGCAGCTGTCTGTCTTTGTCAATCTGTCTGTTTTTTTACAGACAGGAGCGATTATAGATCTGTAGACTGCAATAGCGCTCCAGAATCTGCTCAAATGCTGCCCCAGCATTCCCTGAGACAGTGACTCTCGCTCCTAAAAGATGCCACAGAGACAACTGAAGTCAAGTTGGACTTGAGAAGCTAATGAGCATTGACTGGTCTCAGGACATTCTTAAGTTGTTTCTCAAACGTCGCAATGTAGCAAACCTCGCTGAATGTGTAAAAATGTGAAAAGGAAATTCTAAAATGGAAGTCCCAGATGCTTTGTAAAAAGCTTGTTGTACAGTTTTGCAGTTATTTCTATGACAGAAATATATTGAAGAAAAAGCTTGCTTTTTATTTTTTAAGGAAATTTTAAAGTGCAATTCCTGCCTGTGTTTTGTCTTCAGGCTGTTCAATTGCAAATGTGTCTTTCCGAGGATTAAAAAGATTTTTTTCTCTTTGGAACCAAATCTTGTGCCTGTTGTTTATGTAAATGAGGTCACACTAAAGCTCTCTGTCATTCACTTTCATCTGTGAACTCTAAGAAATCCAAACAAGCACTGCGATGTGAGATCAAAAGTGTCATAAGGGGTTTGCTTCTATAAGTAAAAGTTTGTTAACTTTTTGTCAACTGACACATGAACCCTTCTTTAACCTAAGTCTCTTTTAATCTATTTTTATAATTCACCAGTGAAAAATCACTTTTTTTAAAGAAACAACATAAACTTTTCTTGCGCTTTTGTGGCCCAAATTTTATTCTTTGGATTTGCATCAGAAGATGAGTTTTTGTAGATAACTTTTGATAAGTAAAGCACAAAAAATATATTATATCACATTAACTAGCAAGGTAAGCCTTTATCTTATCCCCTAATTTGATAAAAACTAGACCAAACTCAAATGCAACAAAGTTCCACGGCCTATTCAACAAATTGCTTCTTAAATACAATTACATAAGAGAATAAGAATATATGTTTAAAATGATATGAAGTTTTATTATTTGGCACAAGCCATTGATAAACAAGCAAAGACCAGACATTGACTTCAAGACAGATACATGCGACTGATGAAACCATCTTTAAAATCCATGACAAACTGAATAATTATTAAACGTTTTTTTTATTTAGACATTCCCAAATGCTTCCTCAAACACTTCCTTCTCAAACAAAATGCTTTTGTCAGTGTGGAGCCTTATGTTTGGCATTATGTCTCCTGCCTCCAGTTAATATTAAATTAAGAACATAATGCATAACAAGCTTTATTTGTTCCGCATTGTGCTCAATTTACTTCCGTCCAGATTCCCTCCGTGATACATCGGGCTTTGCCGGTGGTTGGTCTATTGGACGGTTCCATATGAAATGCATTACTTGTGGTTTTCCAGCCGTACAGGAGAGTTATCATTCATTAGAGGCAGACTGGGGCAGATTCCTCTCCACGGGTTGCTGTGGTGCCCAGTGAGGCGCTCAGTCAAGGTCAGAGTGAAAGGACTCTTTGTGTGCGGTGCGCCGGGTCCCGGTCTGAAAGCGTGAGACTGATTCAATAGAGCCCTGTGATGCCACACAAAATGGAGGAAAGGACCACATGGGCTATGTATGTAACAGGTTTCAGATGCTTGTGGCTTGATATTAGGGTGTTGGCGTACTTAGGTGTATGAAAAACCATTCCATAGAAATTCCTAAAGATTTTACAGAAGGGCCTTTCAGTTTGCTTCCTATTCCAAATTTGAGCTTCGTTGGTTCCTGTGACGGAAACACACCCTATAACGTCTCTCTGTAAGTCGCCACGAATAGACAATTGCTTTTCCAGGCCGATCTGTGAGCTGAATGGAGAGTCTGAATTCCAATGGCAGCAGCTCTGGAATCGCTCACTGGGAAATGCAAACAGTGTTCCCATGACGACGGTGCGGTGCAGCAAACCCTCGTATGAGGTGAATGGGAAAGAAAGCAAAAGGAGCGGTTGTCCATTCGCACCGGGACTTTACGAGCGCCTCGTTGGCGGCACGCTGTCTGGGTACATTCAGACCACATTTGGCATCCTGAACGACTAAGTTTGGATTGTGGAAGAGGGTTTATGGATAAGATAATCCCTACTAAAGAGACACTGACCCTGATGCAAGGGCACATTGGCACTATTGTTGAAGCAGACTTGTTTATAAATTAGGGAAGTGGAACCTTGTTGTCGTAGCTACCAAGATAAAGTTGCTTTGTCTTGTTGAGTGACCTTCCCCAAAACGTATTTATTATTCTGGATATCTGCATAAAGTGCTGTAACGACGGGCCAATCCTGCCCCACATATATATTCGGAGGGGTTTAAAGACCCCCAGACTCTTTGAGAGATGTTAGTTTAGTTAGTTTTCATGGATTTGTAATTGTGAAGATACAACATGCATCTTCATACAGCAAAGACTTTAAGTATATGCAGAAATTTTGCCCTTTACGATAGCAGTGTCAGCAGAGCAATAAATAGCATTTACTTTCCCAATCACAGAAACAAAGTGCATACTTTCAAGGCTAAGTATATGAAGAAAAGTAATGTTAATAGTAGATTTTGCTGCTTTTACAGATAATAACCGTTTGAATTAAAAAATAATTGATGGCGTTCATTTTACACATTAATGCAAGTCAAAAAAAATCGCGTTAAAAAGGAGATTTAATAATGCTTGATATTGTTCAAATGAAAATATTCTCTTTACATTTAAAAAGGTTTTGGTTATGTTAGTGGTTGTCCTTGAGAAAAGAGCATTGATTAGGTTATGGGAATCAGCATAAATGTTCTTTTACTTAAAGGCATTTCTTTGGACATGCTAGAGGTTGGATCAGTGGATGATTAAGGTTTTATTCAACCATTGCATCAGATTAAATCAGGATAAAAAGTAGTTATAACAAATTAAACATTTCAATAATGAACAACATTTTTCAAGTTGGTGATTTACAAAAAAACTTTTCAATTAGGACAAATGTGTATACTAAAATAGTTTGTTGGAAGAATTTAATTTGGTAAGAAGTTGTCACAAAAACATTGATGCACACAGTTGAATAGATTTTTTTGTTGGGTCTACAAAATATTTTTGTCCTTATTATTCTTTTACTAATGCTATGCCCTAAAATGATGTACTTTGTTGTTGTTATTGAAGAGTACAGAAAGTGGAAGCAAAAACTTGGACAACCTAACAATAACAGATGCATGACAAAATATTCCTTGTTTATCTTTTACTCAGTGATTTCTTGGATGTGGATGCAAATCAGTGGATGCAAATCAAATAATTTCCGGTAATTTGTCCAGATACTTTACACTTAACATTTACTAATTAGAGACCTGCTTATTCAAATCGTAAATACGATTTAAATGCAGTGTGCAAATTTAGATACAGTTCACTTATTCTGAAAGTGATGGAAAATGAGGCTGTGTTTGTTCAGTGGATTTACTTACTGTTTATGACTTCAGTCATATCACATTTTTCACAAGTTAGGTTTTCTGAAATATTTGTTTTGGGGGAACTCAAGTGTAACATGGCCAACAGTGGTAAATATATAACTAGGATTATGATTGTGGTAGGATCCACATTTTAGAGAATAAAAATACAAAACATGTTGCAATGCTTGAGGAGTGTAATACTATGTCTTGAGTCCAAGTCGGTTGTTAGCAACTTAAAAATCTTGTGCATGAGAATTCAGTGTGTTTTACAGTCTAAAGCAGTGAGAATGCATGAAATAGCGTGATATCACACCTTTAAAATGTTTACTCTTCAGACTTTGCATGGTGAATCTTGACTGATATAAGGAAAACATTAGATTTTTTACTTGGAATTGCCTTCTGATAGAAATGTTGTACTATGTGTCTTTATATTTTTGGCCTTCACAGCGCTCTTTTCATCTACCCTTCGGGCTAGGGCTGAACATCAACTATAATCGTTAAAAAATAATCATTGAATCTCATTATCATTCCTTGACTATAACTTCTCTCGCTCACTTGGTTCAGTGTAAGGTTGAGGTTTGTGTAGGCAACACACACACACGCACACACACACACACACACACACACACACACACACGCACGCACACACGCACGCACGCACACATGCACGCACTCACACACACACACGCAAATTCCTGCTGCCCAAATGCTTCTAATCACAATTAATGGTTCTAGTCCAAGTAATGTTAAAACCATTCTTACTATGGAAATACGGGAAACTATTCATTGAGGACATCCTTCGGGTGGACCGAATAAACATTGAGCGGTTAAGATATTTGCAGCAACAGCAAATTGCACAGTGTCTTGGCAGCACGAGAGAGTGCCGGGGGTCCCGGGGGAAAGAAGATGGGCAAGCGAACAAAGCGAGTGATTGGTGCTCTGCGGGCCAGTGACATCTCTCCTGCAGGGGAAGTGGTGGAATGCTGGGAATGTGTTGACTTCACACACGCGCCCCCCCACAGAAGCCGGGCCTGGTTAGGGGCAATCAATGGGAGCTCTGTGGCGACTGCACGTGGCGTTTCCTCCAGTACAAACACTACGCCTCGGCCGGAGGACACCTACCCGCAAAACTGACAAAAACACACATCTCTCTCATCCGCGCGCTTGTCCTGGAGGCATCTCTGGTTATTTCTTGAGCTTTTGCTCAACGATGACTCAGGAACTAGGAATCTTTAGGACGAGTGAAATATTTAAGATATAAATAGAAATACTTGTAATAAAATGCACACTGTCTCATTTTTTTATGAATTCATGCTATATGGAAATATACAGAACACTTTGCTTTGTATAGTGTATCTAACATTCATAGCTTCCACAGTTGTGTTACTATGGAGAAACTGCAACTCTGGTTAGAAATGGAACCAGTGCTGCCAGATAGAATGGATCGTGACCCGTTCGTCCAAAACCCACCCAAAGGTGCACAAAACCGCCCAAAATAGTTGATATATATTATGTAAAGTTGATCACTGTTAAGCCTATAGCTATTTAAATAACCATACTCGATGGACCACAAAAGCAAAATGACAACCCAACACATTCACATCTAGGTCCTTTCCCCTCACACACAATGCACTTCTACAGAAAATGTGTATTTATATTACATTATCTTTAGAGAGAGAGAGATTCCTTGCATTTACCGTCCTGACTGCAGCTGCCATCACTCGTGATTGGCTCGTGAGTCGTCGTTGGCGACTACATGAACAGAAATATGAGTGGGAATGTTAAATAACATCACAAGGTCTAAGTAAATGGATAATGTGCACATTTGAGTTTTGTTTGATATTTCTTAAAACTGTATTTTGACCACCCACCAAAGCAAATTTTCACAGGCAATATCATATTAAACCCCCAAATCTGGCAACACCAAACGGAACCCCCGGATTCTACTTGAACAGCCAATCATTAGTCATTAAAGACTAGCAATTCTTTTAAAAATGCACATGTAGCTAAAGACACAGATAAGCAGTTTATTTTTTAGAGCAGTTCACGTCAAGACACTAAATTTATGGTATGATTTATATTGGGCGGGAAATGTGTTGTATTTTTTGACCTTAGTGAATAAAGAGATGTTGCACTTCCCCATTCAAGCATCAAAGTTTTGCGGCCCTGAAATAGACGTCCGGAGGCATTTCTAAATTAAACATTGAGTAGAATAACTTCCCTAAGGGTAATGTACGACAAGCAGAATACTTTCGGAAATTTTTAGCAATACATGACGCAAACAGTTTCACATACTTTATAGGCAATGACGTTTAACATGTTGTTGTTCGACTATCAGTTTTATATGAATTTTTTTTTTAATTTAAAGGATTCTGGGCTGCTCCCGGTGTGTCTGCGAATTACGTACATAAATTTTCCTCATCAGAAAAAATGTATGTACAGAGTTCAACCAAACTATGAACAACCAAGTAGTAATTTTCATGTCTGTCAAAAGAACCTTCAAACAACATTTGCATTATTGTAAAATCTACTAAAAATATAATATTTTCAGTAAAGGAAAGCTTTTATTAGATTTTACTATGATAACTTCTTTATGTTTGAATGTCACTGCCATTGATTGGCTGATGTGTGCCATGGGATCCATGTTAGCTGTTGTGCTTTCTCCAAATACTACAGACTGCCTCCATTTCCTTACAATAGGACATTATCTGATGACTCTTTCCTCTGTTAAACACAAACGTTTATTGTGAAATATTTGAGGGGTTTTGCCTGAATAGAATGGTGGTCAATAATGTTTGTTGACCAACATTCTTCGAAATATCTTGCGCATTATGCAGAAAAATTAATGATGATGACGTTAGGAGGAAAAGTTTATAACAGAATTTTCAATTCAGTTCATTTTTGGGTGAACCATCGCTTCAAAGGCAGCGGCTGAGTGTAAATAGAAATAGGCTTTTGATAGAATAGAAAGTCAATAAAGGTAATCCGGTGGATTCGAATGCATTTTTTAAATATGAAGGTGAATCATTCACAGGTTTATCACATCACACCTTATAAATGCACCGGTATATCAGTGTTGTTTTTTATTGGAACCAATATTGAACTTTAGAAATCTAGCTCTTAGAAAGATCGTATTACCCCGTAACATTGGATTTACAGTCTTCCCTTCTGTCATTCACTTACACCAAATCTCGCTGTGTGTTTAGTGTCTGTCAGTTCACATGACTGAATGAAGCCGTAAGGGATCAGTGAGTAAGTACACACAGGGTTACAGGGCCCTTCAGAATGGCCCTCTCAATGTCCCCCAGAAGAGGCCGTGTCTCGGTCAGAGAAGAGGAAAATGTTGGACAAACACACTACCAATGGCATTACTGTTTACTCACCCCCACCTCCCCCAGTCACCATTTGCAAAACGTTGGCAGTGCCAATTCAATGGCCCCATGGCAACAGGGGAATATGTCACTAGGGTGAGCGTTTCTCATGATGTCATGAATTCATTATCATGGTACAATGAAACACTGCATTGTCTGATCCTATGATAATGAGAACAGTGAAGGGGATAAATATATGATTGTTGGGATGATGTGTCCATAAATCAAGATGGGTTGATCAATATAAAATATTATATAATTTAAACAGATCCAATGAAAGTTTAACTTGTGAACACAGAATATTTTAGGTCTTAAATCCCAAATTTTGTGGGTGGTACTCACATCTTCATATCATCAACAGTTGAATCCAAGTCGCATCAGTTGAATTGGTTTTAATATTTTTTCTTAGGTAGTATAGTAAATAAACTGTTGTAAAACTGTTTTAAAAGGTACAGAGTAATCTGGTCATAAAGTTGAAAGTAACCTTGAAGTGGGATCAAACTGGATGCGCTTTGTTGTTTTATCATATTACTGCTTTATGAAAGCAATAAACCACTCTGCATGTGGTCTGCACGAGTTTATTGTGTCCTTGTGTCGCATCAATAAATGCAATCTGATTCGGAAATGCAATGCAGAAAACCGAGCACGTGTGGCTGGAAAAGTGAACTTAACTGACGTCAAGACGAGCTAAAATAGCTGCTTGCACTGAGAGGACAACAGAAAAATCGAAACTATAGCGCTGGCCGCTGGTCATTGTCTATCTAGAGGACAGGCTAGCTGAAAGACATTTGTAAAGTTTTAAAGTAATTGTAAAACATCCAAAAAGACAGCATTACCTCTCCGTAATGTCCTGTGAAACACAAAAGTACAATAACAGTTGAAAGCGCCACCATTTCGTGTAAATTGTCGAGTCACGCCTTGCGAAAATGGGATTGTCTGGAGTTAATGGTTTCTAATTATATGTGCAATTTTAAGACGGTTAAAAATTAAAAACGAGAAAAATAAGCCAGTTTCTTTAGGCTGAGATCTGTTAAGAAGAATGTATATACAGATTTTAAGGCCTACAGATATACTGTTCAAAAGCACATACATCATGACATTGTACAATATAATCTGAACCTGTTGGTACATTGGCATTTTCCCAGTTAGGTAACTCTTCCTTTTTGTCTTTTCTCATGCATTCCCATGAGATCAGGTTGATCAATGTTCATTTACTTTTAATTCTACACCCAAACAGTTCAGTGGTGCCGGGCTTGAGCTACTAAATCTGATGAGTGAACAGACATTAGCATTTGTAGAGAAGCCACATCTCCATTTATTCAGAAGCAGGCCTCCATTTATTCATCTCCCTGGCCTCTTCCACTCTTAAACATCTGAGTCTAGCTGCAAAGCGTCTGTTTGTTCGGAGTGAAGGGCGTCTGTGGTGTTAGTGGAATCCCTGGCAACCAGAGCGACCCACCCTGACCCAGACCGCTTCATAGAGGCCTTGAGCGGACCTGAACTAAATTGAGTCATTAGAACAAGGCCAGACGGGGTCGTTCTACTGACACAGCAGAGTCCTGCAGACAACAGCCATTGTGAACTGATAATGTTAGTTTGGTCTCAGCAGGAAACAGCAGGCGGACGGGCTGTGATGATGGATGAACCTCTCTTAGGCACAATGGGCGAGGAGATTGATAGATGGGAAATGCTATTGGACGACCACACAGAGGCGGATGTGAGCTGTTTGCGTGAGGACAAAGTGAATAGGATGGGGAGAGGGGGTTTAGAGACATTGATCATGTTCCACATTATTGTCATTTAGTAGCTAAGATTGTTGAAACTTTTAAAATAATTTTTAAACGGATGTACTTTTGTTTTGGTGAAACTATTGTTATACAATAGTATTAAATAGATCAATAATAAAGATGAAAATAAATTAATCATATTCTATTACAGTTCACAAGATGGTCCAACTATTTAAAAATGGTTTAAAATTGAAGCAGGACTGACCAAGAGGAGCATTCAGGAAAGTGTAGTTTGGTGACACTGGTGGCACAGAATTACACATATAATTCATTGGTATGCCAAGTATTGATGTTTTAAAGCAGTCCATTGTCACATAGTTTAAAATATGTGGACTCCATTTACACCAATTTCCTCTTTTCGTGTCAGCACATTTTTCAATATACAAACCACAATTGAGTATACATTTATAGATTTATAACCAGACGTAAGGGGTACAAATACTTACAACGTGACCTCCTCAAAACCTAACATCACTGACACAAAGGCACATTTTGCTTAAACAAAAGCATTTTGCAAGGATGAAAGGAAATGATTAACCCTGTGCCTAAAATGTGTCAAAATACAATGGTGTAAGCAGGATAATCCACTGTTAGCTGTGCATTAATGGGTTTGATATATTTTGTGTTGGGCGGTTCTTGGCCTCCATTCCGAACATTAAAACCCTTTGACTATATTGGATATTTTGTGACATTTATTTTGTGACATGAATATTTATTTTTAATCTTGGTCACTGGGGTTTGCAAATATCAAGCAAATAAGAGTCAAATAAAACAAAAATATCAAATCAATAAAGCAAAACAACTCAATATATTTTGACAGTTTTAGAAGAATAGGGACAATATAAAGGCTACATATAAGACATTTGTCTAAAAATATATTAGAAGAGAATGTGAAGGTCGACACAAAGAACGGGGAAATTGGTATCCATTAACAAGAATCATTTTATCATAATGTCCAGTGTTGGGATATACCACATCCTCCATTAAAATCACTGAAAAATATTTAATAAAGCAAATGCAGACAGGTTTCAAAGTGACAACATAAACGACCTGTTTTGTGACCCAAACCTGATTTCCTATACACATCTGCAAATAATCATAAATAATAAATAATAGATTATTTCTGATAACAAGTAATACCTGTAGAAACTTTGGAATTATTATTTATTATTTATAAAGAATTATAATTTGGCAAAACCTGCCTCTATAAAATTTAGAAATAAGACTGCCAAGCTCAACCACTTGAAGTCATGTCTCATGCAGTTTCTTTAACGATAACAAATCATTAATATAAATGAACAATTCATCAGTTCAGTTGTGATTTGCTGGTTAGAGAGTTGGAGTTGTAAGCAGAAGGTTGTCGCTTTGAATCCCAGTGTCTGTAGGCAATGACTGAAGTGCTCTTGAGTGGGACACTTTGTCCTTGTTTGCTCTGCAGTGATTGCAGTGACAGTTGTCCACGGCACAATACCTGTAAGTTGCTTTGTATGCAAGCATCTGCCAAATGTTGATGTAAATGTAAATAACATAAAATATAATTAATTATATTAATCACTAGCCATCAACAAAGACAAACTTTTGGTCAGGGGACCACGTCCGATGCATTCCATTAATAGAATAAAACTAAATAGAATAGTTATTACTATTATTACTAGTATACATTTTATAAAAGAATAATTTAATAATTACTAATGATTAATATTTAGTAGTTGAACAGTTGCCTTTCATCTGATTTTATATGACCACATGTGTCATCATATCTCATTTAACGCACCCGATTTTTTAAACAAACATATTATTCAATTATTTCTCAGCTTAGAGACAGACAATAAGGGTGCCATCTCATCCAGGAAATTATTCTTTCACTACCTCACCCCACTGCCAGGAAATATGACAAATTACTCCTGTTTGCTATATAGGCCAGTTGCCAACCGCAAACAGGTTCACTGACCTGTGCGCCTACTTACTGGATCATCTGATGGAACTCTGAAGGCACAACAAAAGAACTCTGTCTATAGAAACTGTGACTCCAACCTATTCAACTTAGGTAAGAAATGAGGGAGAGAAAGAATGAGGTCACATAAGAAAATCATTACACAAACACGTCAACATGTATTGTTAATACATACTACACTAAAAAATACATAGACTTAATACACATTCACCTATACCTGTCATGACATGTAAAATATTTGTTAGAAAGCATCAATCCTGAGATGGGTCAGGATTAAAAAAAAAAAAGGTCAGATCATTATCATGACACTATCTATGGATTTAACCGGTGTCAGTGATAACAACCCCATGAGTAAAGACAAGTGTGTGTGACAGCTGAATCTGGAAGAGCTGAACACAGGGAAAATAGATATTAAACAGCAGTTACACACACATGTGCATGCACACAAACTGCTCACATTGATGGCTGCACAAATGCACATAGCTGACTTGAAGATTTTCTTGTGGGCAACACTACAGTGTCTGTAAGACCAGTTCTCTTGACACTCGAGCATGAGGTCGAGTAAGAAAAACAATAAAAGAAGGCAAATGGTGATGACTTACAGGTGTTTAAATAAAGCAGGTGGGAAAGAAAACACAATGATAAGTATGTTATGCACAAGGTAAAGAAGTTGTAAAGAGTTGCAGGCATATAAATGTCATTAATGCTCAGTATGCTGATTAGAGAATTTATCTTCTGTACATTGAGCGTTTATGTTTTTTTAGCAGTTGGTAAAAAAAGCCTATGGTTAAGGTTATGACAGCCAACCCAACGTTGCTTAGGTCTTTCTAGACTACATTCCTGTTTAAATTTACGTACTGACAAATTTGTTTCTATTATGACTTTTTAAGCAAACAATGTAATCATTGTATTGAATTTAATAAACAATATAAAATTCAAAAGTAAAGATGAGATCACTTAAACCTGAATATATATATATATATATATATATATATATATATATATATATATATATAAAGATTAATTTAAGTGAAACATAAATATACAAAACAAAAAACAAATTTAAATGAAACATATATATGTATAAATATAAATGAATACAAAAGATATAATGAATAATATAGACATAAATATACATATGTAAAAAGACAAATCTGTATTTTGTATAAATATCTTCATTGAACTTCAACATCATGTGTATTAGTTTAAAAGCTTAAGAACATTTGGTTTGAAATACACTTTGTTCACTGAGTAGTCGTATCACATATATCATATATATTATGACCCTGGGTTAGCGGTAGTGTTTCTTAACATTAGTTTATGCATTAGTTAACATAAACGGACAACACTTTTTTATCAAACATGGCATATGTTAACATTAGTTAACGCTTCATAAAAACATTGACATTAACTAAGATTAATAAAGATCACTTAATTTTGATAAAAAGTGAATTTCTACTGGATAAACCCAGTGTCAGATATATTTCCAGACATCAGTTAAGGCTCCAGTCATAGATTTGATGGCCGGCTTCTGAAACAGTTGTTGTGTTTGCTGCTGTGAGCATCCAGATTTATGATGGGTGGAGAGACGTGCTCTCTAAACTAGAAAATGTGCTGACAAAAAATTCCTTCCACCTCTGCTATCTATAACATGTAAGGCTGCTCAGGAATGTCGAACGCCATGAATACCATGCATGGAAGTACATGGAAATGTTCTTCAAGTAAAATCTCTTAAGAGGATTGTAAAAATCCCCTTGAGTTCAAACATGGGAGACTTGCAACTAGGCCGTCACCCTTAAAGAGCTTTTCCTAAAAGACCCATTACAGGACGTTTATGAAAATAATGAAAGGGTAGCTATGTGCCCCTTTCCCTTTGGGTACAGAAAAGATATTCTGAAAAATGTCTCAGTGGTTAACTGTCCTGTGGTTTAGTGGTTATAGCATGTTGCTTACAATGCCAGAGACATAGGTTTGATCCAAGGGATTGCACATACACAAAGGTTCATACACATTTTGACTAGTAAAATTCCATGATTTTTCCATGACTTATCCATGACTTTGGTATAAAAATCCGTGACCTAATGTTTTATAAAATGCAAATGTATATGTTAAATAAGAAGAAATATGCATGCTTAAATTTAGTACAGCACAACTTAAATAGATGAATTAACATTTCCATGACATTCCCAAATTTTCTGAGTTTATTTATTTTTCCCAAACTTTTCCAGGCCTGGAAAACGACATCTTAAAATTCCACAATCTTTATCTGGTTTCATGACCATGAGAACTCTGGTAATAGTATGATGCAATGTCAGTCGCTTCGGATAAAAACTTACCATCATTCTTCAAAATATCTTCTTTTGTGTTCTGCATTGTCACCATAGTAGTCTTTTGGTCTTTTAATTGGTAAGAATGAATTTCATTGAAATATCTTGATTTTGTCCTGTTGAAAAGAAAGTCATTAAGAGGGATTTTCACATTGCCATGTTTAAATGCCTTTTTATTGCATTTATTATCTGTGGTTTTAAACCCAACTTTCACAGACCACACTGGTGCCATCTATTTTTACTGGTGTGCCTGTTCATCCACAGGATTGTGTCTTATTATTATGCAGTTATTATTATTCAGTATAGAGCAGGATTGCTTTAGTGGTCATAGCGGAGTAGGCAAGCTTGAATAATAATTCACTGTAGATTTGAGTTCATATATTGTGAATACTGTGTCATTGAGTCAAATGCAATCAAACTTTTACATTGACCACATCTTGTGAACTTCATGCATTTACATTCAGCGTTTTATAGAATATTACATAGATGCACTGTGCCATCTAGTGGATGTAAGACTTACAGAATTGCACAAGAGAAGCTCTGCTGATCATAAAGTGTGGAAATGACCATCCAGAGAGCATCCTGCTCTTGTTGAGCATCTTGTGACCCATGTATATACACACACAGAGGTCACATGGTTCTTTGATACATGAGTTATGAACCTTGCCAGAGTTAATATAAAAATATGCTACACTATTTACAACATCGTTGATTAACTTGAGTTTGACAAAAAAAAAGGTTCTTCGATGTGATGCCATGGAAGATGAGTTTTGGTTCCAGAAAGAACAATACAATCAAAGTTCATATTTTTATATTCTGGAAAAAATTTTTTAGACTCTTTTGTAAAACAGAAATATTAATCAATTGTTCTTCTTCAGAATGTTCTTTATGGAACCATTTAGACCAAACACAAACTTTATTTTAGAGAGTGTACAGTATTTGAAAAATTCAACCGAGGCATAATAAATATTTTTTTCGGGAAAATGCACGAGTGCAACTTTTCAAAAGAAGCATTGCCATAACTTTTTTTAACATCCAACTGATCAAACAAATGGCAAGATATGGAGTGAGATGATGATGAATTTTTAATGTTGTTGTTCATTAAGGAAATCTACAGTGAAGTGTGTTTTTCTGTTCAGGTTTTATTGCATACCACACTGGTTTACTAGTAGGAAACTGTGGGTGAAGAGATCGACCAGCACAGTGTGAGATCACAGATGAAAGACATTTTGCATTATTGATCAATGAGGATTTCAAAGACACTGTACCATAAAAGAAGTGCCATATAAAATTGTGACACCCATGTATTAATGTTTTGTGTGATATACCGTATGTTGAGTAAACATGAAAAATTGTGTTATTGTCAATGTAGTGTTATGCTTACTACATAAAACAAAAAAAGAAATATGTACAATGTGTAGCATTTGCCATTTCAAATCATTTCAAAAATTTGTTGTTTAAACATTTTTTTATTTTAACCCACACATAAAATAGTAATGAGTCATTTTACAATTGGAATCACTTCTGTGGTAGAAGTATTCATAATATACAGAAGACGCAAGGGACTCATAGAGATGCATGACATTGAAGCTCTGGTCACTGCTAATAAATTACAGGTCAGCAATAGGCTTGTGTGGCCAGTATGGATGTTTGACCTTGTCCAGCTTGGTCTCTGGGAAGGTGTTGTTGAGATCTTCAATAGTCATCTCTTCAAAAGGAATCATGTTCCTGAACTTCTCAAGCTGCCATGGATAAATAAATGTCATTGTTAGATATAACATTTTATGGACAATTAAATTAAATGGCTACCTAAACTGAACCATCAGCGCACAATTCTGCACAAAAATGAACTGACCTTTTCAGATACTGTTTTCAAGTAAATTTCTAGACATTTATGCAAGCTTAAATACGATATGGTAATTTTAACTGAACTTACCCTCTCTTGATACTGAGCAATGCGAGCTTTAGATGCTTCCAAATATGCAGCTGCATTTTTGTTCTGTTAAAAGTGATGAAACACAACATCTTTTTTAAATAATTATTTATAAACACATGAACACAACAGAATATCCCTAGTAGGCCAATTAATATACTTTTTAATTAATTAGTAATTCTTACATCTTATCTGAATATCAACATTGTTACTTTAAGTGTGAAAAGCAATATCAGATACACTGCACAAAACAAGAATATTTTAGTTCCTATATAATCAGTTATAAGAGGCTAAAAATGTATATTTTTCTTCACCAGTCCTAATAAAATCTAGGATGCAAGAAAGTGAGCCATGTGTTAATTCTAAGATGTTAAAATACACTCACTGCCTCCTGTTCCTGTGTATCAATCTTAGCAGTCTGAGTATCTACTGGTTCAGGGACCTTCAATGCAGAAAACTGCAGAAAAAGAAAACTGTAAGACACACTGCAGCCATTGAAAACCATTTAAAGATATATTACCGCATCTCACCTTCTTCTCAAACTCATCGACCATGCCTGCTTTGGCTACAACACCTCTGTAGAAACTCCAGTCAATGGCAACCGGCTTCTCCGGCAAAGAGGCAAGTCTGCAAGTAAATGAATACATTAATTAACAATACCAAAGTAAAAGTCAACTATAAGCCTTAACACCCTGCATCAAATGCTGCCATGTACAGTAAGGGAACACACTTTGCTGTGATGGTATCAGTGCGGGTCTTCAGGCTGTTGAACATCGCCCTCTGGTTTGGTGGGACCCTCTCTGCAAAAGCAAGCCAATCAATGGCCTTAACGGCTGCGCGACGTCCTGCCATCTTTCTTCTTCTGTTAAGATATGTAGTCAAGAGCATGTTATGAAGAATCACATTAACAAGATATTTAAAAAATATAGCAACAAGCATTAGATACATCCAGATTAAATGCAATTTTCAAATATTTGTAGAGAGAAACATTGATCTTTGTGATCAATGTTTCTCAATGTTGATCAATGTTCACTACTGCTTATGCATTTGTGTCTTTTTCCATAATAATATACTCATAAGAATGATATTAAAAACAAAGGGAACTATGGGAATTATGTTATATCTGGAAAATAAATAAAAGATGTTATATTTTATTATCTTCAGTAAATAAATCTAAGTGTTGTCATGCAAAAATCATGTTTGTTCAATTATCTTTTTTCTATTTAAGTCTTTCAGAAATGATCAATTAAAGTCTTTCCAGGAAAACACAGAGATTAAAAGTTTTGTTTTAAATAATGAGTAATATTGTAGTTTTTGTATAGTAAACTGTAGTAAAGTCCTACATATTACAGTATATTAATACTGATGGCTGTAAATATTAACATACACATTCAGTTTTAACTAAACATTGATCATCTCTTATAGTTAAAACAGATGAATCCTGTGGAATACATTATAAAGTTTAATCCCTGCAGTAATACACATTAGTGTAGTATACTTTACTACATTAATACTCTAGTGTGTGTGATGTCACACATATGCTCATAGAAAGCCCATGGTAACACGGATGTGACGTCAACACACATTAACACCAAATATGAGTCCTTATTTAAACACAACAAGTTATTTCAAACTATAGTTTGATGAGATAAATTAAATTAAATGAAGACTAAAAACAAACAAATGTTTGTGCTTTGCACAGAAGTCAACAAGACAAGGTCAGGATACGACAAGAACAAGATAAATATGATAACCCGGACCATTCCTTAAAAATAACTCATATTAATATTAAAGTTTACTATTTAACCCGGGTTAAACTATAAGACGTCATTATATGTGAGATTATGGGGTGTTCGCACTCGTACTTACTGCTCAGAGATCAAACCGCTGCAATGACAGAAGCGTGATGGCTGCCGGAGACCGGAAGTGCTGTTAAGAGCACAGCGGCTCTACACTGACACCCAGCGGACCGGAGGAACACTGCAGTACAATTAAATACTGCACTGCACTGCATGTCAGGAAAAGTCATAACCCTTTTAAATGACCTTGTCTTTAATTTTTATTCTTTTTATTCTTTTTATTCTTTTTATTCTTTTTATTCTTTTTACTCTTTTTGTATTTTTTTTAATTATTTGTAATAGAGCATTACAATCCAACACATGGACTATGGATAGCTCTGTATAGAACATCAAATAATTACTTATATTCATAAATGAAGATAGAATATCTTGCATGTAACAATTCTGAAAATAGCCCTTAGTAAAAAACTAATTGTCAAAGAAAAAACATACACTAAAAATAAAACAAATGCAAATTTACAAATACAAATTTAAAGAGAGTCTCACTCTTGAACCAGCAGGCCTCGACAGGACTCCTGATCAGGTCGCTGGTTCGATGGGACACCACACTCCTTCACATGGGAATGTTGATATGGGAATATTCTATTTGTACGGCAAAAACCTGTCTATCAATAAAAAAACATATTTTTGTGATAAATCATAATTTATCAGCCACAACATTCATGCGCTTTAATACTGTAATAGTTTCACATTTCCTTAACAGAACATGAATGACAGCCAATATTCTAAATTGCAAGTGTTTTCTTTATTAAACATTTATCCTTTTCCTACTTATCAAACCCAATATAATAAGCATGCCCTTCCTAAAGTATATACAGATATGAATCATTATAAAATAATATAATAAAATAATAATAAAATAAATAAGTTCTCTACAACTTTCGCCGTCTTTGCTGCTAAATAAATTAAAGTCAGAAGAAAAAATTTTACTCTTTGACCACTAAAACTAGACATATGTTTTCTGTGGACACGTCTATCCTTAAGCAATAATACACACGAGGCCGTGCTGTATCATAAATAGATCACGCAAAGCAGAGTGCCTCAACCCCTTCAGCTGTGATTTATTCACGATACAGCATGGCCTCAAGTACTTCATTGCTTTAATTAAACATTACCATGCAATAAAATATTAAAATCAAAAATAAATATTAATTTATCCATATAACTTCATTCCTCTGTAATAAACTGTTCTGAATAGTTTTACAATATATAAAAATTGCATGATTTTGCAATTTTGCAACACCGGGCCACGTGGCCCTAAGCAGCCGCTCAGTTTGCTTATGGCTTGGGCCCATGTTGTGCCGAATTTGTACCCCCTGCCAGATTTGGACTATACTGTATTAAAGTATATAGTGTCCATCATTGATACTGCTGCGTGATTGGCTAATTCTAACCCCTCTCCACACCTAATCCAAACTCTAACATTAATTGGGAACAAGGGAAGTCATAATGAGTAATTTTTTCTGCACAACACTGTCTCTGCTAGGAAATCTGTTTTTCCATTTCAGTCTTTAGTCAATTAAACTGAGATACACAAACAGTTACTTTAGAAAATTCATGTCGTGATTTTTTAAAACCCCTGTCTGTTTACAAAATGAATGAACAGAAATGAAAGAAATAACAAAATTACGTCATTGAAAATATTTTATAAAATTTGGACAAATGTGTCTTTGTGGACTGGGGGATATTTGCAGCAATTATGTCTGTGTCTGTTTAAGCATAAATTGTGTGTATATTCTCATACACATGTGACAGATCTGTGTGTGGGTTGCCGACAGATGTAGGTTCATATGTTTAATGTTTCAACTAAACACAGTCCAAACCAACTGAAAGAAAAACAAAAATTCTGTATTGAAAAATGCAATAGAAAGTTATTACTGAAACAGTTGCAACATTTAAGACTTGAACTGTTTTCCATTAAAAACTTCAAAAAGACATGATCTTATTTGACTCATTAAATCTGCGAACAAAATGTACTAATGTGTCCAAAGCATTTCAGTGTTGTAATTTTGTAATCTGAGATAATCTAGTGGCCTTGAGTTTTCATGTTTCATTCCGACATTAGTTTAGCTTCCATTGCAAGTCTTACTAACCGTTATAGACAAATAATAAGGAAATATGTAAAGTAAGAAAGAATGAATACAATATTTACATACTGAATGTAAACAGCCGTGAGATGAAGACCCTTCAGCTGTCTTATGTTGTTGTCTTGTTTTCTCTCTTCCAGCAATGATGAAGCAATGTTCCTTTACATGTTTACTATTTTAGGCACTGCCATATTGACTCGTGTGTTCTGGTCTTAAATTTCCTATGACCATCTGCCAGTCTGTGACTCTTGTTTTTTATGATCCGATGTGTTGATTTGAAGTTTTTGATAGAATATCACAATACTTACAGATTGTAAATTTTAATTTCTATACGAAAACAACCTGAAACATTCCTAACATGAGAGTATTGCAGATGGATGCAGGGATTTGCTGCAGAAACAGGGCTGTTTTCATGGGGGTGGGATGGACCCATCTCTCACCCTTTAATTCCTGGCTCAGTTACGTCAGAAGGCAGTTGCGTGGCAATGGAGCAGTGATGAAGTCACGGTGTGTCAGTGTTTACGTCATCAGTTGTCTGTGCTCATAGAGTGTGGAGCTCATCTGGTCATGAACCAGCAGTGGATGATCAGCATCACAAGAGACGTCAAATACACAACATTTGTGTGTCAGCTGAACATCAACAATGGTAAGTGTGAATGAATGTGAATGCATGTGAAGCTGCTGTTTTTGTCATCTTTCTTTATTTGTGCATTTGAGTGAAGATCATTGTGTCATGAGACCTGACATTATACACCTTTCGTGTAGTTTAACAGCTTTTTATTAGTTTTGTGACATGAACATCTTGACATCTTTTTCCGAATGTACATAAAGTTATTTCTTTCTGAAGATTATCCATAATGTTTGGAAATGCTGGATTTTATGATAATTATTTAAATTATTTTAAAATAATAAATCTTAGTTTTAACTCAATGTGTGTGTTCCTGAACAAAATACAATTTTCCCACCATCCATTTTCAAAAACAGTGAGATTTTCACAAATACAAATAAAAATGTGGGATTTTATTTAATTGTTTTTATTTATGTCCAGCGTTTATTTTCTAAACTAAAAGCTAAGGTGATGTAAGTCACGTGACTTAACTCAGAGTTTGTCCACATGCATTACTCTTGTTAATAAATACATAATAAATGATTTTCAATGTCAAACATACATTCTAAATAGCAATTCTAGCTATTCACCTTGTAAATATATTGTAAAATAAATATTTTTCATTTTAGTTTATTTTTTTGCTGGGTCTCAGGAGATTAGGGCTTTTCAACACAAACAAGATTCGAAAGCGTATCAAGTTACTCAGCACTAATTCCCACAATACTCAGCAAATGAGCTGGTCTGGCTTGTACATGGTGTGAATGTAAAAAACATAAACGCTTACAGCAAGCGAAGACCATCTTCAGTTAAATGTATTTGAATATTATTGATTATGAGCCCTGTGATCAGACTATCAAATCTCAAAAATCTGAGATAGGAAGAGTAAAGTTTCTATACAATTATATTCTTTTGCACAATCTTACTCTGTCGATAGTAAAACATCAAATCAAATGGTAAATCACCCAAAATCATATTTATTTTATTTTTATTCATCCATTAAGTACCAGGCGCATCAAATATATAATGTATATATATATATATATATATATATATATATATATGTATATATATATATGTATATGTGTATATATATGTATATGTGTGTGTAAATATATATATATATATATATATATATATATATATATATATATATATATATATATATATGTATATGTATATATATGTATGTATATATATATATATATATATATATATATATATATATATATATATATATATATATATGTATGTATATATATATATATATATATATATATATATATATATATATATATATATATATATATATATATATATATATATATATATATATATATATATGTAACGTCTTAATTGTGAAATTGTCTCTGATTATATTTGTCTGTTGTCATCTTTGCAGAACAGTGAGTGAGGAGAGAAGACCCTCAGCTGGACACAATGACAGACAGTGGGCACATATACAAGACCCAGCAAATCAGACAAAGCAATGAGCACAGATCTCTCCAGAGAGAAGACGGCACTTATGTAACAGGGAGCAGTTCTTCCCTGCAGCCCGTAGAAACGGAACCTGGACAGGAGGAGAGAGTAAAATCGGACCAAAAGAAAGAGACACAGCATCATTCCAGCGGAGGAGAAGCAGTCGGACATGTGGCACCTGACGGTGGTTGGGGTTGGGTGGTGCTCGCAGCCACTGTCTTAGTCTTGGCTTTGACTTTGGCTTTCCCATCCTGCATCGGGATTTTTTACAAAGACCTGCAGAACGACTTTCAAGCCAGCAACACCGAGACATCATGGGTGCCAGCCATCATGATGGCCGTCCTGCATGCAGGCGGTAGGGAGGTTGCTCTGACGTCACCAGTCCCCTTATTTATCCATTTGCTTTATTAGTTCATCCAGGCTTTGTGATGTTATCTTTCCCGAGCTCCCGCATTCACCTTCATCATAAAAGCCAGATCCAGTGTCTGACCCCTTCAGAAAAACACTTCTATCAGGTTACTGTAACCATCAGGCCTGTTGTTTCTCAATACAATCATACGGAGAATATTGCGAGATCTGTTTTCAGAAAAAAACAATCAGGATGATATTGATTTGTTTGCTGAGATGGGAGCAAATCTTAGACATGTTGTTTTTAATAAAGAGGATGCTTGAATCACACGATAGGGCTTTGAAATGTGAATGAACTTCGCAGGTTATAGATTTTTCGCTGAATGGTTAAATGCGCTTATTAAGTCCGTACACGTTTGTTTGGCTTAACTAAATAGAAACGGATTTCAGATGGAAGGAAATATTTCAGCATAAGCCTTATTCATCTCATTATTGGTTACTAATGTTGTGCAGGAGTGTAAAGTGCATCGGATATGTAATAGTTACAACGTTTAATCATGATTACATAACATATTATGTCAACCAAGACTTGGTTATAAAAAAACAATAAAACATAACTAAACAAAATTTATGTACATACAAATCTGTACAGTAACTGACACGATATCATGAAATTCCCTATTTCGCACAACACATAAAAACACATCTGCAGTCAGTTTGGGATCCCAGGTATGTTGTGTTTGACCAGATTTTAGGGAAAAACATTTTTATACTTGAACTGGCTCTGGATGCCATTGTTCCTCCACGAGAACTGTTTATTTATTCTTTCTTTCAATCTTTTGTCTTTGCTGCCAGCTAGGAAAGCAAGTTCCAGAAACAATATTAAGGTGATCCTATGAGTTTATTTTCACGCAGGGTTGCGACGCCAAACGTTTTTAAGCAGAGCCATGGTTCACCCCACATGAGCTTTTGCAAGATGTATCTACTGCAGTCGGTGAAGTTGGTCAATTAACCTATAAAGAAAAAGCGAAACATGATCATTATTTGAATTCATTTCTGGTTACAACGAATCAGAAAGCAGTCATCTTTTTAGAAGTAAACTTTGTAATGGTTTTCATGTTGACCTTCCGTAAGAAGCAAGGCTTTAATGTTTTTGTTTATATGTTTATATGGTTACCTGCTACACGCTTTAAGTTTAACTTCCTTTAAAATTGAAATTTTCTCATGAATTTGTCATTCTCTTTACTTTATGCAAATCTTTGTTTATGATGTATGGACGAATGCTTGTATCAAAACATTTCTTGGATCACATGGACTAACATTGTTCAAAAGTGCCCCAGATGCATATAATATCTATTTATGTGTTCAAAAGAAAAAAAATTCGTATTTTGACCAATCCGACCAATCGAATGAATAACTTTGACACAGTTTCCCTTCTGGAACACACAGTATGTAACGGTTTTATGCAGAACAAAAGCTTTCCTCCAACTGTTTTTGCATCCCTGTATGTGCCAAAACCCTTTTCTACAATTATGTTCTATTCATAAACCATAATTTGAAGGAAATGTAGAATTCACATGCTTTAATTGGATGCTGATGCTGTGTTTTTCTATCAAATGGTAATCGCTAGTGTTTAGGGAAACAATACTTTTTCATTTGCATATGTTTGTGAACATTTAATGGATAATCTCTAAATCAAATGCAGCTGTTGTGCGTACACTTTGCACAAATGTCTGTTTTTCCAACCAGCTTTGTTGATTATTGTTCACAGTACAATGGCATTGTCTGTCCCCAGGCCCGATATGTAGTGTTCTCGTGGAGTGCTGCGGTTGCCGTGCGACAATAATTATCGGCGGCTTTCTGAGCGGACTGGGAATGGCGGCCAGTTCCTTTGCAAAGACAATGGTGGAACTGTACATCACCGCTGGCATTATCACAGGTGGGTATATATTGCATAAAACTGATTTGCATCCCAATAGTCCATCTGAAATGAATATTTTACTTTTAGGATTGGGATTCTCTTTGTCTTTCCAACCATCCATCACCATGGTGGGCCACTACTTTGTGCGTCGCAGGGCGTTTGCCAATGCTTTGTCATCCACCGGCACTGCACTCGGTCTCAGTACCCTTCCCTTGCTGGCCAACGCTCTGCTCAGCAGGTTCGGTTGGAGGGGAAGCTTTTTGATACTGGGAGGGGTTCTGCTGAACTGCTGCGTCTGTGGAGCGGTCATGCGACCTCTCCAGGTCAAACCAAAGACACAAGAAAGAACCAAAACAACAGACATCAGCATCCTGAAACCCAATCGCCTCCTCATCCATCAGGAAAGAGAGGGTCTCAAAGGCCGTCTGCGGACCACTCTATCCACCTTCATGCCTTTCTTACGCCGACACATGGCTTTTGACCTTCTGTGCAGTAACCTGCGCTTTCGTGCCTATGCCCTCGGGGTGTCTTGGATGATGGTGGGCTTCGTGGTGCCTTTGATTTACTTGGTTCCGTACGCCACCGCATACGGTATAGACAAAGACCAAGCTGCTCTGCTGATGGCGATCCTTGGACTGGTGAACATCATAGTCCGACCAGCAGCAGCTTTTGTGTTCGGCCTGCCTCGTTTCCAGGGCAGCCGTATTTTCGTCTATTTGTTTGCCACTGCGGTGCTGATCAACGGGTTGAGCAACTGCATCTGTGGGATGGCGACAAGTTTTTCAGTGCTGTTGATTTACGTTATTATCTTTGGGTTTTCGTTAAGCCTCATCGGGTGCTTGCTGTTCACCGTATTGATGGAGACGGTAGAAATGAGCCGCTTTCCATCAGCCCTGGGCCTTATCAGCATTATGGAGAGCATTATGCTACTGATCGGTCCACCACTAGCAGGTGATGGGCTTTTATAAATATTTTTTTGAAATGATACAAAAGCATTAAGGGAACGACTTGTTTGGTCCAGTTTGAATGTTATTGGGTTGTGTAATAGGGTGAGAAATTCATCAGGTCAGTTGGCCGTTCTCCAGAAAAGTTGTAAAGAGATAGAACATCATGCACCGGGGTGTCCTCTCCAATTACCAGAGCCCTGGAAACTTAAATGTCAAAGCACACAAACTCACAGTTGTTCTGGGGACTGAGCCTAGAAAGCATATTAAGACTATGATGTTTTCTCTGCATCACCTCATTACCAACAGCAGGGTTCTAGGCCTTAAGGTTCAATGTGTAACAATTTGGAGGATCCAATGATAGAAATACAATATGATATACATAACTGTTTCTTTAAATGTGTATACATAGTTAGAAACATTACATATGGAACTGCTATGTTTTAATTATATTAGAAAGAGTTACTTTTATCTACGTACATGCAAGGCCTTTAACATGGAATTCACCACCATGTGTCCACATTAGTCTTAAAGAACAAAACATCTCAGACTGTGTTTTGCTAATATGTTATCCCCCTTTTCAAAAAAAAATGGGAAAACCTGATGACATCTTTGTCCTGTGTCAGCCACCGCAGTGTTTGGAAAGGAAGAGGGGTTAGCCGTGGACTTTAATTGAAAATCTTAACTTAACCACCAGATACAAGCAAGTTCTACAAACTGGACTTTTATTGTTCTTTTGCATTTCCAACCCTTTGGTTTAAGCAAATATATTAAATTAAGTTTAAAGCAATGACCTCACATCTGTCAAATTAGTAATGCTAAGCTTGTAATAATGATTTATAAGTTGAGCTGCCTGGTACAGTCACAGGGGACATCATTTAGCTTCAACATACAGAAAAATAAAATATGTCATATGGGGCAAATGGTATGGATGTCTTATAATTTAAGCACTCTAATGCCATCTCTGACTTTATTTCTTAAGTCGAACACAAAGAAGTATATATCATAGCTATCTGTTTGGGCCCTGGAAATTTGACATTATGTTTTTTAGAGTTTTGACATTTTGAGGCCTAAGATAATCCTATGGTAAAATATCTCCATATTTAGTGACTTTTTTTCATATAGTTTATGTAGTATTAACTAGTAATGTTAATATTTAGTATTTTATAGAAAATTAATGACACACACCCACACACACACACACACACACACACACACACACACACACACACATATATATATATATATATATATATATGTGTGTGTGTGTTTTTTTTTTTTTCAAAGAACCTACGGTGAATCTTGACACTTTTCAAATTATATACATAATCATTTAAAATGAAAAATGTATGAAAATGATCAAATATATTTTATTTATTTACAGGGCTCAAAATGTCAATGCTCTAAAAACCATATGCTTTAAAAAAAATGTAAGCATAAATATGAGGCGACACAACTGTCATGGTAAATCTTAGAGGTAGACACATTTGAAATTCATGAGAAATTTGCTATATTTTGGTAAAGTTGTGATTCAGTATATAGTCCTGTCCCTGTTGCTGGTTGCTTTGATCTGTTTGATTGTTTTACAGGCATCCTGGTGGACAGCACTAAGCAATATTCCTACGCCTTCTTCGCCTGCAGTGTTACTGGGTCCACAGCTGGTCTCTTCATCATGTTGTCCTTCTACTGGCTGGACAGAAAGGAGGACAAAGATGTCAAGAGATCCTCGACTAAAGACACAAAATCTCTAAAGCCAAGGATCATAATTGACTGTGATTATAGTCAAGTGCCTTCACATAATAAGAATACCAGAGACATCGAGACTGATGTGTGAATCAAGGAACCACCTTAAGTGCATTTCAGGATACGCATTTAATCCCAAACACTCTTTTCTGACTTAGTTTCTGCCATTCTTGATAATACACAGTCTTGAATGGATTGGATCAGAACTGCAAGACTTTTATAGGCCTTTCAGTTCCTTATTACTTAACACATTTTATGTTCAATGTTTAACATGTTTTACGTTTAGTTCTTGCTCTACTGATAGATATTTTAAAATGAGGGCAAAAGCCAATTCAACTAGACATTCATATTACTGTAATGTATATTTCATAGCAGAACAGGGCACAAAATACCATAGAACAGAGAATGTGAGCCTTAGATTATGCTACGAATGCCTTCAATTGTTATATATATAAGCCTGTAATATTTTTATGTATGTAGATGCTGCTTTTAAAATCCTTTATTTATTTATATATTTATAAAGAAAAATGGATCGTTGTGTGTCTGTCACGCTTTGTGGGTCACATATTTTAATGGAATCAAGACATTAGACTACAATGATGTAAACTGTTAAGCATGGGTGGATTCAGTTAGTCCTTAACTAAAATAAAAGTTAGAGCTGTCAAAACCAGAAGACCACCAGAAGGATCTGCAGGGTACAATAATGAGATGTTTTCTAAAATCATAGAAAATAAAAAGATAGAACTTGTACAAGGACTTATGTGTCAAATTTCTAGTGGTTTGTTCTCACTACAGTAAGCTTTATTTATAGGAAGTTTTCTTTGGAAATACGTCACTGAAATTGCGACAAGACAAATAAATATGAATTGCAAACATTTCTCGTTTACATTTAGGTTCATCATTATGGTGGTCATGAAGTTTGTAAACTCCTGCAAGGAATGTTGTTTTGTAAGGCCTAGTATTGGACTAATCTGATCTCTGTTTAAGGAATTGCCACATAATGTAAACTACAACTTTAACAAACTTTGAGTAAATTATGATATACTTTAAGGGCTTAAGGAGATCAAATACAATAACTTGTATATTTGATCTCATGGCGATGAAAGAGTAAAGCATCAAAGCTCAAGCATAGATTTGTTTTAGCTTTATTATACAAAAATTTTGTACTTTGGTAAAGTAGAAAGAATGTTTGTCACCAGACCACAGAGTATTTTACTTAAAGGCGACAAGAACCAAGTTTTTATATGGAGAAGTTCACTTCTGACACATGAGGTTCAAATCTGGTGCTACAAAAATGATGTTGGTTCTTTCTACTGAATCTAAAAAACAATCACACCAAATAATTTTAATAACAGATGTGTGAGGTGTATTTAAGATTAAAATGAAGAAATCCTTGTGTTTACAGCAGTAACTGCTGTTTTTATCCTTTATATCCATTTTACACTGGATCAACATATACATGTCTCACTAATAATTCTAGTCTTTCACTATTAAAAAAACATTTTACTCTTAACATTTTCACAAAACTTTTCCCAAAAAAATGTTTCTTTTAAATCCTATGAAAAATATCACGTTATCTCGTACACCCTCAAGGGGGCAGCAACGTCACATTCATTTGGTAAAGTAAAGGTCATTTTATGTAAAAATGACATTTTTAATAATATTACTATTATTTTTACTTTGTGAATATTAAAATAAAGGAAAAAAAGAGATTTAATACATAATTAGAATTAAAATAAGAGCTAATATCAAGTGTTCCTAAACCCTAGTAAACTGACAGATAAAACGTGCTTTTTATAACTGAAAACACTGAAACGTATCCACATCAAGCTTATTTAAAAAGAAACATTTCCTTTACATTTTCTTCCTTTTATTTATTTGCACATATTAGACAAACGATTTAACATCTCGATAAACCAAAGCACAGTATGTAAAACTCACTCCTTGTCAAAACATGCCATAAAGATTCTGAAATAAATTAAACAGCTTATTGGCCCAATAATACTATCTACAGACATAAACAGGGCGACGCCGTTAGGTTTACAAATCTATATACATAAAATATGACAAAAAAGCCAACAAAGTGCATGACAACTGTGAAATCAAAGACTACAGGGGTAAATGAACTCTAGCAAGTGCTCTTATACTTGATGTTAAAGTTAGGTGACAATGAACTGAACCTTTGACACTGTGGAAGAACAGAAGTTGGCTTATGTGAAATAAATTAACAGTGAATATCAAACTCACCAGCAGATTCAGAGGCACATGAGAGAGATATGAGGTTCATACATCCGCTGACAACTTATATGACCGTGGTCATGTTGCACAGATAGTGATTTACTCTAAGCAGAATTCTAAAGTTTTTGTATTTTTGTTATTTGGTGTCATCATAACCATAGCAGCTTGACAAATCAATGGTGTCAATTGGAAACATACACCGTTTGATTTCTTTTGATAATATCCAATCTGTTATTTCATGAGGTCTAACTCCAGCACTATCCCATCATCCACGTTTTCAACTGTACTGTGCGGTGAACATCTATTCCAGTCAAGACTGAGGGAACATTCACCTCGAGTACACATACAACACGCACATTCACTTGCATTGTAAAGCATCCGGTGATGTTCACCCTAAACAGACCAAATCCCTTTTCATTCTTTTTAACTTTTTTATATATATCTTAATTGTGCAACACACTAAAAACCACTCACGCGGAAGCTGCGGTCTGATGCAGACCTTTGTCATTTTGCTGGCTTCAAGTGAGGATAAAACTGAGAAAAGCCTATCCGCAGAACAGAGACCGGCGGAACCACGCGGTCACGGGAACGGACCCTCGCAACTGACATGCATCTGTCAGACACGCTGGAGGCACAGCATTCTCAGCATTCTCTCTTACACACACGCATGCGCACACTCACACACACACACTCTTTCAAGTGTCCTCTGTTTCCATAATGTGTCGGGCCTTGTGTGGAGGTAGCTGGGAAAGTCTCTCACACGCTGAGCGGGAGCATGCCGGGGGGTGACATGGTGCGCGGGGAACCTGCGGTGGTCAGGGCACTCGGATCGAGTCCATTCATATTCCTGTGGAAAAATTACAAATCGATCAGTCATCATACATCGGTACTTTGACAAGTATTTTTTTCATGTCCCTAAACTATATAGAATTAATCCTACATAAGTTTATTATTCAAAAATGATTTTTTTCAGCCTCTTTTTAGAAAAACAGTCATTAATAGTTTAAATAATTGGTTTTGGTACTTGGTTACTGGCCCGACAGAAAAGTGTATTTCTTACGTCTTGTCGAAATACGTTGTGTGAATTGAATGAGAGAACTTTGTTGCGTTGCTGGTCATGAGGTTTCCATTTCCTGTGGCGTAATTCTTCCTCGCTGCTTGGTCTTTGGCAAAGTTCCTACAGGCCGCAAGTTTAGACTCCAGAGCCTACAATTGCAAAAAACGTTACAGATTTCCATCCATAAAAGTCCGGTGGTAAAATACGTCAGATGGGATTGTGTCAAATGACGTGTCATTTGACACGAGTCAGAATTTGATTTATTACCCCGACTTTCCGTAGAAGGTCACCAACAATGTTAAGGGCTGAGATGCGTGCGGATGGTGTGAGGGGGGAGCTTCCACAGCCATTTGTTAATGCTTTGAGAAGAAGAGATAAAATGGGTATGAAAATAGAACAGAAAGTAAGCTAAACATGTAAAAATATCTATCGTTCACTCATTCTGTTGTTATTTTAATCCTGCATGACTTTCTGTTTTCAGTAAAACCCAAAAGATATTTTGAAGAATGTAGAATGAACAATAGTGGTCCACTAAAACTTGGTTATTTATCCATACAACAGAAATGAAAGGGAACCACCATTGTTCGATTACGAGTAACAGGAAAGACATAGAGGTTTGAAATGATCATGGGGTGAATACATTGACGACACCCTCGGATGCTTTTTCTTGCGAAGCAACCAGTCAAATAATAAAACTAATAATGCGTTCTTTGACTTTAATGCAAGGTTGAGGACTCAAACAAAAGAATTATGAAATTTGAAAGAATGAAATACATTTTTGAGAACGGATGTGGGGTTTATTGGGTGTCCTCACAAAAACAAATAACTAAATCAGAATATTAGAAAAATGTTGCTACTTTTTGAACCGACATAAAGGAAACTACCACACCCATACAATAGTCAAAGCAGGCGGTTCTTAGCAAAATGTGCAAGTAATGACCCTTAATGAGCCTGGATTATATACACTGACCTATTTATATTACTTAATTAAACAAAAAGGGAGGGTTTACCTTTCTGACCGATAAAAGGATGTTCTAGATTCTTTCCAACAGGTGTGGCAGGGAGGGATAGAGAGGCTTGCACTGCTGAGTCAGTCTTATCAACGTCAAGTGTGGGAGAACTGGGAGCTGACATCCTGACATCAGACGTCCTTTCTCGTACAGCCAACTCCTGCCTCAAATCTATAAGAAAACCCACATTAATAAACCAAACCAACATTAACCATCTTATCACATCTGTAGTTAACTCTACCTCTAGCTTCATCCTTGAGCCTTTGCACTGAGACCAGTAGTGACTCTTTCTCATCCAGTTCACTCTCCAGGAAGGCATTTCTCTCTATGGCCTGGTTTAACCGCTGCTCAAAATCCTCCAGAGATGTGATAGTTGCCCTGTATAAAACCATCCCACCGTTAAACACAGAGGTAATAAAATGTATCTTTAGAAGAACATTTGCGGTGTGTATTTTGATCCGGCTTGGCCAAATGAAAGCTAACCTTGAGCCATCTAAATGTACAGAAGGTAGAAACTGGCTCACTGTGAACTCAGCATATGTGTTTGTGTACCTCTTGGCTCTCTCCAGATCATCGTTGGCCTGTTCCAGCTCCCTGACATATTTGTGCAGCTGCTCCTTTATGCCGCGTGTTTGGACCAGGTCGTCCTCCAGCATGGAGATCTGCTTGTAGCTCTGAGCGTACTGCTGCTCCAGTTTCTCCTAAAGTCAGAGACACGAGGGAGACAGAGTGTGAAAAACAATCCCTCATAAATATAACAAGCACGCGAACGATTCACTCGAAAAATCTCAAGTCATTATCGCACATTCTTCTGTGTAACACACAGAAGATATTTTGAGGAATGTTAGTAACTATATAGCACTGGCACCCATTCACTTAGAGCGTAAGGAAACAAAACAAATGTGATTATAAGCATACTTCAAAATATCTTCTTTTGTGTTATACTGAATAATATGTGATACAACATAAAAGGAGATATGTTGAAGAATGTTGGTAACTGTATAGCAATGGCATCCATTCAGTTAAATTGTTTGAAAACAAAATGCGACTACCAACACTTTTCTGAATATATTCTTTTTATGTTAAACAGAATTAATGTAATATCACACATTCTTAAGATGATTTGAAATGTGTTGGTAATCGAATGGCAGTGGCAGCCATTCACTTCAGTTGTATGGAAACAAAACCAATGCGATAACCAACGTTCTTCAAAATATCTTTTTTTGTGTTTTACAGAACAATGTGTGATACACCAAAAGATATTTTGAAGAATGTTGGTGACTGAATAGCAGTGGCAGCCATGCACTTAAATTGTACTGAAACAAAACCAATGTGATTACTGAAATTCTTCAAAATATCTTCTTTCTGTTTTGAGGAAGAGATTAGGTTTGAAACTATAAGATTTCTATTATACGGTGCACTACCGTATAATAGAAGAAGCAGGACATTATGGTACACATGAGCAGTTGGGAGCCAACATTCTCCACCTTGTGTCTAGGATATTAGGTCTAATATACCTTTAATGAGTGCATCATTGTGGGATGAGAAGAAATATTAATCATCCCATATTTTTCACAATGATTGCAAGTTCAGTCAGCAGAGTCTGATAAAGCATTTCTCTAAATGCAATATTTAATGATGTGTTTTGTGGGACTGCAAGGAACGATGGAATCAATTTTTATTTGGCAATAGGGGACCGAGTTTATAAGTATTACAAATCACAGCCCTTGCGCCTCTGAGCCAAAGCCATTTTGAGTATATTTTTATCTGGACTTAAAAAACAACAGTGCTGTACGTAAACTTTTCTGTTGAGTCATTAGCTTTCTATATTCTCCTTCTTGATCCTGACATCCAATTACGATGCGCGGGGATTAACCGAGACCCTGGACAGCTCACAACACACTGTCATGTTCTTGACCAGGAATAAAGATGTAAAAGTGGCATCAGCTCGAAATAATACGTTTTCACTATAAAGCAGACTTTCCTGCATTTGTTAACGGAGTAAAAAACGAAATACACTGACTTTGGAGTAAAAGCATTTAATTCATCCTCTCTTGGGACTCTCATACCTTGAGTGTATCCACCTCGTTCTTCAGCCTTTGGTTCTCTGACTGCAGGTCTCGGATACGGTGCTCCGCCTGACCGAGCTGAGCCTCCAGCTCAGCCTCCAGCTCCCGACTGCCCTCCTGGAACTCCTGCAGCTCCTCTTGAGCATCATGATAACTGCAAATATATCAGACTCTCATCAGCCTCCAGTCACACGTCCCCAGCCATCTGTGACCGCGACAATACAATCATCACATTAACTATTCAATACAAATTGACCCAGTCGGGGGTGACACGGTTCAAGTGTTCAGGTCAGGACAGCTGGTGCTAGAGCAGATAAGACAAGGATAGCAGCTATTCAGACTGGTGTCGAATTGATGTGACGAGTCAGGGCATCCTGTTACCCAACAACACCACAACCAACCTCAGCTATAGCAATGAAATATAATTCCAAAAATGTACATTCTGTCAAAGTTAACTTAACTAATGTGGTCTCTTTATTTCTGCAAAAACACAACAATAAAGAATACAATCCCAACTGAAGAGCGGTTGCACTCAGCGACTACTATTACAACACTGTTTTCTTGTGTTTTTTGAGAATATTCAGATATACAGAATATTCTTTTTAGGGCAAATTATACGCATGTATGATCTTCTGTGAGCATCTGGACAAAAAAAGGAAACCAAGCCAAATGTTCAATGTGACCCCTTGAAGGTCAAAGGTCAGGGGTACACAGTCAGGTTGAATAGAGCGTTGTGATGTCAGGAAATGAGCTCGGCAGACTGACTGTATGTTCGTGGTTGTTTTTAGACCGAGGCCTTGCGGTGATGTCTAAAAGGTTATTACCCCTGACTCCTATTTTTGTGTGCTGAGGAAACCTTATATCTGTCAGCTTCTTCTCTCTTTCCTGACATACCAGACCAAAAAATAGTTACTGAACAACAGGAAACTGCTCTTTAGTTCGCATGCTTCTCTTATGGGAAGAAATTAGCATCGCATACACAAAAAAAGACAAAAAACATTAACACAAAAAACATTAACACAATCAGTTTGTGCCTTTATGGGTTAGTGGTTTGTGCTCATACAGAAATAAGCTTGGGAAAATTAAAGAATCCCTCATCCGTCACAAATATCACAATGATTATCACTTAACAAACAGTCCGATTTTGAGGCTTTTTTGATTTTGAAGAAATTGAGAACAGAACAAACAAGAACAAAGCAGCCTCATTCAACTTTGTTACATGACTAATGTGTCTTCAGAAAGTAGACACAAAAATGAACCCTCTTTTAAAAGTTTAAGGGTTCAAAGACATTGTAAGTGCTTCCATGAAAGCCTGTTTTGCTCCTTGCTCATCAGGAAATTCCTGGGATTTGAAAACTTCCTGTCCTCCATCAAAGCTCCGGGGCAGTAAAGCCACAACCCACAGGAGTCTGAGAATGTGTTGAGATTGTGAGAGCGACGCTGCTGGAGAACCATCACCAGACACACATTCAGCACTCGAGTCTGTGCCAACTGTGAGCTCTCTCTTACATCACAGACATTCTCTTTCCTCTTATGGTCTTGTCAACACAGTCTGGGTTAAACGCTTACACCTAAACTGCCTGCTTTACTGATCATGTCAGCAAGAATAAGTTAAAACACATGACAGATGGGGCTTTTGAGCATGTATACAGTGTTTCAGTAGAACTCTTTTGTGTTGGTCAATGAAAGCTTTTGTGTGTTTTCTCAGCTTTTCCATGACAAAAGGTGCAACTGTTACTTTACAGACATTCGTTCCCTGATGCTTCTGACCACAAACACATATCTCAGTCCTCTGGTGTTTAGTTTAAGTAGAAAACATTTGCACTAAAAAACAAGTGCTCTAAAATGGGAAATCTGTTGTGTTGTGTTTAACATCACTGGTAATGTGTCACATAACTACACTAACATTCTTCTGCCTTTATAGTGAAACCGGGATATAGTTCATGGCCTACCTCTTCTTGTATTTGAGAGATAAAC